>NIVC01000915.1:52500-87500 GCA_002269645.1 Macrostomum lignano | reverse complement strand
AGAGCAGAGAGGAGAGGAGAGAGGAGATCAGAGAGGAGAGCAGAGAGGAGAGTAGAGAGGAGAGGAGAGAGGAGATCAGAGAGGAGAGCAGAGAGGAGAGCAGAGATGAGAGGAGAGGAGAGCAGAGAGGAGAGCAGAGAGGAGAGCAGATATGAGAGGAGAGAGGAGAGCAGAGAGGAGAGCAGAGAGGAGAGCAGAGAGGAGAGCAGAGAGGAGAGTAGAGAGGAGAGTAGATAGTAGGGTAGGGAGGAGAGGAGAGGGAGAGTAGAGAGGAGAGTAGATAGTAGGGTAGGGAGGAGAGGAGAGGGAGAGTAGAGAGGAGAGCAGAGCGGAGAGTAGAGCGAAAGGCATGGAGATCGGATTGGAGGCTGAGTTTAGAAAGAACAGAACAAAAAGCAGAGGGCCAGACAGAAGCCGGCGCCCCAGCCAGCAACAAGCTCCGCAGGAGAGCTCTCTCAGAGAAATCTGCGCCAAGCCAGGAAGCTGCGGTCGCTCTTCATCAGCTTGAAGAAGATGTCAGAGCAGAAGTGGCGCCTCTCTCCAGAAAAAAAGCGCGGCAATGCCAAAAGCAGCACCGGAGCGAAGCAGTTAAAGAAGCTGTTTAAAAAGCTGAGCTTTGGAGGCCTGGGCGGAGCTGCAGGTTGCACCTGGGAGGCTGCCGGCCACCTCCCCAGCTGCTCCAGTCCTTCAGCTGGCGGGCCCTGAAGCAAAATAAATGAGCTGAAGAAGCAGCAGAAGTAGAGAGAAAAACAGGCCAATCAAACTGCATAATTTATGCCGTGTCAGGTAAAGTTAGTGAGGCTCTAGGGGGAGACCTGTGCCTGTGTTTGTCTTCGTCCTCCTCACAGACACAACTGTAGCTAGTGCCCCCCCCCCAGTCAGCCATCCATATTTCATAACAGTCGGTCGTGTTCGATGCGGAGACATGAATACCCCGCTGCCGCGCAAACACAACTTTGTGGTGAGAATATCGCGGGAACAATTTCAGGCGCCCATAGCAAAGTTGCTTTTTGACATCCAGATAGATTCCCGTCTTGATTTTCTCACACTTATTTATACTCCCACCTGACAGGTGGCATTGCGGCTGTGGAGTGCTCACTACTCGCTACTCATTGCTCATTACCCATTACTTATTACTCATTACTCATTTATTCATTACTCTTTACTCATTACTCGTTACTCATTACTCATTACTCATTACTCAATTCTCACTACTCACTACTCATTACTCATTACTCAATGCTCACTACTCGAACTCGAAGGCGGCCAGTGCGTAATTAATAGATGAGGAAGCTCGGAGTCTGCCTCTCCCCTCTTGGCCTCTCATCTCGCAGTCCGGAAGCGCCCCTGCGCCCCCGACCCCAGCCGAGGTCAGTGCCCTCGGTAGCCTGCAGATCGCGTGACAGCAGCAGCAGGGGGGGGGGGCAGTGGCAGCGGGGCCCGCCGCACTCAGAACTTCGGCCCCTTGATAAATTATAGTTTTTCTAATTCACTTTTCATTTCGAGTCGGAGAGCACGCAAGCGATTCTCTAGGCTGAGCTGGGAGCACTTCTTCCCAGCAGTGATCCCACAGATTGTCAGTGATCCCACAGCTAGTCAGTGATCCCACAGATTGTCAGTGATCCCACAGATTGTCAGTGATCCCACAGATTGTCAGTGATCCCACAGCTAGTCAGTGATCCCACAGACTGTCAGTGATCCCACAGCTAGTCAGTGATCCCACAGATTGTCAGTGATCGCACAGATTGTCAGTGATCCCACAGCTTGTCAGTGATCCCACAGATTGTCAGTGATCCCACAGATTGTCAGTGATCCCACAGATTGTCAGTGATCCCACAGCTAGTCAGTGATCCCACAGATTGTTATTGATCCCACAGACTGTCAGTGATCCCACAGCTAGTCAGTGATCCCACAGCTAGTCAGTGATCCCACAGATTGTCAGTGATCCCAGAGCTAGTCAGTGATCCCACAGATTGTCAGTGATCCCACAAATTGTCAGTGATCCCACAGCTAGTCAGTGATCCCACAGCTTGTCAGTGATCCCACAGCTAGTCAGTGATCCCACAGCTAGTCAGTGATCCCACAGCTTGTCAGCAATCCCAAACTCTGATTGCTTCGCTTCCAGAAGCCGCCACAACCGGCAAGGATGCTGCACGCCGGCCCGCTGCTCCCCCTCATCGCTGCCCTGCTGCTCCTGCCGGGCCGCTCACTGCAGCTGCAGTCGCCCGCCTTCTCCGTATCCGAGGGCGAGTTGCCGCCCCGTCTCCTTGGCAACCTGGTGACGCAGAGCCGCCTGGACTGGAACTCCAGCGTTCTGGCCGGCCTGCGCTTCACCGTGATGCGCGGCCCGACCGACCTCTTTGATGTTGCCGACGGCGGCAACCTGTGGCAGAGGGCGCCGCTAGACCGCGAGGCCTCCTGCGCTGGCCTCGCCGACTGCCATCTGCAGCTGCAGGTCGCCACCTCCTCGCCCTCGGAGCTCTTTATCGTCCAGATCACCGTCGTGGACATCAACGACAACACGCCGAGCTTCGCCGCGGTGCTCAGCGGCTCCGCCGACGGCTCCTTCTCGCTGAACATCTCGGAGGCGAGTCCGGTTGGCTCGGTGTTCGAGCTGCCGGCGGCCAGGGACCCGGACTCGCCGCGCCTGTCCGTGCAGACCTACCAGCTGGACGCCGACTCGAACCTCCTCGAGCTGCTGCCAGGCCGAGCTCCGCCGGCTGTGCGGCTCCTCCGCCAGCTGGACCGCGAGCGCGAGAGCCGCCACGCCTTCGTCCTTCGAGCGGTCGACGGCGGCGTGCCGGCGCTGACAGGGACGCTCAGCGCCGTTCTTAACGTCATCGACGAGAACGACGAGACTCCTCGGATCGTCAGCGGCTGCGACAACATCAGCAGGAGCGAGGAGCTCCCGGCCGGCTCCGACCTCGCCCATCTGTCCGGCAGGGACGCCGACGTCGGGCGCAACGCCGAACTGCGCTGGCGGCTGCGCAGCGTCTCGGGGGCCTGCACCACCCCAGCTTGCGTCTCCCCGCTGCCTGCCGCGGCGCAGGCGGCCCTGGGCTCAACCTTTCGGGTGGACCCGGTGGACGGCACCCTCAGCCTGCAGCGCCGCCTCGACTTCGAGGCCTACTCGAACGCCACCCTGGAGCTGGAGGTGTCGGATCTGGGCAGTCCGCCGAGGTCCGCCGCCTGCAGGATGACCGTCACGGTCATCGACGCCAACGACAACTCCCCGGCGGTGACCGTCAGCGGCTTCGGCCGGGGCAACCCAGTGGAAGTCACTGAAGAGTCGCCAGCCGGACAGCCAGCCGGTTTCGTGTTCGCCGAGGACAAGGACTCCGGAGAGGCCGGCCGAGTCACCTGCGAGTCCCTGACGGCCGGCCTGAAGCTGCTCGAGCCGCAGGTGGCCGCTGGCTCCGCCTACTATGAGATGCGCACCGCGGCTGTCTTCGACCACGAGCTGGCGGATCGACTTCTCGGCACCGTCCGCTGCAGGGACTACGGGACGCCACCGAAGGTAGGGGAGGCTGATCGCTGATCCAAGGCGGCCAGAGACCCTGACCCATGAGACCCTGACCCATGAGACCCTGACCAATGAGACCCTGACCCATGAGACCGTGATCCATGAGACCCTGACCCATGAGACCCTGACCCATGAGACCCTGACCCATGAGACTCTGACCTATGAGACCCTGACCCATGAGACCCTGACCCATGAGACCCTGACCCATGAGACCCTGACCCATGAGACCCTGACCCATGAGACCCTGACCCATGAGACCCTGACCCATGAGACCCTATGACCCTATCTCCCACAAATCCCTGAAGCCATGCCGCTACGAACCCGCCCGCCAGACAACGGAGGTGCAGTTCAACGTCACTATCCGGGACATCAACGACAACGCGCCGGGGTTCCGGCGGGCGAGGGAGGAGATCAGCATCGACGAGAACGGGGCGGCCGGCCAGCTGCTGCTGGACCTGCAGGCCAGCGACCCGGACGCTGGGAGCAACGGCATCATCAGTTACAGCATCCGGCCGCCGGAGGCTGCAAAAACTTTCAGAGTCCTTGACAACGGCACCCTGGTGTCCAAGATTGTGCTGGACCGCGAAACCACCGGCGAGCACGAATTCGACGTCGTAGCAACCGACGCAGGATCGCCGCCGAAGACCTCGCAGGTCCGGGTTCGAATCCGCCTGACGGACGTCAATGACTGCCCGCCGGTGTTCGTCGGCGCCCCGCTGCTAGAGTTCCGCGTCTCTGAGTCGGCGAGCGTCGGCTCCCTGGTCGGCCGCGCCAACGCCACGGACGCCGATCTGGGCGAGGCCGGCCGCGTCAGCTTCGCCATGCGCAGTGTCGAGGGCAACGCGGCCGCCAGCGCCGCTTTCGACGTTGACGCGGACGGCAGCGTGCGGGTGCGGGCGGCGCTCGACCGGGAGCGGCAGGACCGCTACTTCCTGCGCATCGCCGCCTTCGACCACGGCCAGGAGCGCCTGAGCGCCACCATCGACGCCACGATCTTCGTCGAGGACGTCAACGACAACTCGCCGACGGTGACGTGGCCGAGCCTCAGCAACAGCACCGTCCGGGTTTCTTACCTCGCGCCGTCCGGCACCCGCGTCTGTCGCATCGCCGCCTTCGACCCGGACGCCGGTCAGAACGGAGCCCTGGAGTTCCTCCTGGCTGATGCCGGAGGCGACGATGGCTACTTCAAAGTCAATGCCACGAGCGGCGAGGTGCTGCTGACCGCCGACAGGCGCCGCCTGACCGCATCTGATGTCGGTCGACGCTTCCAGCTGCGCCTGCGAGTTCGCGACCGCGGCGTCCCGGCCAGAGACGCCGAGACGATGCCGCTGCTGCAGGTTCTGGTTGACGACTCCCCGCCGCCCGGCCATCGGCTGCCAACCGCCTCGCTGCCCGCCGGGCTGTCGGCCAGCGAGCTGAACTTCCTGCTGATCATCGTGATCTGCTCGGTGACCTTCGTGCTGTCCTGCGTCCTGGTGGCGTCCATCTGGCACACCAGGAGGCGGCTACTTGGAGGCGGCAGCGGAAGCAGCGGCGGCGGTGGCGGAGGCGGGCGCGGAGGCCGAGGGAACGCGGAGGACGCCGCGGCTGCCATCAAGCTGGCATCGGCGGCCGCCGGAGACTCGCCGCCGGCGGCGCCGCGCTCGATGGGGTCCTCAGATGCCGGCGGGGGCGGCGGCGTCGGCTACGGCAGCGACGGCGGCACCCGTCTTGGAATTTTGCAGACGGCCTCGCCTGCGGGCAGCGGTGGAGGCGGCGGCGAAGGTGGACGAGACTTCCTGCTGCCGATGCGGCACGTGAGTAGCGGAGTGACCTTGATGACCTTGATGACCTCGATGACCTCGATGACCCTGATGACCTTGACGACCTTGATGACCTTGACGACCTTGATGACCTTGATGACCTTGATGGCCTTGATGACCTTGATGACCTCGACGACCTTGATGACCTTGATTACCTTGACGACCTTGATGACCCTGATGACCCTGATGAATTGATGACCTTGACGACCTTGATGACCTTGATGACCCTGATGAATTGATGACCTTGACGACCTTGATGACCTTGATGATCTATGATGACCTTAATGACCTAGGGGGTTGGCCTGGATGACTATGGCTGCCTTGGGGCTTAGCGACCTGGCGCTCTTTTAAAGTAGTTCGTATTAAACCGGCGCATAACTCACCCGTCACTGTGGCTGCACTCTCAGCAGCACTTCGCAATGCGCCCATCCGATGCCAATTCTGGCGTGCAGTCTTGAATTTGTCATGCAGACTGCCTTGCGCCCATAGTAAGACAAGTCAAATGGGGCAAAGGGGCGCCTTGGGGATACCAGTTTGTTTCTGCGGCCGTCAGTTAAGAATCTGTCAATCAGGCCGGGGTCAGGGAGCAAATCCCATTGACTGCCGCTGCCCGGAGATCGTGGGAAGCCAGTCACGAATTTAGCGGGATAACATGCTTAGCACAAAAGCGATTGTTATCGGCGAGAGAATTCCCAGCGCCTACTGCAATAATCCGGCCGGCAGCTGGGCGATCGATGAGGGACGCCAGCATCCGTGCCGCTTCACCGGCTTGATTCATTATGCAAGCTGGGGATTTATGCAGATCGGCTTGATGAGGCCGTCAGAACCCTCTCTGATGCACTTCTCTTGCTCCATCGCCTCCCCTCTCCCGCTCTCTATCTCCCTCTCTCCCTCTCCATCTCTCTCCCTTTCTCTCTCCCTCTTCCCACCTCTCCCTCTCCCTCTCCCTCTCTCTCTCTCCATCTCTCTCCCTCTTCCCACCTCTCCCTCTCCCTCTCCCTCTCTCTCTCTCCATCTCTCTCCCTTTCTCTCTCCCTCTCTCCCACTCTCCCTCTCCCTCTCTCTCTCTCTCTCTCTCCCTCTCTTACTCACTCTTTCTTTCTTCTCTCTTTCTCTCTCCATCTCTCCATTTTCCCTCTCTCCCCCCCTCTCTCTCCCTCTCCTCCCTGTCTACTCCACCCTCCCTTTCTCATACTCACTTGTCTCCTCTCTCACCCTCTGTCCATCACTCCGTACAATTCAAACGGATCTACGGTTTCTGAGTTCAATCGCTACTCATTGGCATCTGCCAATCAATTATTTCGAACACAAAAAGCAGATTAAAAGCAAAGCAAGCCACAAAATGCAGCAATTAGTGAAGCAAAAAAGGAAATGCAGCCAGCAAAGAAGAAAATTAGGCCATTATAAGACCAGCTTTCTTCTTCATCTCTGCCTCTCTTTGAGAACAAAACTGCGGTAGGAATTGCCGACTGAGTGGGGAGATGGGGCTGAGAACGGGATCGCAGCATTTATCCTGCTCAAATATTGATCCCTAGGAGCCGGCGCATCCCCGCCTCTCTGTTGCTTGAGTAAATGGGGCGGCAGTGGGTAACTTTCTTGGCCCCGGGCTGGGGTAGCGGCCTTACAAACACGTGGTTAGGGCTAGGGTTCTGAGTCCGCATTTAGAGTCTACTCATCGGGCGGCTGATTCAGAGATCGAAACTTTCCAGATATCCTCTTGGTGCGAGCTGCTTGAGTCTGTCTGAGCTGGGGACAGACAGACAGACAGACAGACAGACAGACAGACAGACAGACAGACAGATAGGCAGACAGACAGACAGACAGACAGACAGACAGACAGACAGACAGACAGACAGACAGACAGACAGACAGACAGACAGACAGACAGACAGACAGACACACAGACAGACAGGAACAGCTGCAAGCTACCAGCAACTGCGCTAACAGGCAGGATTAGCCGGGTCAAACGGGCAAGCAGCAGTTGAGAAGGCAAGAACAGGACGCCTCCCTGGCAAACTTTTCAGATCAAAGGAGACGCCGCGGGGCTCCCTATCAGTCTGTTGGGGTGCAGCACAATTTCGTGTAGCACAGACCGGGGGAGCAGGCGGCCGACTGCAGAGATGAGCTGCTGCGCAAACAGGTCTCACCTACTCCTCTTCAAGCCCCGTATGACTTGTGGCAGTCCCGGAGGCCCGGGAGCATCTCGAGTCAACTCGAAGAGAGAAAAAAGGATTTCAGTTTTTTAACAAATCGATAATTGATTTGCGCTGTTTCAACACTTTGTAGCAAGTGAGCCCGAAAGCTTGGGGGAGTTTCTGAGCAGTGCAGCTCACTGGGGGGGGGGGGCACAGAACGCATTTCGTAGCGCAGGTTTCCTTTCGTGCGCTGGCTCGTTAACTCAGCCCACCCCTCAGCAGTGCAGGTGGGCCGAGTCAATTAGGGCCTGGCGCTGGTGAAGGGGCGGTCAGTTCAAAGAGAGAAAAAAACAACTCGTGTGTCTCTGGGCTACTCAGTGAGTTTTGTTTTCAACTCGGAGGGAAAGTTCGAGTCTCCAGGCACTTCTTTGATCAGGCAGGCGTGGGTTCGAGTCAGTGCCCAGGTGCACCCAAGCTCGGGGTTGAACTTCTTCTTCAAGGTCAGGATGAAGCTGCTCAATCAGAGCTTTGCATGAGCACTTTGTATCGTGTGAGCACTTGCATTGGCTGCTCGCCAACAATGGCACTCCATTAATTAAATATGGCATTCTATCGATTATGAAATGGCATTCTATCGATTATGAAATGGCACTCCATCGAATAATAATGGCACTCCATCGAATAATAATGGCACTCCATCGAATAATAATGGCACTCCATCGAATAATAATGGCACTCCATCGATTAATAATGACACTCCAGTGATTAATAATGACACTCCATAGATTGATAATGGCACTCCATCGAATAATAATGGCACTCCAGCGATTAATAATGACACTCCATAGATTGATAATGGCACTTCATCGATTAATAATGGCACTCCATCGAATAACAATGGCACTATATCGAATAATAATGGCACTCCATAGATTAAGGAATGGCACTCCATAGATTAGGAAATGGCACTCCATAGATTAAGGAATGGCACTCCATAGATTAAGAAATGGCACTCCATAGATTAAGGAATGGCACTCCACAGAGATTAAGAAATGGCACTCCACAGAGATTAAGGAATGGCACTCCATAGTTTAAGGAAAGGCACTCCATAGATTAAGGAATGGCACTCCATAGATTAAGGAATGGCACTCCATAGATTAAGGAATGGCACTCCATAGATTAAGGAATGGCACTCCACAGAGATTAAGAAATGGCACTCCACAGAGATTAAGGAATGGCACTCCATAGATTAAGAAATGACACTCCATAGATTAAGGAATGGCACTCCATAGATTAAGGAATGGCACTCCACAGAGATTAAGGAATGGCACTCCATAGATTAAGAAATGGCACTCCACAGATTAAGGAATGGCACTCCATAGATTAAGGAATGGCACTCCATAGATTAAGGAATGGCACTCCACAGAGATTAAGAAATGGCACTCCACAGAGATTAAGGAATGGCACTCCATAGATTAAGAAATGACACTCCATAGATTAAGGAATGGCACTCCATAGATTAAGGAATGGCACTCCACAGAGATTAAGGAATGGCACTCCATAGATTAAGGAATGGCACTCCATAGATTAAGGAATGGCACTCCACAGAGATTAAGAAATGGCACTCCACAGAGATTAAGGAATGGCACTCCATAGATTAAGAAATGACACTCCATAGATTAAGGAATGTCACTCCATAGATTAAGAAATGGCACTCCACAGATTAAGGAATGGCACTCCATAGATTAAGGAATGGCACTCCATAGATTAAGGAATGGCACTCCACAGAGATTAAAGAATGGCACTCCATAGTTTAAGGAAAGGCACTCTATAAATAAAAAAATTTACTCAAAGTCTACAATTGTGCTCACCAATAATCAACCAGCGCCATCTCACCCAATCAAAAAGGTGTCTCACCAAAGAGTACCATATTTCAAAATGGCTCCATGCTAATTTCAAAATGGCGCCATTCGATCAATGATAGTAAAAAAATTCCCAAGTTACAATAATTGACTTCACCCTACTGGACGCATTGTGTCTGTTGGCGTAGACCTCATTATTTCCTAGAAAATCATTCCTAGAAACCGTACACTCCCTGGTGGCGCTTACCTGGGCTGCAATACAGGCGCTTCTCCTCCCAGCATCGCCAAGCTTGCCATCCCGGACTCAGAGCCGCAGCCACACTGCACTGGGGGCAGTTTGACTGACAGGCGGCTCCAGGCTGGCCCTCCCCCTCCTAAACCCCTCAAAAAATGTCAAACAGCAGCTTCTCAGTTTCACTGGAGCTTCAACGGAATAGAAAACGCATTAAAGCCTGCCAGAGAGCTCAGTGTCTGTTAATATTATCACAGAACTGTCCCTCACTAAGCTGAAGTGTCAAGAGCCCCCAGCTGCAGCAGTCTCGATCAAGTGTGTTCCCTGCCAACACGCTGAGTGCCTGCGCTTCCCAAACAGACAAGTCCGAGGCAAAGTCCGCCCGCATATTTCCGAATTAGTGTGTATTTGAGCTTTTTTCCTGCTCAATATTCATCTATAATGTGTCGCACCCACCTCTCTCCTGTCAGCTATCCAGAAGAGCCACTTGGAGTTCTTTTTCTTTTCTCTTCTTTCGCTGAGCAGTTGCGTCAAGTGCCGGAGCCGCAGCCCATGGGTGTCGCTCTCTGCTCTTTTGTTAGTCAAATTCTGGCCCACAGATATCGCGGACCCATTGTTGCCCACAGAGCGACTGCACGGAAATCACCTTTTCTCCATTTATCCGTGCCTGGCCTCATTAAATCATTTTGCCGCCGACAATGGCCTCTGACCTCGGGGGGGGGGGTGGGGGGATTATCCTGCATAATTTATCAGACCCCGAGCCCTAATCGCAGAGATTAACTCTAGAAAAAAAGGTTGCTGCGTAGGTGGGCCGGGGGGTTGGCCCGCATTCTTGGCTGGCCTGAGAGCTGACTCTGAATACTGCTCTGGGATAAATTTCCCAATAATTGACCCGAATTTCGGCCGAGGATCCGTGTCCCGAAATTGTAACTCCTGCTGAACCTGAGCCTCCCGCCAGACTTGAGATTGTAAATTTGCAAGCAGCGCACTGGCTGCTCGGGTGATCTGGGACTGCATGGCTGCGGCGGGAAGGTCCTTCAGACTGGGATTAGGGATTAGGTTTGGGTTTGGGTTTTGGTTCGAAATAGGGGTTGTAGCCAGTAGGTGTTGTAGCTTAGTGGCTAGAGCGTCGGACTCACGACTTGAAGGTCGGGGGTTCGATTCCCGACCCTCTTGGAACAATTTGTATCATTAGCAAGGCACTTCAACTCTGCGTTGCTTCAGTTCACCCAGCTGTAAAATGGGTGCCAGCATTAGCTGGGGCAATTGAGGGTGTGTGGCGACCCCTGGCGAGTCCTTGGACTGAACAGCCGTACGCAGCCTTCAGATGCGCCGCGCAATAGCTGCGGCTGAGCTGTCGGTTGCACATCTGCCCATTAGGGCAGGTGCAATCAATTAATTATAATTATAATTATTGGGTTTGGGTTCGGGTTTGGGTTTGGGTTTGGATTTGGGTTTGGGTTTGAGTTTGGGTTCGGGTTTGGGTCAAGGACCACTAGTAGATAGTCTACTTAAGTAGTCCGTGGTTTGGGTTTGGGTTCGGGTTTGGGCTTGGGTTTGGGTTCGGGTTTGAGTTTGGGTTCGGGTTTGGGCTTGGGTTTGGGTTCGGGTTTGAGTTTGGGTTCGGGTTTGGGTTTGGGTTTGGGTTCGGGTTTGAGTTTGGGTTCGGGTTTGGGTTTGGGTTTGGGTTCGGGTTTGGGTTTAGGCTTTTGTTTGGGTGGGTTGGCTAAAGACTTCTTTTTAAAGGATATTTTTGTATTTATTAGAAATGTTTCGCCAGGGGTTGCAAAGTGGGTTCAATATTTGTTTTTTCCAGTATCTGTGCCATATGTTTGCGCCACTTTTTAAAGTTTCAAAGGTTTTTCTGCCATGTTTTTAGGATTTAGTGCCATTTTCAAAGTGCTCTGTTTGCAGTTTAAAAGCCCGAGAAAATTCCACATTGCAGCCAAAAGTTACCAAACAGCTCGCACCCCGGTCTGTTTAATCAAAAACTCACGCATGAAAAACCTTGTAATTAGCTCTGGCCCGCCTCAGCAGAACTCATGGGCCACTATGGAGTAGTGTTTCTCTTCTCCTTCTTCTTCTTTTGCAACAGAGGGAAGCAGCAATGTTTTGTTTCTCACAAGCAATGCTGTCTGGATAAAAATTGCGTTTAAGTCACGTCTCACCGATGACAATGCAGCACTGGTTATTAACATCAGCTCAATGAGAACTCAATATGAGCTGATAACACAGCTCATCTCCTACTGTTTGTCCACTTTGTCGGCGAGTGAAATTACCGGCTGATGAAGCTCGAGCAAAGATGCTGGGAAGGCTGGGGGGCAGCAGAGGTCGGGCTCACTCAGCGGGAGGCTGGGAGGGCTCAAGATGATGCAGTCACGGCTCTTATTGCATTGCCAATATGAATATGAAGATGAGTTAGCAGCGAGCCCCCCTAGCAACTAATTTTCAAGCGAGTTTCAGCCTCTCCAAATCCAGTATTGTTCAGCCGGGGTCATTGTTAAAAAAAAGTGGAGAGGACAGCTAGAGCACGGAGCTCAGATCCCCGCTTGAGAGCTCAACTTCCCCTGCTCCCAGTCACCGCCCGAGCTCGTTTAGCCGTTACGTAAGCAGGCTTTGAGGACGCCGACGGGGAGCTCATTGAATATGCAAATTGCACCTATATGCCGCCGCCCTCGCACTCCTGTTGTCTCTCCAGCTTCACCCACATGGGCCCAGGCTAGGCGAGAAAATGGCCCTAGGGGGTGACCTAGCCTCCCAGAGCCGCATGCGGCGGCAGGACTCAAAAATCTGAAGTTCCCATTCTAGTAATCCCCAACAGCGGGGGGCTGAGTACCCCCCCTCCCAGGCTGCCGAGCAGTTTTCCAGACTCGAACCAATGCCGCTTTCACTAATTGACAAATATATTTGGCTGCGAGGAGGGCGGGGCGATGAGGGACAGAGGAGGCTGGGAGCCATCGAGCTTAGAATCCCAGCGTCTGTCAATGTCTGGCAGGCGGGCCCAGTGACTCACCGCACAGAAATGCCCGCCCGCACCCATCAGATAATCATCTTCATTGCTTGTCGCATGAAAACTCAAAACACAGCCAGGCCCTGAGTCTCGGGTTACACGCATGGCCACTTCCTGAGCTGCGCGGGTAATTAGCGAGCCCCGGCTGCAGATTTGGGCGGGCCGGAGGGGGTGCCCGCGGCGCTTAATTAAGGTGGCGCTTTTATGCCGCAATTTCGCCAATTCCAGTACCGAGAATTTGACTACATGGCGCCAGCGTTTGGGCCCGCGGCGGCTGCGGCAGCGGCTGCGGTGCCCGGCAGCGGCCAGTCCTCGGAGTCCGACAGCGGCCGGGGCACCACCTGCTTCGTTGATGACGATCCGTTCCGAGAGATCGGTGAGCTGCTGGCGATGATAGAGATGATGCTGATGATGATGATGGCGGTGGATGATGATGATGGCGGTGGATGATGATGATGGCGGTGGATGATGATGATGATGATGATGATGATGATGGTGATGGTGATGATGATTATGATGATAAGGATGATGTTGATGATGATGATGATGATAGTGATGATGATGTTGATGATGATGACAATGATAGTGATGATGCTGATGATGATGATGATGATGATGATGATGATGATGGTGGTGGATGATGATGATGATGATGATGATGGTGATGATGATGATGATGGTGATGATGATTATGATGATAATGATGATGTTGTTGATGATGATGATGATAGTGATGATGATGTTGATGATGATGATGATGATGATGATAGAGATGATGCTGATGATGATGATGGCGGTGGATGATGATGATGGTGATGATGATTATGATGATAAGGATGATGTTGATGATGATGATGATGATAGTGATGATGCTGATGATGATGATGATGATGATGATGATGATGATGATGATGATGATGATGATGATGATGATGATGATGATGATGATGATGATGATGATGATGATGATGATGATGGTGGTGGATGATGATGATGATGATGATGGTGATGATGATGATGATTGTGATGATGATTATGATGATAATGATGATAGTGATGATGATGTTGATGATGATGATGATGATGATAGTGATGATGCTGATGATGATGATGATGATGATGATGATGATGATGATGATGGTGGTGGTGATTTGACAGTGATGGGCATTAAAAATCCAGGAGTTCCGCTGGTAGGGCTGGGCAAAGAAACTCGCTAAAAAAGCGGTAAAAATCAAACAAATTAGTGATGAATTTCCATTTCGCTAATCAAAGCGCTCCGAGCTGGCTGCACACGCAGGGCTCAAAGCGCGGCATTCGAATGTCCCGATTGCCATGCTGGGTGGCGGATCAAAACAAGGCGCGCCTGCCATTGATGAAGCCGCTCACTGACCAGGGCGGACGTTGCGGCGTTTTGATCTCGCCAGCTCCGATTCGAGTTGACAAGTTGGAGCTCCGGGGGAGGGAGGGGCAGCTCAGAGTTGGGGGAAAATCAAATTAACTTTCGGGTCACCCCGGTCCAGGTGGGTTTTTCGAATCTGTGATTACGCAATCCCGCAATCCCGGGGTCGGGGCTCTGGCCTGGCAACACACGGAGGAACTGATGAGGCGGGAAATGGCATGACTGCTCAGCCTGATGAGATGGAGAGCCCGAGGGTTGACAGAGATTGACAGAGTTCCCCAAGGCCCGAAACCCGCTAAATCTGTCTGTCTGTCTGTCTGTCTGTCTGTCTGTCTGTCTGTCTGTCTGTCTGTCTGTCTGTCTGTCTGTCTGTCTGTCTGTCTGTCTGTCTGTCTGTCTGTCTGTCTGTCTGTCTGTCTGTCTGTCTGTCTGTCTGTCTGTCTGTCTGTCTGTCTGTCTGTCTGTCTGTCTGTCTGTCTGTCTGTCTGTCTGTCTGTCTGTCTGTCTGTCTGTCTGTCTGTCTGTCTGTCTGTCTGTCTGTCTGTCTGTCTGTCTGTCTGTCTGTCTGTCTGTCTGTCTGTCTGTCTGTCTGTCTGTCTGTCTGTCTGTCTGTCTGTCTGTCTGTCTGTCTGTCTGTCTGTCTGTCTGTCTGTCTGGCTGGCTGGCTGTCTGTCTGTCTGTCTGTCTGTCTGTCTGGCTGGCTGGCTGTCTGTGTCTGTCTGTCTGTCTGTCTGTCTCTCTGTCTGTCTGTCTGTCTATCTATATATCAAAGTCTGCGACAGGAAGTGTCTGAATTGCCCCAGTGATCTCCCACCCGCTCACAAACAAGAATGCAGCATTAGGGAATTTGCTACATCAGTAAAGACAGTTTAATTCCCTTATGACAGCTGACTCAGGAGGGGTTGTGGGCGGCCCAGTTGCACCGCCACTGCCCAATTTCGGCCCACTTCAGAGACAAGGTCACTCGGTATTAGGAAAACTGGCTGGCGCTGTGATGCTGGCAAAGACTTCCCCGAGCCTCAGCCGCGGCCCGAACTCCCTTTGCCAGGCGAGAGTAGAGCGACACGACAGACAGAGCGGGCGGCTCTCAAAAGAGTTGGCAAAGGCAAAGACAGCCGCGGCTGACCGTCTTTTGAAATCCGTGTTGGCAGCGGCTGCTTTGAAATTTCTGTGCTCAAAACTGTCCATTCCCCTTTGTGCTCCATCCTGCTTTGCCGCTCCCAGAAGCAGCAGCTCGGCAAACAGCCGCTCTCTCGTACTCTGGGATTTTATCTCTAAATGCAAAAAATCCGATCCCCAGATAATCTCCCATGGCCTGCCGAGATCGAATTCTTCTCCAACAGAACTGTCTCCGGAGGGGATAAAGCTCCCAATGCCCCTTCTGCTCCCTATGAACTTCGGGGGATCCTGACCTGTTTGTCGATAAAGAGAGCCAGATAGAGAGGAGACAGGGGGCCAAGCGATTACGTCATCGCTAGGGAGTTTGGGATAAAAACGGGAGTAGAAAAGCCACAACTTTATTCCCCATACTTCACTCGCTAATCAGCAAAAAAACTGCTTTTTTGGATCGGCCATGGGATATGGGATTTGGAGAGAGGGGATAGATTGGGAAAAACTGATAGGGGATTTCAACATGAGGGGTTGGTGAGTTTTGATGGTCCAATTCAGCCGTGGGATATTTTTGCTGGGAATGGGATGAACCGGCAAACCGAGCGAAGGCCATCAAATCCCGCAGGAGGCGCGCACCATCCCCGCCCGAGCGGCAGGGCGCAGCAGGGAGCCGCCGACTTCCGCAGCATGACGGTCAGCCCCCGCCAGCACCCCGCCGCAGGCCTGATGTCCACCTTCACCCTGGACAGACAGCGGGCCAGGCTGGGCGGTCACGTGACCGTCAACAATGGCCTGCAGGTGTGAAAATGACTCAGTGTGAATGCCATGAAGTCGCAATTTCCAAAGCCGCTTATATTTTCGATTTGATGTCCCAGCTGCACTGCTAGTAGTAGAATGTCGGAGATTTGTCACCAAATAGTTGCAATACTTTTTGATTGATTTTGTTCCTGTTTTCGCGCACTTCCGCTCCGAGCTGACTTCGACTTTGCTGTTGTTCCCTCAGTGAAATTGCTTGTGGGTTTAAAGCTCGGCCTGCAGTTACAATAGCTCAGCAGGCTCTGAACTCATTTATTGTGTCATTGTTATTTGATTTGCTCTTTTGTTCAGCTTGTAATTTTGTACACTAATGATGCGTTTGCTATAGTGTACCGAATAAATTAAATTTTATCGCTAATAACCGCTGACTAACGAATTTGTGAGCACTGCTCCATCTTCTGCTCTGTGACTTGAGGCTTTGGCTGAGGCGCGGCAGCAATGAGTGGGAGAAGAGGCAGAGGGCACGGGGAGGGTTTATTCAAGGTGAGAGAGGGAAAGAGGTAGAGGGGAGGTAGATGGGGGAACAGAGAGAGTAGAGAGGTAAAGGGTAGGGATGGAGAGGGGAGAGAATGACTGGGGAGAGAGGGAGACAGCGGCTGCTGGAGAGAGCGAGAGAAGGAGAGGGAGACGGGTAGAGGCAGGAGAGGGAGAGAGGAGAGGGGAAGAGGGGTGAAGTGTTATAGGAAGAGAGGAGGCAAGGAGAGAGGAGAGAGGAGAGAAGAGAGAAGTAGAGGGGGAGAGAAGGACAGTGGAGAGAGGGAGAGGGGAGAAAGTGAGAGGGGAGAGAAGCAGATGCGAGAGAAGAGAGGAGAGAGGTAAAGGGGATAGTGGTTGAAAGGAGAGAGGGAGAGGGCAGATGGGGGAAGGAGAGGGGAGAGGGAGAGGGGAGAGGGAGAGGAAAGAGAGGGAGAGGGGAGAGGGAGAGGGGAGAGAGGGAGAGAGGGAGAAGAGAAGGGAGATGGAGAGGAAAGAGAGGGAAGAGAGGGAGAGAGGGAGAGAGGGAGAGGAAGGGGGAGATGGAGAGGAAAGCGAGGGAAGAGAGGGAGAGGGGAGAGGGAGAGAGGAGATGGAGAGAAAAGCGAGGGAAGAGAGGGAGAGGGGAGAGGGAGAGGGGAGATGGAGAGAAAAGCGGGGAAGAGAGGGAGAGGGGAGAGGGAGAGAAAAGCGGGGAGAGAGCTACACTACAGATTTACCTGTGCGGTCAGATATAAAATTCAACCGGCTGAAATCTCTGCAACAAGTTCGCTGTCATGAACCACAAAACGCTTAACATAATATTTACTCGTAGGAGACTTTCAAATATCAAGGTTGCTTTTTACTTTATGTTTCATTTTTGTCATACTACTGCTAGCGCAGCCAATGAGTAGCAATACGGGCAGGCGTGGCTCTAAGAGCTCAAATTTCACTGAGGCGGTCGCCAGAGCCAATGGAATTCGAGGTGGCTCAGGAGAAGCTGGCTGGGGTGTCCCCAAGTGTTTTTTCCACGTGCTCGCCAATAAAAAACTTGACAAAAAAGAAGAAAAGTAGAAATCCAGAAAGAAAAAAATAAAGACAGAAAAAAGCTGCGAAACAAAATGGAAATTGTTGCGGTAGAAGAACCCAGGAGAAGACTGCATGTACTGGTTTCTGCTCCTAATCTTGACAGCGGTGATAGAAGCAGCTACAAAAGCAACTTTATAAGCATCTGCGGAAGCAGAAGCAGAAGAAAGGTGCTGGATAACAATGTTGAAAGCAACTACATGTACGAAGGCTCCTCTGGAGATGACTGCGGAAGCAACAGTGGAAGCAACAGTGGAAGCAACAGTGGAAGCAACAGTGGAAGCAACAGTGGAAGCAACAGTGGAAGCAACAGTGGAAGCAACAGTGGAAGCAACAGTGGAAGCAACAGTGGAAGCAACAGTGGAAGCAACAGTGGAAGCAACTGCGGAAGCAACAGTGGAAGCAACAGTGGAAGCAACAGTGGAAGCAACAGTGGAAGCAACAGTGGAAGCAACAGTGGAAGCAACAGTGGAAGCAACAGTGGAAGCAACAGTGGAAGCAACAGTGGAAGCAACAGTGGAAGCAACTGCGGAAGCAACTGCGGAAGCAACAGTGGAAGCAACAGCGGAAACAACGGCAGTCGCTCCGCCGCGGCAGCGCGCCAGGCCCGCCTCGCCCTGTCAGCCGCCATCCGGTCAGACAGCCGGCGCGCCCAAAGCCGCTTCGGTCTCCACCTCCCGCCGGCCAGGCCGTGCGCCGACGACCGCTGCGCCACCGGCTGGGTGCCGGCCGCCAGCCTGCCCGCCTTCTACTCGTCGAAGGTGCCGCCGACGGAGAAATCAGCGACTGCGGCGGCTGCCGCTAAAAGGCGACTTTTGCAAGCGAAAATCTCTGGTAAGGGGAGGGCGGAATAGAGGGGAAAGCAGAAGGAGGCGAGGGCGGAAGGAGGGGGCGGAAGGAAGGGGTGAAAGGAGGGGGTGAAAGGAGGGGAGTGGAAGGAGGGGGCGGAAGGAGGGGGCGGAAGGAGGGGCGGAAGGAGGGGGGCGGAAGGAGGGGGCGGAAGGAGGGGGGCGGAAGGAGGGGGGCGGAAGGAGGGGGGGGCGAAAGAAGAAAGAGCTGATGAAGGAGAGAGCCTAAGCTCAATCCCCAATGGACTCTCGTGCTCCCCACTCGCCACCATTGCAGACCTGCTGCCGCAGCAGCAGAGACGCCCCAGCTGCTGTCAGTCTCCAGTTTCTGCTCCAAAGCAGCAGCAACGCCGGAGCTGCTGAGAGCCGTTGTTGGCAGAATTGACACTGCAGCAATGCCGAACACTTGAACTCTCTGTGCAAAACTAACATTGACAAACTCAAGCCACGCGAGTGGAATGTTGTAAATAAATTCATGTATAATTTTTGTCTCGCTAATTAAAAGATCCCCGGTTTCTTTCTCCGGGTTCGAGTTCAGCAGGCGCATGCGGTCTGGTAACTGGGGCAGCGATGAAGCTGAGGAGGCTGGGGAGTTCAGACTGACGGATGCTGGGAGGCTGGGGCCTGTCAGGACTGACTGAGGCCCGGCAGCTGATGGAAATTCAAGACCTGCCGAAGGCGGAGAGTCGCAAAACTGAAGCCCCGCGTTCCCAGGGATCGAGTCAAGACTGCTTACATGGAAATGATGACTCATCCAAAATATACTGGTGTCTGGATTTTTTCTTTGCTTTCATTTGGCAACAATGCAATAAGCTTAAATTGGCGTTCTTTACCGGCTTCCTACTCATTTATAAGAAACTTAGGTGTAGCGTCCTGGCACCTGTAATAAATTGTAAATGCCTAACGATAAATAAAATTAGGGGCTGCTGTGCACTCCTGTGTGAGTGTGTGCCTGTGCGTATGACTGCGTACGTATCCGCGCGCTTGTGTGCCTGCTCAGGTGAGTCGGCCGAATGGGCAGCAATGCCTCTCGCCGGTTGTGTGACAATGTCGCTGTCAAAATCTCCTTCCAGATTCTATCACCCAGAGCTCCTTGATTCAATAAAAATACTTGTTACTTGCCTGTTCGCAGTCTTCAGCCAGGCTGTCAGAAGACAAAGACCCGCACGCCAGCTTTCGCTACACTGTGGGCGCGGATTTCTCACCCCCGTCAGCCACTCCGTTCACACGCCAGCCCACAATGTTCCCTCATAAATTTCTGCAAACAAAAAAGTCGACTTTCACCAACCCGAGCTCGCGCCCCGAGAGCTCATCTGTTGCAGTTGCTAAGTGCTGCTGCCCCGAGCACTTCACACTCCATCCCCACTGCCAAACAGGAAACATAGCAACTCAATTAACGGCTCGAGATGGAGACGAGGAAAGGCTGGAGGCTCCGGGGAAGAACGGTAGGCAGGCACTCGAGAGGCCTTTTGTAGACCACTTCACAATGCGCGTCTCTGGGCCCGCCCCTATCTGTCTCGCCTCGCCTCTCTCAGTCAGCGCCGACTCTGGAGTGACGTCAGCATCATCAGAGTTTCCCCCTTCTTACTTATCTGTCTTTGTGCTCGGTTGGCTGTTGCCGTTTAAATAATCTACGATTAAACCATTAAATTACTCGTAGAAGGCGGTGTGAATGTAGCCAATGATCTACTTTGGCTTCAAGGCTGTCTAGACAGAAATAGTTACAACTTTTAGTCTCAGATAGATAGATAGATAGATAGATAGATAGACAGATAGATAGATAGATAGATAGATAGATAGATAGATAGATAGATAGATAGATAGATAGATAGATAGATAGATAGATAGATAGATAGATAGATAGATAGATAGATAGATAGATAGATAGATAGATAGATAGATAGATAGATAGATAGATAGATAGATAGATAGATAGATAGATAGATAGATAGATAGATAGATAGATAGATAGATAGATAGATAGATAGATAGATAGATAGATAGATAGATAGATAGATAGATAGATAGATAGATAGATAGATAGATAGATAGATAGATAGATAGATAGATAGATAGATAGATAGATAGATAGATAGATAGATAGAGTCGGCACGCAGCTGCAGCAGCTGGCGAGAGACCTGAGCTGACGCCAATACAGGCTAAGAAAACACAGTTACACTCAGTCTCGCGAGCCCCCAACAGAAAGCTGATTTCGCAACACGGCCCAGCATTCTGTTACAAAAGCAAATGGCGTCGCAGTGTTTGTTTAGCCTCCCTCCCCCTATATGCAGTTTCTGTCTCTCTGTCCGCAATACCGCGGTGAGTTGCGTCAGCAGTTCCCCAGCGCTCATACGGCACTGCGCATTATCAGTAAACCGGCCAGAGTATCGAGTTGCACGGAGAAAACATTCACCGCAATTTCGGACACGACAATCCCGAGACTCAGTTAGAGACAGAATTGCAGAGGCGGTGGCTTGGAAATCTGACTCCAGCCTCCTGCCTGACTGCCTGAAAGTCGCCCCACTGAGCTGGCAGGCCGGGGACCTTCTCTGCAGGTGCGCATGCAGTTGCGCAACTGTGCATTAACGAAGTCAAGCCAGCCTGCAAACATTCGGTTAAAGTTGGCAAACAAGCCACGTGGGGCAGGTGTTGCACCTGCGTGTCCCGTTGGCAAATATTTTCTCTGAATTTCCTGGATTATGTTTTAATACGAGGCCAGGGCAGGTGAGAGAGGGGAGAAGGGGAGAGGAGAGATGGGAGAAGAGAAGAAGAGAGAGGGGAGGGGGAGAGAGGAGAGGGGGAGATGAGAGAGGGGAGAGTGGGAGAGGATAGAGGGGAGAGGGGGAGAGGAGAAAGGGGAGAGGGGAGAGGAGAGAGGGGAGAGGGGGAGAGGAGAAAGGGGAGAGGGGAGAGGAGAGAGGGGAGAGGGGAGAGGATAGAGGGGAGAGGGGGAGAGGATAGAGGGGAGAGGGGAGAGGGGGGAGAGGGGGAGAGGAGAAAGGGGAGAGGGGGAGAGGAGAGAGGGGAGAATGGGAGAGGAGAGAGGGGAGAATGGGAGAGGAGAGAGGGGAGAATGGGAGAGGAGAGAGGGAAGAATGGGAGAGGAGAGAGGAGAGAATGGGAGAGGAGAGAGGGGAGAATGGGAGAGGAGAGAGGAGAGAATGGGAGAGGAGAGAGAGAGAATGGGAGAGGAGAGAGGGGAGAATGGGAGAGGAGAGAGGGGAGAATTGGAGAGAGGGGAGAATTGGAGAGAGGGGAGAATTGGAGAGAGGGGAGAATGGGAGAGGAGAGAGTTCAGAGAAGTAGACAGTGCAGTTAGAACAGAGAGAACAGCAGAGAAGAGCACGAGCGTAGTTCATAAACCAGAAAGAAAAACCAGGATACAAGGGGATTATTTACACAAATCCCGAAACACTGGATGGCCTATTGGCATTAGGAATCTGCAAAATGGCAAGTAAAAATTCTATTTTTAGCCTAATTTCTTTAGAGCATAGCATACTCGTTGGATTGATAGATTTCGGCCATAGACAGAAACTAAAACTACCAGTATTGCACTATTGCAATTAATAGCCATCAGAAATTTAGTCTCTGCATTCTCTACGCGAGTCACAGGCAGATCTGAAATAACTGTCACCAACATTCCTTACCCCTCATCGAAGCTTGAGCCACAGACAAAAGCAGAATGTATAAGCAGAAATCCCAGCAGCCAGAATGCGGCCGTTAGCGCAGTCTCAACTGCAGCAGCAGATCCTCAGCCAGCCCTAAGCAGACACCGCAGGCCATGCCTACAGTTGCAAACAACGGCGAGATCCACAAGCCGTGGATCAGCTTCAACTTTGAGAACAGCATCAGCGTCATCCACGAGGGCCTGCCGGGCATCCCCAGCCGCTACCGCATCCGCCTGCGCATGGATCAGGGCTACAAGCTGGCAGACCTGCGATGCACCTGGCACACGCCAGCAGCTGACAAGCAGCAGCAACAGCAGCGGCTTCTAAAGCTCTCAGCCTCTGCCAGGAACGTGGCCAGCAACAAGGCAGTGAAGGCCAACAAGAGCTTCGAAATTCTGGTGGAGCCGATGTGCCACGTGGCGCCGGGCGTGAACCCCACCTTGACAACTCAGCCGAGCAAGGAGGAGTGCTGGATCGAGTTCAATGTGGACTCGCTGCCCAAGGACCTGCCCCTGGCCAAGGCCTGAGGGACAGCTTCGCTTCCAGTTTGAGGCATTTTTCCCATCTTTATTGCCAAAAAAGTCCCCATTGAAAAGCCGCACCGTTTTGCGTTTGCCGCGCAGACCAGGAGAGCACTCAGAAATAAACTCAGCCTCCATTTTTAGTTCCCATTCCAGCGACTCCCGGAGCCGCTGACATTTTTCAGTGCGTAAATTCTGTACTTTTAAACCAACCCAGGTTAACGCTGGCCTTTCATATTGCTTTCTTATTCAATAGCAAATGCTCATCACACTACTTAGCAGTAATAACCAGTAGTAGGACTGACTGAAAACCTGCTCTTTCTGAGGGGGGGGGATGATTGACTATCCGGATGGTCTTCAATGCTGCTGCATGAGATGAAGCTTTCAATATCAAGTTCGGGAAAACCATGTAGAATCCCCTCCTTTTAGAACACAGGAAGGAAAAAATGCCTGGGGTGGAAGCTCTCTGTAAATCGGTAAGACCAAAAGTTGCAAGGTAATCGCACTGTAATTATAGTTAGCAGGGTTGTTGGAGCCCCCCTCCCCTGAAATACTTGGCAATCTCGCTGCTCTCGTTCTGTCTAAAAAATTGTATAATAATTAGCCTTTCGGACAGACAAAACTTCTGGTCGGGGAGGGGCTCGAACCCTCGACCTTCGCGTTATCAGCACGACGCTCTAACCAACTGAGCTACACGACCTCGAGAGCCGCCAGTGACTCAACTGCAACTCATAGCGGCCCGCCCGTTATCTTATCAGTAAAGAATTCTCGTACTCTCTCAATTGGGCTCCGTTGGCAGTAATTGCTAAAAACTAATTTTATTTAGACCTAGAATTCTGTAAGTCAGTGCAAATCAACAATTAGTAACTGGGTAATTCGAACTTTTTCATTGCTGCTCCAGGATTTGGCGGCTTCACCAAAGCCCGATGCTCGATGGTCACGGGCTGGCGCTGCTGGCATCCGCGGTGACGATTCGCAGGAGGGCAGCGGCCCCCCCCTGGGCAGCCTGGCAGCTGCACTGGCCGAATATCGCGCCTCTATCGTCGTGGCACTTGAAACTGTCCGGGCTGTTCTTGCTGTGGCAGCGGTTCTGCACTCCGGCGCAGTCTGTTGAGGAAATGTTTAGAAAACTTCTGCTCAGAAATGAGCTGTTCCGGTCTCTCTTTCTAAGAAATGCCAAGGGAATTAGAGTTGCATCACAGTAAAGCAAAGCAAAACGCCTCACCTTGAGCAGTGGGCTTGAACACTTCCGTCTGCGAGGTTGGCCGCTTGCAGACGAAGGTGGCGCAGTCGGACTTCCAGGTCTCACCCTCGTAGTACTGGTTGCCGTTGATGGGGTCGGTGCAGATCACCTCTGCGGGGTTGCGGGATTCAGTTGAAATGCGATGCCACAGATGATGCGATGTGGAAATGAAACAAAGACCAAGTCAGTCATTGTGCGATATCTGTCTCCAAGAGAGACGCAAAATATTCTAGATATCTGCTGATGCCAACTCTTTAGCTGATGTCAGCTGCTCTAATTCGTTAGGTCCGTAGCTCCTGCACACTCTGCAACCTGTGAGGTGGGCCTCGCGGGTATGACTCTCAACAATCCGATTTGCTCGCACGAAAATAAAACGAAGATTTTTTAGAATTAATGCTTAAACTTCTCATAACGCTTAGATGGCGTTATGAGCACGCTGATTCTCCTCTGAAATCATTTTGTCCGGGATGCTATCGAAACACGATCGATTTGAGAGTTGGACACTACCTCTCAGCAACTCGCTCCCCTTTCAATGCACTCACTGCAAGGCGAGATGGTGCGCGACACAATCTTCTTGTTGCAGCGGCCCTGAGCATCGAACTCGTACTTGATCTCAGTCACCTTCTGCAGGCTGTTGAAGCAAGTCGACACCACCCGCTTGGGCGGCAGGTCGCACAGGCTCGGATCTGGCGGGGTGATGCTCTCGCAGGTCTCCTCCGAGATCTTGGCGGCCCAGTCCATCAGCTTGTTGAAGTCCGTAGCGTAGAAGAGGTGGTCGGAGAGCGGCGGGGTCGCGATAGCCTGTAGCTCCTCTCTGGGAAGAATGGGATTTGAGATTTAGAAGCAATATGCCTTCTGCTTGGTTCTGAACTCGTTCCTTTCTGGACCATCTCCCAGATTGGAACCTGGGCCTACAAATACAAGCATCGGCCCTGCAGACTGTCTGCTGTTAGATGCATACTTGGCTGTCAGCAGGACAACATGATAGGGAAGTTTCCTTCTCATTCACATATCGCGATCTCACCTCTTCAGGTCGTTTCCTACGCCGATCACGATGATGCTGACCCCGGCGCTCTCCAGCTTGGCCGCCTCGCTGATGGCATTGGCCCCGCGGTTGCTCTCGCCGTCCGTCATGAGGATGACCGTCCTGGACACGCCCGGCCGCGCTCGCTTGGCAATCTCTGTTCGCGCCATGGCGAGGGCGTCGCCTGTGTTCGTCCACTGGTTGATGCGGCGTCTCAGCCTCTTAATCTCCATGAGCAGCAGGCCGGGTATGGTGTACTGTGAGCCCAGCAGGATGTCATTCCAGACCTCGGTGCCGAAGACAGTGACACCAATCTGCATCGCCTTGGGGCCGATGTTCATGTTGCTAACCATGCGGTGGACGAAATTCACCTGCAGCTTCCAGTTCTCGTCGCTGATGGATCCGGAGCTGTCCAGAAGGAACATGATCTCGGCCACTGGCTCCTTGCACTTCTCGATGGCGTCTGGAATGCGGCAACAGATAGTGAGGTCGATGCGTGAACTGCGCAGAGGATGCACAGGTTAAAAGTTGAAAAGGCGAAAACTCACTGCAGTCAGTCTCTTGAACGGACCGTCGGAGGACGCACTTCTGCTGCTTGAGGTCATAGTCCTCCCAGGTGGTGACAATCTTGCGAACGCCGTTCACGCAGTCCTCAACCTGGACGTCAACGTCCTTGCACAGGTGTGAGTCACCTGGTGAGTTTAGATTGTAAATCGAGACTTATTAGCCTTTAATACGAAAAGCAATGTAGCTTGTAAAATTAAACTTGACTCACCGCAGTATTTGTACTCGTACGTGATGGCCTTCTCGCACCGGCTCAACGCCTTGTTCTGCGTTCTCTTGACGTTCACGATTCGCTGGGTGCCGCTGAAGCACTGGCCAGGGAAGCTCTCCTCGCCGAGGTCGTCGCAGCGCACCCTGCAGATGTCCTTCACCAGGTTGTCCACCAGGGCCTTGAGAGCTTCAAAGTCGTTGATCATGGAGTAGTCATCTGAGCCGGCTATGGCCACCAGGTCGTCTCTGAAGTGAACAATGGGCCACTGTTTATCATGCTGCCAGGTGGCAAGTATTTCCTTGTAGAAAAGCACAATTGGTATGATCGAGATGTTCCACTTTCACAGCTTGTTCATTTTGAACAATAAAATTGGTAATATATATGTGTATGCTGCTATCCACAGTTGCTATGCTGCTATTCACCGTTGCTATGCTGTTATCCACTGTTGCTATGCTGCTGTACACTGTTGCTTTGCTGCTATCCACCGTTGCTATGCTGCTATCCACCGTTGCTATGCTGCTATCCACCGTTGCTATGCTGCTATCCACCGTTGCTATGCTGCTATCCACCGTTGCTATGCTCACTTCAGCCAGATGTCGCCAATGCCGATGGCGTGAATGCGGACTCCGTTGTTGCGCAGCTCCTCAGACTCGGAGTGAATCATCGCCAGAGCCTCCTGCCTGCCGCCTGGGTAGTTCGCCCGGCCATCCGTCACCACCACCAGCATCTTGGAGGCACCCAGACGCGACTCCGGAAACACGGTGCGACGCGCCGTCTGCATGGCGGCGCCAGTGGCGGTGAAGCCGCGGTAGAATGGGATGGTGTCCACTCCCGCCTTGAAGCTCTGCACGTCTGTGGCGTCGCCGAGGTCGATCTCAACCTGAATGAACAGACACATTGGGACAGACACATTGGGACAGACACGTTGGGATAGTCACATTGGGAGAGACACATTGGGGCAGACACATTGGGACAGACACACTGGGACAGTCACATTGGGAGAGACACATTGGGATAGTCACATTGGGAGAGACACATTGGGAGAGACACATTGGGACAGACGCATTGGGACAGACGCATTGGGAGAGACACATTGGGACAGACACACTGGGAGAGTCACATTGGGAGAGACAAACTGGGACAGACGCATTGGGACAGACGCATTGGGACAGACGCATTAGGAGAGGCACATTAGGACAGACGCATTGGGACAGACACACTGGGACAGTCACATTGGGAGAGACACATTGGGACAGACGCATTGGGACAGACGCATTGGGACAGACACATTGGGACAGACACATTGGGACAGACACACTAGGACAGTCACATTGGGAGAGACACATTGGGACAGACGCATTGGGACAGACGCATTGGGACAGACGCATTGGGACAGACGCATTGGGACAGACGCATTGGGACAGACACACTGGGACAGACACATTGGGAGAGACACATTGGGACAGACGCATTGGGACAGACGCATTGGGACAGACGCATTGGGACAGACGCATTGGGACAGACACATTGGGACAGACGCATTGGGACAGACGCATTGGGACAGACACATTGGGAAAGACACATTGGGACAGGCTTCACCTTGACGTTTGTGGAGAAGCTGATGACGGCCGGCCTTGTTGCAGTCTCAGCAATCGGCAGGTGCTCGGCCATCGCCTGTAGGAATTTCTTCAAGTTGGCGAAGTCAGTCCGGGTCAGCGAGGAGGACACGTCGATGGCGAAGACGATCTCCAGCGGGCTGGGCTTGCAGGTCACGGAGCCGGCGGCCACCGGCTGCGGCGGGCAGACGGCGAGCAGGATGGCAACAGCAGCCACCAGAGCGGCCAGGGCGTAACGACTTGTTGCCATGCTGTTGCTAGGCGGTAGCTTTGAGGGTAGGTTGATTTTTTAGGTGAAATTTCTTCATACTCTTATAGAGAAATTTAGTTCTAATCTGAATCCAATACACCCACAGACTCGTTGTCAATGGCAACGATATCTACATGCAGGTTTGACCCTGGGGGTCGCTGGCAGATATGGAGAATCAATGGGGGCCCGCTATCGAAAAAAGATTAAGATTTTTTGGCTTCTGAAACGAATTAAAAAATCGTTATAGACAAATCTTTCAAAACAGTGCAGAAAACCTGAAATTTAATCTAAAACTTACTAACCCAGACAGGTTGACCTGTAGTTTGTACTTTCCGGGAGAATTTTGACTTTTAAATCCCAATATTAGTTTAACTGCGAGAATAATTTTTCAAATCAGTTTTATTTGTCTCTGGTATATCAATTTGACTGTCACCAATTTGACTGTCACCAATTTGACTGTCACCAATTTAACTGTCACCAATTTAACTGTCACCAATTTAACTGTCACCAATTTGATTGTCTCCAATTTGACTGTCACCAATTTAACTGTCACCAATTTAACTGTCACCAATTTAACTGTCACCAATTTGACTCTCACTAAGTTGAATGTCACGAATTTGATTGTCACGAATTTGATTGTCACCAATCTGACAGTCACCAATTTGACAGTCACCAATGAATTACATTCGCCAATGGCTCGGCATCAACACATCCAGCCTCTTATAAATATTATTGCTGCTTCGACTGCTTTCAGAACCCTGATTCTCAGGAGGTGAGGCTGCAGTTTTTGTTTCGAAAGGTACTTGAAAGTGCCACAGTACGCTCGTGTGATGATGGGGTTTAGGCTGTGACAGAGTCTCTCACCAAACCGCCGCTTCTCCATACAGCAATGGTTCGATTCGCGGTTGCCGTGGCATGGCAAGTTCAACTCGACTTTTGACGATATTGAGGTCATCCATGTGGCACCCGGTAAACTTTGGCAACCCGAAGCGACAACAAACTCTGAGTGAGTTGCGAGGAACACTGAGCCACTCGTGCCCACAGATACTAAAATATCGAGATGAGCCACTCAGGCATACATGCTTAGTAAAACAGCTTTCTACTTTCAGTTCAGTAGCAAAGAAGAATACATAAGCTATTTTAAAGGCAGCTGAAATGATTTGATAAGTTTAGAAGCCAGCGTAATCCAGGCGTGCACAGACATGCATAGATGCAGGCGTAAACAACTTGCTAATTGGTTCAGCAATAATGTACATTAGCCAGTAAACTGAAATGTACATGGCAACTTTAGGCTGGAATTCCGAGAAAGGCAATAAAAATTGGGGAGGGGCGGGTCGGGGGTAGTGTGGATAGGCGCGGTGGGGGGTTTAGGCTTGGGGTAAGAGTCAATAAATGAGCCCTGGCTTTAAAAATTCATTAAAAGCTTCAATTTAACTCACTACTGAACTGAAAGTAGTTTACACGCAAAATGTGCTGATGGGCCCATCCAGTTATTCTAGTATCTGCGCTCGTGCCAGGAAAACCTTGAGAATAATTTCGATGCCATAATTGTTTCACTACGCAGGATGGAGCGGAAGGAGGTGGCGCCGAACCAGACGCCAGCTCGAATCGTGAGCGATGGGGCGGTCTATCACAGCAAGATGCTGCACGCCACTTTCAAAAGTCAGATGGAAATGCTTTTCTTCCCGTTCGACAGTCAGAAATGCGGCCTGATCTTCAGCCCCCAGATGCAGAGCAGGTATGTAACATCGCTCAAGGTGGCTTCATTCCCAGATAACGGACCTTGAACCTACCTGACCAAGAGCAGCGAGTTTTGCGTACCGAAAATAATTATAGAAGAGCGTGTCCTTGGTGACGGCTTTGAATCGGTTGACACGATCATCTTTGCACTCAAATTTCAAGTAAGTTGGTATTGAAACAACCTTTTCCGTCCAGGTCAAGAGGTCAAGAAGGCAAGAGGCCAAGAGGGCAAGAGGTCAAGAAGGCAAGAGGGCAAGAGGGCAAGACGTCAGAAGGTCAAGAGGGCAAGAGATCAAGAGGGCAATAGGTCAAGAGGGCAAGGGCAAGAGGGCAAAAGGTCAAGATTTAAAGAAGGCAAGAAGTCAGGAGGTCAGGAGGGCAAGAGGGCAAGAGGTCAAGTGGGCAAGAGGTCAAGAGGGCAAGAGGTCAAGAGGGCAAGAGGGCAAGAGGTCAAGAGGGCGAGACGTCAGAAGGTCAAGAGGGCAAGAGATCAAGAGGGCAATAGGTCAAGAGGGCAAGGGCAAGAGGGCAAAAGGTCAAGATTTAAAGAAGGCAAGAAGTCAGGAGGTCAGGAGGGCAAGAGGGCAAGAGGTCAAGTGGGCAAGAGGTCAAGAGGGCAAGAGGTCAAGAGGGCAAGAGGGCAAGGGGTCAAGAGGGCGAGACGTCAGAAGGTCAAGAGGGCAAGAGATCAAGAGGGCAATAGGTCAAGAGGGCAAGGGCAAGAGGGCAAGAGGGCAAGCGGTCAAGAGGTAAAGAAGGCAAGAAGTCAAGAGGTCAGGAGGGCAAGACATGTCGAATCAGGCATGCCCGACATCTGACTGCCAAAAACTCAGGTAATGGGTTTTGATTAGGGTCGGTGGTTAGATGGTTGGCAGTCAAACTGGGACAGTCAAATGTCCTGGGCCCGTCGAATAGACAGCTGCAAAAACGCTATCGCCTCGCATCCAGTAGGCAACAGTACCGCCTCCTTTTCAGAGACGGCCAGCCTTCTACGTAACCAATCTTCTTTTTCCCAGCATCCTTCTCCTCGCCATCTCTGCTCTCGCATTCCGCCTGCCGCCGGAGTGCGGCGAGCGAGTGTCGTTCAGCGTCACCATCTTGCTGTCCATGTGCGTGTTCCTGCAGCTGGCTGGCGACTACACGCCTGCTCAGAGCGAGTCCGTGCCGCTCACCAGTGAGCATCACGATGCTTCCACTTCGCACACGCGGCGCATAGAAGCGCATTTTGAATGGCGTTTTATTCTGTTTCAGCCTGGTACTTCAGCACCGCAGTGGTGACTACAATGCTAAACGTGCTCTGCAACGTATTCGTGCTCAGTTGCCACGCCAAGCAGCTCGTCGGCAACGGTCGCTGCGACCGGCTGATCCGGGCGCTCTTTCTTAACCGGCTTGTCGCTGGGAAGAAGAGATCGCAGCAGGTGGCTGCAAGCGCTGCTGATCAGCTGACTGACGTTTCCGACAACCCAAGGGGCCGATAAAGTCTTCTTCTATGCTTATGCAGTTGCCACGGTGATTCCGGCTCTAGCAATCAGCGCTCTTTATGCCACTACCAATGAGACCGAGTGTGTTGAAGGACTCTATGGCTCTTTGGTGGATGTGATCGACTGACTGTGCAGCATCGCACCTTCAGGCTTATTGATTGACTAACGAGTAAATTGATACGGCACTGCAACACATCAAGACGAAACCTGAGCAAACTATACGAATAATCTGGTTAAGGTGAAAACAATATCAACAGGATACTGGTAGCATCTCGAAACAATTCTCAAACTTTGCATGAAACGAGTAATAAGAATACTCAGCATAGCATCGCAGCTGTACATCCTGTGTGAGCGTGTGTATGATTGCGTGCCTACGTACTGTATCTGTATGTGCTCAGCGGAATGGGTTGTGGGACCATATCGCACAAAACTTTGCCCCAAGACGCCGACAGCCTTCTGGCAATTGCAATTATCAATATTATTATTATTATAACCTCGTAAAAGCCAAAAAAACTTCAACAAGTATCAAATTCTCCTGTATTCATTAGACTGATTAATTGTGTAGTGACTGCTTGTTGCGTACACCTTTCTTGTTACGTCTATCTATCTCTATTTTCTTTTGAACTGCCATCAGTTATCGACTTTATACCGAAACACTTATTTGCGTTCAATAAGGTTTCAAACCTACTTTCTAATTAAGTGCTGCTTTCTAAATGAATAATTAATAATTTATTTAGCAAATAAAGTCTTCTGCTACTTTCATATCATTACCCCTCTAGCACAAGTGTACTGAGTAGTCTCTTTCATTAATAATTAACCTTGAAAGTTGTATAATAAGTAACTAAATTCATGATAAATTTTGTAAGGAAGTAGTCATATAGTAAGCATAACTATGCATATCCACGCGAGTGGCTGCTTCACGGCTTGGCGTTGGCGTCGGCGGTGATCACCCTCAGCAGCGGGCTGCCGTTCTGCGCCTGGCAGCTGCAGTGGCCGAACAGGGCGCCGCGGTCGTCGTGGCACTTGAAGTTGGCGCTGCTGGAGGTGCCGTAGCACCGGTTCTCAGAGCCGGGGCACTCTGCAGAGAGATAGAGACTTGGTCACGCTCATTCGCTTTTCAGCTACTGATAGAAAGTTTGAACAAGTAGTATCTTACCTTGAGCAGTGGGCTTGAACACTTCCGTCTGAGAGGTTGGCCGCTTGCAGACGAAGGTGGCGCACTCGGACTTCCAGGTCTCACCCTCGTAGTACTGGTTGCCGTTGATGGGGTCGGTGCAGATCACCTCTGCGGGTTGGGATATAGCGCGCATGCGTGTATATTAACCAAGGAAAAAGATCACGGAAATCATGTACAGTAAGGACAGTGCAGCTCAATTTGAGCAATCTGTGTTTGGTCGTTAATTTTTTCTTGCAAAATGCATTCTATCTACTTTCATTTAGGCCTATGAGTTCGTAGGGCTTTCTAGCTTTCGAAAAGGCACTTGGAGAGGCTCGATGGGACTGTCAAGTAAAACCTGCGATCTGTTAAACTGAATATTGCCAACGCCCTAGTTTCTAGCTATATTAGAGACGGCTACTATTTTCTCCAAAGAGAATGTCAGCCGTGCCATCCGCAAATCCCGTCCAACCGAAGCCATTGGCCCGGACGGCCTTCGCCCTTACTTCTCTAGCACTTTGGACCCAAAGTTTTGCAGGCGCTCACTCGGCTGGTTCACAGTAACTGAACCGGATCCCAGAGTCCGCTTCTGAAGGCCAACAAAGATCCACTCAATGGCAAACCCTATCGCCTCCGTCTCCTTCGTCTGCCCTGCAGCTAAAAGCCTAGATCGTTTACTGCTCCCAGGCTAGTAATTGTGAGGAGCTTCTGTCGGACGAAACCTCCGCAACCGGTTTACAGGGTTTACAGCAAGCATTTGACACTGTCGACCACTGTGAGTTGCTACAAGACCTGCAAAGTCCTGCCACTCCAGCCTGGCTCACTTAATGGGTGGTCAACTACATCTGCGGCCGTCCGGCACGGACTAACTTCAGGGCAGCGACATCTCGTTGGCGCTCTGTACATTTACACATGCATATATGGATGTCCCTCAGGGGCACCTGCATCAGCCCTTTGCTGTTTGCGCAGCTTTTGCGCAGGTCTAAATGCCAAAACTAAGTGAGCGAATTAGCCATGCACTGTTACAACGGGAAAATGTCGGCGGGCAAAATTCCGACGGCCAGACAAATGCATCCCGAGGAAAAAGAGAGGAAAGCATATTACGAGCTACAAAGCCTAGCCAAAGCTAAAGCACACACATTTTAACCAAGCTACTAAACTTTCGCAAGCAAGCTGTTAAAAGTTTTGCCTGTCCGGTGAGGTTCTTGAGTCAATGGTTGGCCCTTCCCCCCCCCCCCCTATCAAGCCGCTCGCTTTGTGTTCCACCCCAATTCAGTGCATGAGAGGCGAGAGATCAACATGGAAACTCACTGCAAGGCGAGATGGTGCGCGACACAATCTTCTTGTTGCAGCGGCCCTGAGCATCGAACTCGTACTTGATCTCGGTCACCTTCTGCAGGCTGTTGAAGCAAGTCGACACCACCCGCTTGGGCGGCAGGTCGCACAGGCTCGGATCTGGCGGGGTGATGCTCTCGCAGGTCTCCTCCGAGATCTTGGCGGCCCAGTCCATCAGCTTGTTGAAGTCCGTAGCGTAGAAGAGGTGGTCGGAGAGCGGCGGGGTCGCGATAGCCTGCAGCTCCTCTCTGGAGCGAAATGATTGATAAGTCGTGAGTTATATCTCAGGACCATTCTATCCGGAAAGCCAGATTAAAACTCTTATTCTGAGGTTACACAAAGAACTACTAGGGGTCCTTGGCACGCATCCAAGATTCCATTTCGTCTTCTGCTATATGTTAGCATGAAGCATGGCTAGTTATGGACGACGAGAAAATCGGCTTTGATATAGGGGCATAATGTGGGGGGCCGCAAGCAACCGCCAGCAATTAGGCTATTGCGAGCCACTGAACCTGTGTGTCCGCGCGCGTGTGTATATGATAAACGTATGGATGAGCAATAAATTTACGAACATGGTGAGCATGTTTTTGGCTACAATTACCACACGAAGAATCGGATACTGAAAGCAAGAATGCAACAAAAGACATTTTACGAGCCATACCGCACAAGTTCCCGATGGGAAAAGGTGGGATTGTATGCTCACCTCTTGAGGTCCTTGCCTACGCCAATCACAACGATGGTTGTGCCTTCGCTCTCCAGTTTAGCCGCCTCGCTGATGGCATTGGCGCCGCGGTTGCTCTCACCGTCGGTCATGAGGATGGCCATGCGGGACACGCCGGGACGGGAGAGCCGGCCGAGCTCTGTGCGAGCCTTGGCGATGCCGTCGCCGGTGTTCGTCCACTGATTGACGCGCCTCTGCAGGGCCAGGATGCGCTGCAGCAGCTGCGGCTTGGAGCCAATTGAGCCCAGTGGGATGTCGTTCCACACGTTGGTGCCGAACACGATGACGCCGATGTGGATGGCGCCGGGACCGACCTTCATGTTGCTGACCATGCGGTGGACGAAGTTCACCTGCAGTCGCCAGTTCTGGTCATTGATGGAGCCGGAGCTGTCCAGGATGAACATGATCTCGGCCACCGGCTCCTTGCACTCTTCGATGGCGTCTGCGGGCGAGTTGGAGCTAAGATTTTAATGAGAGGTGTGGATGACTGTACGTATATCACGGCAGATAGCAACTGATTGCGAATTTCGTCAGAGGAGCTCACCATCCAGCTATGGCTGGATGGTGGCGCAAAGGTTTCTATCCCTTCAGCAGGCACTCACTGCAGTCGGTCTCCTGCACGGATCGCCGGAGGACGCACTTCTGCTGCTTGACGTCATAGTCCTCCCAGGTGGTGACAATCTTGCGAACGCCGTTCACGCAGTCCTCAATTGTCACATCCACATCCTTGCAAAGGTGAGAGTTGCCTGTGGAAAGGGGCCGGGCATTTAAAATGGATAATACGAGAATAATGACCAAAAATACTGTTTGGTAGCTAATACGAAGTAATAATATATAATAATTGATTACACCTGCCCCAATGGGCAGATGTGCAACCGACAGCTCAGCCGCAGCTATTGCGCGGCGCATTTGAAGGCTGCGTACGGCTATTCAGTCCAAGGACTGGGGGGTCACCACCCAAAACCTCAATTCTTTAGCTATCATTGCTGTTCACTCACCGCAGTACTTGTACTCGTAGGTGATGGCCTTCTCGCAGCGCTTCAGAGCTTTGTTGTGCGTCTTTTTGACGTTCACGATTCGCTGGGTGCCGCTGAAGCACTGGCCAGGGAAGCTCTCCTCGCCGAGGTCGTCGCAGCGCACGCTGCAGATGTCCTTCACCATGTTGTCCACCAGAGCCTTCAGACCGTCGAAGTC
>NIVC01000915.1:0-47500 GCA_002269645.1 Macrostomum lignano | reverse complement strand
ACCAAGCTGAGGATTTGGAGACAGCGGTGGACCAAATTGAGGGTTTGGAGACAGCGGTGGACCAAGCTGAGGATTTGGAGACAGCGGTGGACCAAATTGAGGGTTTGGAGACAGCGGTGGACCAAGCTGAGGATTTGGAGACAGCGGTGGACCAAGCTGAGGATTTGGAGACAGCAGTAAACCAAGCTGAGGATTTGAAGACAGCGGTGGACCAAGCTAAGGATTTGGAGACAGCAGTAAACCAAGTTGAGGATTTGAAGACAGCGGTGGACCAAGCTGAGGATTTAGAGACAGCGGTGGACCAAGCTGAGGATTTGGAGACAGCGGTGGACCAAGCTGAGGATTTAGAGACAGCGGTGGACCAAGCTGAGGATTTGGAGACAGCGGTGGACCAAGTTGAGGATTTGGAGACAGCGATGGACCAAGTTGAGGGTTTGGAGACAGCGGTGGACCAAGTTGAGGATTTGAAGACAGCGGTGGACCAAGTTGAGGATTTGGAGACAGCGGTGGACCAAGTTGAGGATTTGGAGACAGCGGTGGACCAAGCTGAGGATTTGGAGACAGCGGTGGACCAAGCTGAGGATTTGGAGACAGCAGTAAACCAAGCTGAGGATTTGTAGACAGCGGTGGACCAAGCTGAGGATTTGGAGACAGCAGTAAACCAAGCTGAGGATTTGGAGACAGCGGTGGACCAAGCTGAGGATTTGGAGACAGCGGTGGACCAAGTTGAGGATTTGGAGACAGCGGTGGACCAAGTTGAGGATTTGGAGACAGCGGTGGACCAAGCTGAGGATTTGGAGACAGCAGTAAACCAAGCTGAGGATTTGGAGACAGCGGTGGACCAAGTTGAGGATTTGGAGACAGCGGTGGACCAAGCTGAGGATTTGGAGACAGCGGTGGACCAAGCTGAGGATTTGGAGACAGCGGTGGACCAAGCTGAGGATTTGGAGACAGCGGTGGACCAAGCTGAGGATTTGGAGACAGCAGTAAACCAAGTTGAGGATTTGAAGTCAGCAGCAAGTAAACAGAGGATTTGAAGTCAGCAGCAAGTAAACAGAGGATTTGAAGTACGTCAGTAGCAGGCCAAAGATCAGTAGTGAGTCCAAAAAAATCGACAAACAACAGAAGCCAGTTAAGTTTCTTACCAATAATAATCAGAGCACTGCTGCCAGACAAAAAGAGTTATTTAGCATCATTTTCACCGCTATATTTTATGTACACAGACAGAACAGGTTGACGCAACAGGCAGAGCGGAAATGCACCGGAAGCCAGCGGGATTCAAGCAGCTTGCGAGCAGTACACACAATTTAACTGGAAATTTACGAACTAAACCCAAGTATTGATTAGGAAAATTTGCACAAGCCTAATTTGCTATGAAAATTGAAACTAGAGCTGTTTCATCGATTGCGCTAATTCTGTTTCACTCGAATTTCGTCCGCTTAGCCGGCGGTCCTTCGCTGTGCCGCCGATCGCCAAAGCCGCCGCCTCGACCGCCGCCCCGGTCAAAGCCGCCGCGACCGCCGCCGCGGTCAAAGCCGCCCCGACCGCCGCCGCGACCGCGGTCAAAGCCGCCACCGCGACCTCCGCGTCCACGGTCAAAGCCACCGCGACCGCCACCCCGCCCGCGATCAAAGCCGCCGCCGCGGCCGCCACCGCCTCGGCCCCTATCGAAGCCGCCCCGACCGCGGTCCCCGCCGCGTCCGCCCCTGCCGCCCCTCGGAGCGCCGCGCGGCTGCGGCAGAAACCTGGCCAACGGCAGCAGCTTCATGGAGTCAATGAACACCTTCGTGTCCTTGCCGAGCGACTGGCACTTCACGCCGGGCGCCATCTTCACGGAGAAGTACGCGTCCTTGATGGGACCGAATATCTCGTCCACCTTGCCGATTTGCTCCTTGTTCTCCAGGAAGATGGGCGCATTGAAGTAGGGAATCTTCTCGTGCGTCAGCTTGCACACCATGTCCTCCACGCACGGCTGCATGAAGTAGCCGACCTCGTCCACGCTGGCCGGCGGGCCCTGGTCCTCGTACCGGCCGCCGCCTCCGCCACCGCGGCCGCCTCGGAAACCGCCGCCTCGGAAGCCGCCGCCGCGACCTCCGCGAAATCCGCCACCGCCGCCGCGACCTCCTCCGCGACCGCCGCCGCCACCGCCTCTGAATCCCATGGCTGCAAGCGACAAGTTGAATGAATAAAAAACTGATCTTGCTGCTTACGGCAGGCAACAAGTTTTATAATAATTTCTTCTTATCACTCAATGAAGCAAGCGACAAAAAACGAATCAATATTCCATGGCGTCATTTCTGCATACACGAAACTAACTAGGGTCCTATGACGTCACTGCTGCATACACGAAACTAACTAGAGTCCTATGACGTCACTGCTGCATACATGAAACTAACTAGGGTCCTATGACGTCACTGCTGCATACACGAAACTAACTAGGGTCCTATGACGTCACTGCTGCAGACATGAAACTAACTAGAGTCCTATGACGTCACTGCTGCATACATGAAACTAACTAGAGTCCTATGACGTCACTGCTGCATACATGAAACTAACTAGAGTCCTATGACGTCACTGCTGCATACATGAAACTAACTAGAGTCCTATGACGTCACTGCTGCAGACATGAAACTAACTAGAGTCCTATGACGTCACTGCTGCATACATGAAACTAACTAGGGTCCTATGACGTCACTTCTGTATAAATTAAACTAACTAGGGTTGTATGACGTCACTGCTATATACAGGAAACAAATTATAGACATATGATGTCTCTTATAAACGCAGGATGAAATAAAGAAGTCAAGCCATTTTTATTCCAATTTTCTCAATCATAAAACAAAATGAACTGCCTCAGTACGGCCCAGCAAAAAGTTATTATCGGTCGCATTTTCAATGCAATTGTTTCGCTTCTGTACAAACCAGCACACAAACGCAAACGCACGCGCGCTAACGGCGGGAAAATGCAGCTGCAGCCAATCGGGATTTACCGCATAGAGACAGTTGCCATGCGGTAACAAGCGGGTAAAATATTAATTTTGGCTAACAGAACTGATGCACGATACGGATTTGGAGGGCGGAAATGCCGGGGAAAAAACAGAACTAGAGGGGCCATCAGGGCCGTCAAAAACCAAATCCACGTTGCGTTCATGCTGCGTAGGAACAACTTTACCCTAGTAGTGGAATTTCCTCCAGCAAAGGGGTTTTAGTTACATCTCTTCAGTAACTGAGTTTCCCCATAGCAACAGGAGCTTTCCTCAGTAACTGAGTTTCCCCATAGCAACAGGAGCTTTCCTCAGTAGCTGAGTTCCCCCTAGCAACAGGAGCTTTCCTCAGTAACTGAGTTCCCCTAGCAACAGGAGCTTTCCTCAGTAACTGAGTTTCTCCATAGCAACAGGAGCTTTCCTCAGTAACTGAGTTTCCCCATAGCAACAGGAGATTTTCTAAGTAACTAAGTTTCCCTAGCAACAGGAGCTTTCCTCAGTAACTGAGTTCCCCCTAGCAACAGGAGCTTTCCTCAGTAACTGAGTTCCCCTTAGCAACAGAATAATGCAGCCTGCAGTCCAACTCAATATAGACTTTGCAACTCAAGTAAAAATTGCTGCTACGCAGGTTGAGAAGCCCAAAATTCAAACAATAATAAAACGCATTTGTCAATTACGCCCAAATAGTAACAGAATAGTTTTAAACAGCAACAGAGCCGAGGGCCCTGTTTCCCATCAGGCCACGGACTGCCTGGCTTTCTTCTTTTTCTTCTTGTCGGACTGGGGCGCCGCCGCCTCTTCTTCTTGAGGCTCCACCGCGGCCGCCTCTTCGCGGTGCTTTTTCTTGGCCTTCTTGGCTGAGGCGGGCTGCTCCTCACCAGGCTCCTGCTTCACCTCCGCCTGCAATGCGAGTGCAAGGTGGGAAGCTCGTGATTTCGGGTCAGTCTAAAGTACATTTCATCCTCTCGTAACTTGCATCGTTGCTCACTAGGAAACTTCTGTTTTCATCTTTCACCGTTTCAGTTATCTTCTGTAACCCCACACTGATCCCATGGAGTCCCACACTGATCCCATGGAGTCCCACACTGATCTCATGAAATCCCACACTGATCTTATGGAATCCCACACTGATCTCATAGATTCCCCACACTGATCCCATGGAATCCCACACTGATCTTATGGAATCCCACACTGATTTTCTGTAACCCCACACTGATCCTATGGAGTCCCACACTGATCCCAGGGAGTCCCACACTGATCCCATGGAGTCCCACACTGATCTCATGGAATCCCACACTGATCTCATGGAATCCCACACTGATCCCATGGAGTCCCACACTGATCTCATGGAATCCCACACTGATCTCATGGAGTCCCACACTGATCTCATGGAATCCCACACTAATCTCATGGATTCCCAACACTGATCCTATGGAGTCCCACACTGATCTCATGGAATCCCACACTGATCTCATGGAATCCCACACTGATCTCATGGATTCCCCACACTGATCTCATGGATTCCCCACACTGATCTCATGGATTCCCCACACTGATCCAAGGGAATCCCCATACTGATCCTAGTGAATCCTCACACTGATCTCATGGAATCCCACACTGATCTCATGGATTCCCCACACTGATCCCAGGGAATCCCCATACTGATCCTAGTGAATCCTCACGCTGATTCCAGGGAATTTTCATACTTCTCCAGGAAGTTCCATACTGACATCATTTTCGTGAGTCCTTTTATACCCCAACAAATGCCGCAACAAGAGCAGCGCCACTCACCGCCTGCTCATCGCGCTGCTGCTTCTTTTTCTTCTTTGGCGGCGACGAAGCTGACGCAGCCTCGGAGTCGCCGTCTCCGCCGACGGCTGCAGCCGGCCGCTTCTCGCCGCGCTGCTCGGCGTTGGCGGCCGACGCGTCGGCGTCCCGCTTGCCGGTGTAGCCGGCGCCGGAGGGCCCGAAGTCCGGCACGAAGCGGTCCGACTGGGCGCGGGCCCGGCCGAGGCCGCCGCGGCCGCCTCCGGACTCCAGGCTCTTGAGCCGGCGCTCCAGGTACGCCCTGCTGGCCAGGCCCATGTCCGGGCCGACGCTGTCGCCTTCGCCCAGTGCATCAACGCGGATGGCCAGAGAGGTCTTGGCGGCCAGCATGCGGGAGATTTTGCCTTTGATCTTGGCGTTGGCCTGACCGACCAGGGAGGCGTGGTACAGCAGGCCGTACTTCGGAGTCTGGTGCTTGGTCTTGAGCGCGCGGAATAGCGCCTTCTCGGCGCCGAGAATCTGCACCGTTGATGACGGGTGCTTGGCCAGAGACAGCAGTGTGCCGGCGTGAGAGATCAGGCGGGCGCCGACCAGCTCGCCGACCAGCACCGTCAGATTTGGCGCTACGGCATTCATGCGGCTGCGAATGTAGTCATAGAGCTGAGTTCGGTATTCGCTCATCTCGGACACCTGGTCGCACATTGAGTGCACTGCGACCAAATCCGCATCCGTCATCTCCGTGCCCAGCGACACCAAAGCGGCGTTGCGCACATCTTCAATTATCTGTGGGGAATGAGTTCGGGTTGGTGTACATGCTGGGATGGTATTGGCGTACATGCTGGGGATGGGATTGGTGTACATGCTGGGGATGGGATTGGCGTACATGCTGGGGATGGGATTGGTGTACATGCTGGGGATGGGATTGGTGTACATGCTGGGATGGTATTGGCGTACATGCTGGGGATGGGATTGGTGTACATGCTGGGGATGGGATTGGTGTACATGCTGGGGATGGGATTGGCGTACATGCTGGGGATGGGATTGGCGTACATGCTGGGGATGGGATTGTGTACATGCTGGGGATGGGATTGGCGTACATGCTGGGGATGGGATTGGCGTACATGCTGGGGATGGGATTGTGTACATGCTGGGGATAAGATTGGTGTACATGCTGGGGATGGGATTGGCGTACATACTGGGGATGGGATTGGTGTACATACTGGGGATGGGATTGGTGTACATGCTGGGGATGGGATTGGAGTACATGCTGGGGATGGGATTGGTGTACATGCTGGGGATGGGATTGGCGTACATGCTGGGGATGGGATTGGTGTACATGCTGGGGATAAGATTGGTGTACATGCTGGGGATGGGATTGGCTTACATACTGGGGATGGGATTGGTGTACATACTGGGGATGGGATTGGTGTACATGCTGGGGATGGGATTGGCGTACATGCTGGGGATGGGATTGGTGTACATGCTGGGGATGGGATTGGTGTACATACTGGGGATGGGATGGGATGGTATTAGAGTGTTTACAGAAACACTCATTTAGAACTCAGAAGACAGCAGAGTGAAGTCACACAAACCTCTTCCGGCAGGCACTCGGTCAGGTCGGTGCTAATGGCATTCTCCCGCAGTCCCATGGTTTTGACTGCTTTGACGTAGGCCTGGCCATCCTGCACAATCTTGGCCAGCTCGGGAAAGTGCCAGCCGTACATCTCCTTGACGCGCATCACGTAGTTGTTGGTTTCCTTGTCCAGGTCGTCCAGCAGGGAGATGGCCTGCACAATCATTGTGTCGATCTTGTCGGGGCTGAACTTCAGCTTGTACCTGCAGGGTGTTGGCAGCGGGTTAATGGGTGAAGGAACAGAATTTATTGCTAATCAAGACAAAGAGTACATGGATAAAAAACAATGGATCGCTAATCTGGCCTGGCCTATATATCGACGAAGGAACATAATGGATTGCTAATCTGGTCAACAGAGAGCAAGATGGATTGCTAATCTAGTCAACAGAGAGCAAGATGGATTGCTAATCTGGTCAACAAAGAGCAAGATGGATTGCTAATCTAGTCAACAAAGAGCAAGATGGATTGCCAATCTGGTCAACAAAGAGCAAGATGGATTGCTAATCTAGTCAACAAAGAGCAAGATGGATTGCTAATCTAGTCAACATCAACAGAGAGCAAGCTGGATTGCTAATCTAGTCAACAAAGAGCAAGATGGATTGCTAATCTAGTCAACATCAACAGAGAGCAAGCTGGATTGCTAATCTAGTTAACAAAGAGCAAGCTGGATTGCTAATCTGGTCAACAAAGAGCAAGATGGATTGCTAATCTAGTCAACAAAGAGCAAGATGGATTGCCAATCTGGTCAACAAAGAGCAAGATGGATTGCTAATCTAGTCAACAAAGAGCAAGATGGATTGCTAATCTAGTCTACAAAGAGCAAGATGGATTGCTAATCTAGTCAACATCAACAGAGAGCAAGCTGGATTGCTAATATAGTCAACAAAGAGCAAGATGGATTGCTAATCTAGTCAACAAAGAGCAAGATGGATTGCTAATCTAGTCAACAAAGAGCAAGATGGATTGCTAATCTAGTCAACATCAACAGAGAGCAAGCTGGATTGCTAATCTAGTTAACAAAGAGCAAGCTGGATTGCTAATCTAGTCAACAAAGAGCAAGATGGATTGCTAATCTAGTCAACAGAGAGCAAGATGGATTGCTAATCTAGTCAACAGAGAGCAAGATGGATTACTAATCTAGTCAACAAAGAGCAAGATGGATTGCTAATCTAGTCAACAAAGAGCAATATGGATTGCTAATCTAGTCAACAGAGAGCAAGATGGATTGCTAATCTAGTCAACAAAGAGCAAGATGGATTGCTAATCTAATCAACAAAGAGCAAGATGGATTGCTAATCTAGTCAACAAAGAGCAAGATGGATTGCTAATCTGGTCAACAAAGAGCAAGATGGATTGCTAATCTGGTCAACAAAGAGCAAGATGGATTGCTAATCTAGTCAACAAAGAGCAAGATGGATTGCTAATCTAGTCAACAAAGAGCAAGATGGATTGCTAATCTAGTCAACAAAGAGCAAGATGGATTGCTAATCTAGTCAGCAAAGAGCAAGATGGATTGCTAATCTAGTCAACAAAGAGCAAGATGGATTGCTAATCCAGCCAAAACAGCTCGCACGCAATGTGAGCTTACCTGCTCAGGCTGTGCGCCAGTCCCAGCTGCATAGCCGCCATCTCTCGCGGCGCCACCTGGGGCAGCAGGGCGTCTATTTGGGACCGGATGGCCCGCACCAGCTCCATCACGGCCGAGCTGCACACGCAGCCGATGCCCAGCTTCTCCTTGATGGCGCTGCCCAGCCGAGAGTCGGCAACGCCGAGAACTCCGTCGAGCACTTCGGTGGTCTGCAGTTTGCGCAATGCCTTGCGCAGCTTCTTGCTGATGCGGCCCTCCAGCAGGGAAGTGGTGGCTGCCAGGGCCTCCGTGATGTCATCGAACTTGACAAACTGACACAGCTGAACGGCCGAGGCGGCGGCGGAGGCGTCGGCAAAGTCGCCGAGCACATTCTGGCTCTCCACTAGCCGCTTCTCGTCTAGCACCTTGAAGATGGCGAAGCCGGCGGAGGACTCGAGTAGCACTAGCATTGGGGAGCTGCGCCGCGGTTCTGCAAGGCGGTGCATAGTTTTGTTTCCAGATCAGTAAGTCAGTGTTAGTCAGTGCTGCAATTTAAGACGATCTCAAACTGGCCCTGAGCCAGTCCTGCCACTTGTATCTCAGATCCTCTCTACAAAATAGTACCGCTGTAACCAAAATTTTCCCATATCCATCTCTTTTTCTCATAGCTTATTCACATCACTAGCTAATTAATTTACTGATTAAAAAATAAATTAAGCGTCACGTCAGACATAAAATAAGTCATGTCAGACAAAATAAGTGATGTCAAACATAAAATAAGTCATGTCAGACAAAAAATAAGTCATGTCAGACATAAAATAAGTCATGTCAGACATAAAATAAGTAATGTCAGACAAAATAAAGTGATGTCAAACATAAAATAAGTCATGTCAGACAAAAAATAAGTCATGTCAGACATAAAATAAGTCATGTCAGACATAAAGAAAGCGTCATGTAAAAATAAATGAGGCGTCACGTGAAACTGTGCAGTGACTCTTTGGGAGAGTTACTGAGATGTCACGGCTTACTGGGGAATTGCTGAGATGCCAAGGCTTATGGGGGAATTGCTGAGATGTCAAGGCTTACAGGGGTATTGCTGATGTCAAGGCTTATGGGGGAATTGCTGAGATGCCAAGGCTTACTGGGGAAATAGCTGAGATGTCAAGGCTTACAGGGGTATTGCTGATGTCAAGGCTGGGGGGGGGGGAATTTTGAGATGTCAAGGCTAAGGTCAGAAGCTACAAGCATACATGTAGTTTATTAAAAAATTGTATTCCATTCTTTGTTGGCTCCCCAATGTGGGGTGCTGATTGCTAGTCATTCACCATAACTTAAGAGCTAAATATCAATAGTTGATTCAAGTGCATCCCTAAGCCCCATGCATTGAAAGTGAAAAAATATTCATCATAACTTTAGTCCCCACCATCCCAACCATACAATAGAGAGCACAAGAAAAACCTGCAAGCAAATTGCCCAGCAAGTTTTTTTCCTGCAGCTGGCCACGCGGCAGATTTTGTCTGCATTGCCTCCCTAATGCTAAGTAAGTTTTAATAAAGAGATTTACCTCATCAAAACGTTTTGATAGCAACTGCATATCAAATATATTTGGGGGGGGGGCAATGCAGACAGAATCTAGCTGCCAAATGTGCTGCAGGAAAAAAGCACTACGGGCAAACCTTGGTGGGAAAAAACTTGGCAATTCACTTGCGGGCAAATTGCACTGTGGGCAAATCTCGGCAAGCAATTCTCCATGGGCAATTTGCTCATAGGCAAAATGCTCTATAGACAAATTTTGGCAGGGAAATCTCCATGGGCAATTTGTCTATAGGCTATTTTTATGGACCCCATACAATATGAGCATGTTGTCAAAAATCTATTACTTGAGTCCCTAACCCTAGCCAATAATACCTAATAGAAGACCTAGACATAGGAAATATATACATTCCAATAACTATACTCATCTATATGGCCTCTAAAACTTACTTACTTACTTACTACTGACGGGGGGCGCAGGCGCCGCGAATAGGCCGCGAGGCCCCTATCGCAACCCCAAGGTAAAAGAGCACAAGGATTAGCCTTGGGGGTGCGCCCAGTCCCCGCCAGTAGTCGGCAGGTCCGCAGTGGAGGCATCGGCGACCCTCATCCGGCCGGAGTCCCGGACGAAGGCGCGGAGGTCTCGGATATTGTCCGCGGTGGTCAGCTCGTCCATCCGCTGGGGGTGGCCGAGGTATTTGTGCCGCGCCTTGTTGAAGTAAGGGCAGAAGGTGACGTGATGCTCCGCGGTCTCCTCTCCTATGCCACAGAAGGGACAGGTGGGAGGGCAACCGGTTTGCAACGATATATGTCTCTGGAAGAATCCGTGGCCGGTTAGGACCATGCACATCTCCCTGAGGTCGGTTCTGTTAAGCGAAATCAGATAATCAGAGACTTTCCTGTTCAGGTTAGGCATGGCAGAGCGGCTCTGCCTGTACTCGGTGCAGCTGTTCCAGTGGAGCTGGTGCTGCTGATGGAGCCACCTGTTGATATGGCGGGTGACTTGCGACCTGGGGGTGGGTAGCCTCATCAGACGGTGGTTGCCGTCTGGGTTGCTGCCCTCCTTGGCGAGAGAGTCCGCGAGCTCGTTGCCCAGGATGTTGCTGTGACCAGGTGTCCAGATAATTCTAATCCTGTTAAGGACTGAGAGAGATTGCACACTGCGGTGGCATTGAGATACTGTAGCAGCGGAGATATTCTCAGTGGTTAAGGCCTTAATAGCAGCTTGGCTATCAGTGTAGAAATTAATGTCAAAATTATTAATGTTCGCCTGAAACAGTTGCTGGGCACACTGCTCAATGGCGCAAATTTCAGCTTGGAAAACTGAGGTGTTCTCACCGAGGTGCAGACTTTCCTGGAGAAGCATCTTACCCTCGTGGAAAATGGCAATACCCGCTCCAGCGCGGCCGTTGAACAGCGAGCCGTCGGTGAAGCAGTGAATGCCCTGGCTGCGCCGGTTCACACCGACATCCAGCGGAATGTTGTCTCGGCCAGGGATGGCGGTCTTGAAGCCCCTCCTGATGTTGAGGGCGGGAGGTCGACTATCCACATTGCCCAGGTCCATGTGGATGTTGTTAAGGTCGCGGCGGACAAAGTCCATATGCGGGATTAATGTTTTCATTGGCATAAAGCCAGAGGGCGCGTTATTTAACGTTTTATCTCTGATAAGCCGGGAGGCAGACTTCATAGCCTCCGCCCTAATAAATAGGTGAAGCGGAGGTAGGTTAAGGATAGTGTTCAGCCCCTCGTAAGGGGTGGACGGGTACGCACCTGTGATGGCACGGCAAATGCTGCCCTGAAGCTGGTACAGCCGCTGACGGGCGGCCTTCTGCTCCAGCACGCTAGTCCAGATGAGACTCGCGTATGTGATACTGGGCCGGATGATGCCGGTATAAATCCAACGGACCGTTCTAGGCGAGAGGCCCCAAGTCGGCCCGATGGCTCTGCGCAGCTGGGCAAAGCAGCGTTTTGCCCGACCGATGACGTTATCAAGGTGCTTCGTCCAGCGCAGGTCATGCGTTAGCGTCACACCGAGGTATTTGACCTCCTTCTTGAAGGGGATGTTTCTGCCATAGACAGTGAGGTTTTTCATCTCCCATTTACGGCGCTTGGTGAAAACGACAGCGACAGTCTTAGTGACGCTGATTTTTAGGCCATGCTGTGTAGCCCAGTCGGCCGCCTTGTCGGCGAATTGCTGCATCAGGTTGCGCAGAGTGGCGGGGTCGGGTCCGCTGACGACCGCGGCAACGTCATCGGCGTAGCCCGCCCTGGTGATACTGCTGGGAATGTCAGCGGTTAGAAGTTCGTCCATGACGAGATTCCAGAGAAGTGGAGTTAGCACGCCACCTTGCGGGCCGCCTTTCATCACCGCCCGGGTGAGGGTAACGCCCATAAGTGTGGATGTCACAAACCTTTTGCGGATCATAAAATAAATCCAGCGAACAATGCTGTGTCTTACATTCCTGCGGGAAAGAGAATTTCTGAAGGAGCGGAAGAGGACATTGTCAAATGCTCCTTCGAAGTCAACGAACAACCCGCAAGCGAGTTGTTTGCTAAGGATGGCACTCTCAATTTTGGAGGTAATGGCGTGGAGAGCATGCTCAGTCGTCCTCCCAGGCTGGAAGGCGTACTGGTACTTACTGACAGGGTCGGAGCGCAGGTCGCACTCTCGAAGCCTCCACAGGATGAGCCTCTCCATCAGCTTAACACAAAAGGAAGTGAGGCTGATGGGCCGGAAGGATTTCACGTTGGTGTAGTCACCCTTAGCAGGTTTCGGGATGAACACGACTCTGGACATTCTCCAGATTGTGGGAATGTAACCTGTGGTATAACAGTCAACAAGCAATTTAGAGAAAGAATCAGCAAAGTTTTGCAGCTTTAGCGCCTCCTGCAGGATACAGGGGGCGATATTGTCAGGGCCAGACGATTTATACGGTTTAAAAGAATTTGCTGCCAGCTGGAGTAGCTGGGGGGTGGCGCACTGCTGGAAAAGCTTGTGATCACAAGGCCTGTGGTCATCGACCACGTACTCCGGTTCGTCAACCTGCGGAAAGCAGGTGGAGAAAAGAAGATTTAGCGAACCTTCGGCACTGGTAGTGTAGTTACCATCCAGGTGCAGAAGGGAGTTACACTGAGCTAGCGTGTCGTGCCTGAGAGTCCTGACCAGCCGGGCTGTGGGGTGTTGCCCTTCCAGGCCGGCGCAGTAGGCTTTCCAGGTGGTCTTCTTAGCCCTTCGGATAGCACTTTTGTACATCCTCAGAGCAGAGTGGTAGTTCTCCCAATCCTCTGGGGTATTCGAGCCGTTTGCGAGGCGTTGCAGTCGGCGGGTGTTTTTCTTCATGCGAGTGAGCTCTTGACTCCACCAAGGAGAGTATTTCTTCCTGCAAAACAGCTTAGGGGCGTTAGCGCGTATGGCGGTGTTTAGGATCTCAACGAGGGAGTTGCACCGATGCTCAATGCCAGGGAGATCCTCGCTGGAGTCCGGTAAGTTGGCTTCGGTCAGGAGTTTTAGCAGGTCTCTTCGAAAACCTGTCCAGTCGGCCTTTTTCAGATTAAGGCGGTCCCGGTTCTCATGACGGGCTCCGACGGAGCTGATGCTGTACTGAATGTACGAGTGGTCGGAAAGCGATGGGAGGTCATCCCTAACCAGCCAGCTGTGGACCTGATTGAGGGCGTTGTTGGAGACGAGAGTGAGGTCGATAACCTCACGCCGATTAGAGACAATAAATGTGGGTTTGCTGCCTCTGTTGCAAATGTGTAACGAGGAGGAGTTAATGAAATCAATTAGTAAGTCACCGCGCCTGTTAGTATCGCTACTAGACCAGGCAGTGTTGTGGGCGTTAGCATCGCAGCTAACGATAAGCTTCCGATCCTGGAGATTACAGAAGTCCGCCAGCTCCTGCAGGAGGGGGGAGGGACGTCCTCCTGAATGTCCAGGTAAGCGGAAACGAAGGTCAAGTCAAAGACTGAGAAAGTACACATGTCTTTAGAGCAAAACATTGGCATAATAGTGGCCGGGAGGTCGTTTTTGACGAGGGCGATAGCTCTGGGGGTGTCGTTCGCGCAGAGGTACAGAACCTGATAGCCTGGCGGCAGGCAGGTCGGCTTCCCCTTGCGGGTATACGGTTCCTGAATAAGGTAGATGTCAACTTCCTTGTTGGCAAAGGTGCCTGAAAGGTTGCTAGATGCTGCAAGGGCGTGGTGCAGGTTGATCTGAATAATGTGCAGGTTAACAGGTTGGTTCGCCGGCGGCGGATTATTTATTTGGTTGCTGGTGGCAGTGTCATCATTGGGCTGGCCGTTAAGGTTCGCCCTCAGCGCCCCGCTCCTAGTTTGGCACGGGGTTGGGAACGGCATTACTCGTTCCCAGAGCTATCCGAGCTCACGGACTCACCTCGGCGCCGATCGCCGGCTGGACGACGCCTGAGCAGCAGGTGGAAGACGATCTTCCACGCTCCGATGTAGGCGGCAAAATCGTCCTTCTTGAGGGCGTCTTCCCACTCCGCGGAGAAACCCATGTACAGGGTCTTGCCGGGAGCGCCTTTTGCCGGAACCTCCTTGAAGGCCCGGATACCGTCCTGAGGTAGGTCGGGGTTTTTACTGAGGAGCCGGGCGCGGATCTCCTCGATGCTTCTCGAGCCGGAGTAGAAGGCTCGGTAGCGCCTGCAGGGCGGCGGTGGTCGGGCACGCTCAACGACCAAAGGCGGGAGGGCGGTCGTGCAGGTGTCCCAGGAGATGGACACCAGGTTAGCCAGCGCGAGCTCGAGCTGGGCTTCGTCCTTGAAGGCGAGGATGACGCTGCCGTTGGCGTTTCGAATCGCCTCGACTTTGATGTCGAGGGCGTCGTTTTCCCAGAGGAAGTCATCAATCATGCCGATTGATGCTTCCATCTGGGCGGTGGTCAGCGTACCGCTAGCCGCGCGCACGCAGATTTTAAATTTCGGCTCCGTCGCCACTTTGGCGTACGTGCCGGCATTGGCCTCCTTTGGCCTCTTGGGGTCCAGCGAGGGGTCGGTACGCTCGTCTGGCTGCTGCCTTTTCCGCTCAGAGCCAGCCGAGGTTTTATCATCGCGCCTGCGACGGTTGACGACCTGGAAGCCGTCATTTTGAGACGCCCCTGTAGCGGGGGTAGAGGTGGACGCACCTGAGCGAGGTGTGGGGGTTTCCGCGGGATTCGCGGCAGAATCAACCTCCATGTTGGAGGGTTGGGGGATTGACGGACCCCCGGCCGCGGGAATTGACGGCTCCCGAGCCGTGTCAGGTGGTTTTGATTTATCCATGCAGAGTAGGCTGAAATGGAAAAACTGAAATGTAGAAAAGAGGGGGGGTAACCGCTCGGGGACTGGATATACCCCATGGCCTCTAAAAACTTCAACATCTTTAACTTCCTATAACCATATCCATAGCTATATACAGTAGAACTTTACTAAAAAACTAAGTAAATAGTACTCTATTATATACTTATGCAAATTAACTTGGCCAATTTTACTCAATGTCCATCATAAAATATATTAAAATGGTTTTTATTTATAAAAAAAATATTTTTTCTTTTATTCTAATGCAGCACAATATATTTGTTTTTAGACAGACTGAAAATTTGTATTTTGAATCGATGCAAAATCATATGGCTGGAACTGGAATGAAAGATTTATCTTTAGCAAATAGCGCAACTTAGTGCTAGGCAGCTATAATTTAGTCACAACTTAGTAGTTATGCAATTAAATTATCCTAGTAATAATTTAATCAAACCAAAACTATGGCTGGTAACCTACTTGTACTAAAAACAATTGTAATAACAGTGTTGGGCACCATTAATGAAAATCTTAACTTCCATTAATGGCAAAAGCATTAGCGTTAAAACAAAAAATATTAACTTATTAACTCTTAATTTCATTAAGTTAACTGAAATAGTTATTTGTTAATAAGCATTAATCCATTAAAGTAAACATAGAAAATACAGAAATTTGGCACTTTTTTTCCAAAAGACTTTTATAATGCACTGTCTTTGCTTTTCTATCTTTTTAGCAAAACGCAGAGGTTATCTAAGGGATTTACAAGCCAAGAAAGTAAAGAATAAATTAAAAAACATGTATGTATAATATTATTAAAACTAAGCATATAGTAAAAGAGGTAACTTGTTTATTTGAAACTTAAAAGCTAATTAGTTAATAATAAAATATGAATAAGAAGGCTGTTTTAGTAGCATTAGTAGACATAGAAAAAAGTTACAAAAGATTGGAAAAGAAGTGAATCAAGTCTTTTCATTTTTATTTGCATATTATCAAGACTTTTAAATATATCGGATAAGTATTTAATTAAAATTATACTGCTAGGCCTATCACTTAGGCTTATAAAGTGGAGACCATGTAACCCATATATATATGATATATCATTCTGCTCAGAGTCATAGTGATACCAAGAAGCTAAATTTGGCAAAAATGTTATAAAAATTGGACCTGGGATAGGAGAGAATTAGCAAAGGGACAATTTGAATTAGGGACTATTATGTTAATTTAACCTCATAAGGTAAGAGTCTCTAATTATCCCTTTGCTCATTCTCTTATCCTGAGGTCTAACTTTAGTAACTTTTTTGCTAAATCTAGCTTTTTGGTATTACTACATATAAGCAAATTGATATATCATTTATACACATAAATTACTTGGGCTCCACTTTATAAGCTTAAGTTGACAAGCCCTTTCAGGTTGCGCTATTAGTTATATAGGCCCAATAATTATAATAGATTTTTTTATATATTCCTATAAATATATAGGCCTACTATACTACAAAGCCTAATCATAGGTTAAAGAATTAAGAATAGGGCTAATTAAAATAAAAATAAGGCTTTTGCCTTAAGCAGGCATAGGCATCTAGGCATAGGCTTATCAATATTAGGCCCTATCCTGTCTCTTTATCTTGCCATATTTTTTAACTTTTATTTCTAATGACTAAGACATTATATCAATTGGAATTTTACCAATTGGCAATTTGTTAACTAGCATTTTTTCAACCAGCATCTTAGTGCATTAAGCTCTAAGAGATAGGGCCTAACTAATTACAATTTTGTACATGTAGTCTAGATTATAGATTTAATTAGTCATTCAGTTCAGTGCAGATGAATGGCTAACAGGCTAAACATGATTGACAAATAATTTTGGCTTGAACCAAATGTGCAGTCGCCATAAAGTCTAGGCCCTAGTTGACAAAATGCCAGTTGATGAAATGCCAGTTGACAAAATGTCCTGGAACCTAAAAAAATCTGTCTAGCCTAGCCTAGGCTTATTAAGCAATTGAATGAATAAATCAGAATTCCACCCATTCTTTTTATTAGAAATTGCGTTAGGCCTAGTGGGAAAAATCTAAAAGTGGGATAAACAATTTTTAAACAAGTGGAAAATCTAGCTTAAGAGCTCTGTTAATTAATTACTTAAACAAATATTCAATTGCAATGTATGAAAACAAACAACACGTGTCAAGATAAAAGTTTCTTAATGAAATTTCGTAGGCAAGACAAAACAAATCTTAAGAGCATAACGCGGATCGTTACTGGAGTGTTCGCTAAAACCCGTAAAACTTTAAAACAGAGACGCTAGCTATTGCAAGCCAATTTAAACCAATAGTGATTAAGTCACATCTAGTCATGCCTTCATTTTTCAATATTCTGACAGGTTAGAAAATAAACGTATGTGTGCCGACTAAATTTCTCGATCATACATATGCAGTAGGGCCCTTTTCTTCGGGTAGCGAATACAAAAAATAGCCCGATGATTAGTCTGATGATTATTCGCTCTAACTCTACTGCTGATATTTGGTCGTAAAGCCGGTTTTAAACACCAGAAAGGGCTCTAATTAGTTAGCTTAACTTTTGTCATCAATTATACCTCATTCCGGATTAACTTACTTAGATTCTAAAGGGTTTTTGCGCTCTTGGAGTGACTGCATCCATTGTTTGAAAGACTAAGACAAAAGACTTTCCCTACGAGTTTTAGTGATATAGCGTGTAATTAATTTTTTTTATTTGTCAGAAGCCTTTAAGTCTACTTTACTATTACTTTCATATGTGAAGATCGCGGTTAGAGGTATGGTTTAGCTACTATAGAAGGAACCCCCCTGTTGAACATAAAAGACTCATTGTCATGTCAAGACTCATGACTCATGGGGGAATTGCTGTAATGTTGTGGCTCTTATGGAGGGTTTACTGAGATGCCAAGGGCAATTGGTAGAAAAAGGTAACAACAAACACAACAGAGTACGCTGCCAGATCACAAAAGCAGCGTCAGATGGCGCGCTTCAAAGCTTGGGCGCGAACAAAAGCCGCACCGCCGGCAGAGTCCGGGGCGCCGGCGTCAGCCAGCAGACAGTCGACGTAGCGCCGAGTCCTCGCCTGTCCCCGCCGGTAGGGTGCCTGCAACGTAAGTAGCAGCACCTCCTGCACCGGCTCCGGGCAGTAGGCCTCGGCGCGGATGACGTGGCCTGCCAGCTGGAGTCGCCGACGGCGCAGCAGATCGCTAGGACGGGCCAGGCCGGCGCGATGATAGAGCGCCGTGTTGGTGACTCGCTCGTTGCCGATCTTGAAGGCGGCGCGCAGCAGGCCAGCGTGCGCCGCGTCGACTTGAGCCTCGAGCGAGTCTGTCAGCGTCCAGGTCTCGGCGTTGTATAACAGGACGGTCTCGATCACCGCCTGGAACAGCGCCGCCCTCTGGCGGTCCGGTAGGGCCTCGGACTGCAGGACTGACCTTATAGAACGAAAGGCAGCCCAAGCAAGTCCTCGGCGACGCCGCAGATCCTCGCGGACGTCGGGAACCAGACCGCCGAGGTAGACGAACTGCTGACATCTTGGAAGCTCACTCGCCTGTCCGTCAGCGCATCGGCAGAAGATTGCAGCCTCGGTGTCGTCCGGCACGCATAGCACGACGGTCTTCTGCGTGTTGACCACCAGGCCGACGCTCGCCGCAACGGCAACCAGCCTATCCAGCTGTCGTTGGGCGCCCTCGACGGTCGAGGACAGCAGGGCGAGGTCATCGGCGTAGCCAAGCACGCTGAGCCGTCTCTCCGGTTGGCGTCGACCCACGCGTCGCCGCAGCAGGAAGCCGTCGTCGTTGGAAGGCAGAGCAGTCCGTAGCACCCAGTCAAGCACCAGAATAAATAGGAACGGCGCTAGCGTATCTCCCTGGAGCACCCCGGAGGATGTCTCGAAGAAATCCGATAGGCCGTCCGGTGTTGAGACAGCAGCCGTCGTGCCGTGGTACAGCGCCATGACAGCAGAAATCAGCAGCTCTGGCACGTTGTACGCACGGAGCACCTCTGGGAGCGCGTCCCTCACGACCGAGTCAAAAGCCTTCCTGAAATCGACGAAGATCAGGATCAGGGTCAACTGGCGGATGCGCGCCTCCTCGATGACTCGTCGAAGAGCCAGGATCTGCGTCACTGTGCCGCGATGGGGCCGGAATCCGTTCTGCTCAGGTCGCAGGTACGGGTCCAGCACAGGCTGTAACCGCGATAGCAGCATGCGGTTGAACAGCTTCGCGGCGCAGGACTGTAGGCAGATGCCTCGATGCTCCTCGAGCTTGGTGGTGCCCGGCTTCTTTGGAATGGCGACGATGTGCGCCGTGGTCCATTCGTTTGGCGCCACCTCACCGAAAAGCACGCGGTTCATCACTCTGGCGACCTCAGTGGCCACGCAGTGGATCCGCAGCGCCTCGGTGGGCACCTCGTCCGGACCAAGCGCTTTGCCGCCCGGCGACTGCCGAGCGAACTTCACAACGTCGGCTGTGCTGACTGGGGCAACATTGAAGCTCTCCTCCGCCGGCAACGGCGTCTCCGGCGGCAGCCTCAGATTTTCTGGAAGCGGAGGGGGCGGCGCGTTGACAATGGCGGCGAAGAACTCGCGCAGCTCGTTCCTGCGCTCGTCCGGAGTGTCGCCTGCCAGGTTGAGCGCGATGCGCCGCTTTCGCCCCGTCAGAGTGTTGATGGCGGACCAGGCCACGCGCCCTCTGGCATCGGGCCCTGCGGCAGAGACGGCTTGGATGGCGTCATCGACAGCGGACTGCTGCCGCTGCAGGTAGACAGCCGCCAGAGCCTCCTCCGCCTCGCGAGTTGGCCGCCCACTCAGACGGAGCCTCTCCAGATCTTCCCTCGCTTCGTCGATCGCGGGGTCGTCCTGCCAGACCGGCTGCCCGCGCTGGGCCGGTCGCATCAGCGGGACTGCTTGCTCCGCAGCGGCTCGAACTGCAGAGCTCACCTCCGCGTACTCGGCTCCTCCACGCTTGTCGCCCAGCGCAGTGACAAAGGCACCGGCAAAGCGACGTCGCGTCTCGGCGTCCCTGAGCGCGCGGTAGTAGCGCCGCGGTGGCCGCTTTGGCGGACGGTAGAGCGGGTCCCGAAGCCGAAGGTCGCAGATGAGCAGCCGATGGTCGGACCGCAGAGCCAGCGGCGTAATGGTGTGGCAGTTGGTGACGCGGCGGCGCTCACGAAAGCGCACAAGCACGTGGTCGAGCTGTGCCAGCCTCCGCGTAGCGTTCCGGCCACGCGCGTTCCGCCGCCTCCGCTTGCAGCCCACGAAGGTCGCGAACCTGCCCGGCGACTTGCGGAATCTGGTCTTAATTTATTTGCAGTCTTAATTTATTTGCAGTCTTAATTTATTTGCAGTCTTAATTTATTTGCAGTCTTAATTTGCAGTCTTAATTTATTTGCAGTCTTAATTTATTTGCAGTCTTAATTTATTTGCAGTCTTAATTTATTTGCAGTCTTAATTTATTTGCAGTCTTAATTTATTTGCAGTCTTAATTTATTTGCAGTCTTAATTTATTTGCATCACGGTGCAGATAAATGCCGCTACCTCCTCGTGGTGAGAGTGGAGAGCCGCGCTTAACTGCTGCGGCGGCCAAATGCGGCAGGACCAAGCGAGGGCAGCGGAGCGCGCGTCGGCGAGTTGAACGCCGTCGCGAGCGAAACTGGCGAGGTCGGCAACGTGGCGCCGCCCGCCGAGCTGCTGCTGCGCTGGCCCAATTGGATCTTCCGGGTGGCGCCGGGGACCATGAGGCTCACCAGCATCGAGCCCCAGCCGTACCAGAGGGCACGCTTCGGGTCGGGACGCTGAACTGCCGCACTCTCAAGGCCACATGGCGGAGAGGGCTGCTGGCGAGGCTAGCGCTCGACCTCAGCTGTGATGTCATCGCACTACAGGAGGTGTCTATCAGAGCCGACCCCGGACTTCACTGTGAGGACCTGGGCGCCGGTTGGACACTCTGGTACACCTCAGCGGATGAGCGAGGCCGTGGAGGAGTTGGAGCGCTGATCGGACCGAGGCTGCAGCAGAGCTGTCGCTGCATCTCCCTGTCTTCTCGGCTGCTTCGGGTCGACGTCCGGCTTCGCGGCCGGAACACTGTTCTGCGCGTATGCGCCGCCTGCTACCCGCTCCGATGAGGCTCAGGCCTTCTTCGAGCAACTCTCGGTGCGGGTGGAGGAGATGGCGCAACGTGACACAGTGGTCATTCTCGGAGACCTGAACGCAGTTCTGCGTAGGTCCGAGCGATCGCTGTTTGTGACAGCGCGCGAGAACGGCAACACCGGAGCGCTAGAGGACTTCCTGGAGAGACAGGACATGGTGTCGGCCAACACCAGATTCCGCAAGAAAAAGGTAAGCAAAAGCAAAAGGTAGAAATGTAGGAGTTAGGGTTAAGCTGCCATACGGCTTAAAGCGAGGCTTCGATGCCAAAGCTCACAGGGGATGCTGATACCTTTTAGGCTCAGATAGCTGCATGGCTTTCAGGGCTGATGCTTTTTTATTTAACATTTTTCTTATGATACTAACAATAATCGTGATTGTAGGTCAAAACCGACATTATGTTTACATATTAAAAGAATTTTACTCCATCGTTTGTTGCCTCCCCAACGGGGCCGGGGGTCGCTGATTGCTAGTCACATTTAGTTTCTGAGAATTCAATATTGTAACAGTGCTTTCTGGTGTATAGAGGCTGGCCAGCACAAGAAACCTCTGTAAAATTTTCTCTCTATATCCCTGCATGGTCAATGCGATTCAGTCCCAGCAGTGTCCTTTGCAGCGGCAACGACTTATTGAGATTGACGGCAAAAAGGCACTGGTTAGCAGGTTAGTGGGCAGAGGCTCTTCTAGCCGGAAACCCGACTTCGAGAGAGCTGCAGGCAGCGGTGTCGGAACATATTTCAAAGTGGGGGGGCTATTGGTGGGAGGGCACATTGCAAATAATTTCTTTAAATCTAAAGGCACCCAAACTCCTGCTATTATATCAGTTTGTGAAATTGTGACAACCAGGCCGATTTTCAATTTTGAGTTGGAAGTGGATTGCGGCGGACTCGGAATTTCGATCAGAGACGCCAAAGTGAACCGATAAATACTAATAAAACAGGGATTGGCAAACTCCGGCCTGAGGGCCAATTGTGGCCTGCAAAGCCTCTCTATCCGGCCCTCGGATCCTTTAAATCTTCACAATAGCAATCCGGCCCGCTCGATGTTTGTCTCTTCTCAGCTCTCTTCTCATATTCTCTCTTGTTCTCTCCTCTCCTCTCTCTTCTCCTCTCCTCTCTCTTCTCCTCTCCTCTCTCCTTTCCTCTCCTCACCTCTCTAATCTCCTATCCTCTCTCCTCTCCTCTCCTCTCCTCTTCTCTCCTCTCTTCTCTCATCTCCTCTCCTCTCTACTCTCCTCACCTCTCTCATCTCCTCTCCTCTCTCCTCTCCTGTCCTCTCTTCTCTCCTCTCCTCTTTCCTCTCATCTTTTCTTTCCTCTTCTCCTCCTCTCCTCTCCTCCCCTCTCCTTTCCTCTCTTTCTTTCCTTTCATCTCCTCACCTCTCTCCTCTCCCTTTTCTCTCCATTCTCTTCTCCCTTCCCTCTTCTCTCCTCTCTCTCCTATTTCGTCTCTCCTCTCCTCATCCATCTCCCCTCTCCAATTTTATCTCTCTTCGTGTCTACTCTCTTCTCCTTTATTCCTTCACCTCTCCTCTCTCCTTTCCTCTCCTCTCCTTTCCTCTCCTCTCCTTTCCTCTCCTCTCCTTTCCTCTCCTCTTTTCTCTCCTCTCCTCTCTCCTCTTATCTTGTCTTTCCTTTCCTTCTCCTCTCCTCGCCTCTCCTTTCTATTCCCTATTCTCTACTCTATTCTCTATCCTCTCTCCCTTCTCTTGCCAGCAGTCAGGGACTCCTGGGCGCGTTTTGCTTACGGGGGCCCAGCGAAGCAAACCCAGAAGGGCAGTCATTGCGCCACGCTAGGTTCTCAATCTGGCCCTTAAGGTGAAAAGTTTGCTGACCAATGCACTAAAAGCACTAGGCTTATGCATATTAGATCAAAACTGTAGTGGAATGGAGATTGAGAACAACATGAACTATTATATCAGCTGATACCCCCTTAGCTTCCAAGACTCAGAAAAGCCAGAGCCTAAAACCAGTCGACACTTGTTTAAAATTCAAAAAGGGCACTTGCTGGATCATGCTAAAAAGTGGGGGGGGCTCCAGCGTTTCTCCCGTACCCCCCGGTTCCGACACCCCTGGCTGCAGGTTTGGTGAGTTCGCAAGAGTTGATTGAAGCGGATTAGGTTAATTCCCCGATTAGTTGAATTCCACCTTTTCAATTCTCCCTGCTTGTGTCTCACTGCTCGTCACATCTTTGCAACCTTGGAGCTGACCATCAATCAGAAGTGGGAGCTGCCAGAGCGCTAAGCGGTTAGTTGCGATTAGTTTCTGCCCTCTGAGGTCCGAATAACCTTCGATCAAAGATTTTAGAAGGCGGAGCCCAGCACCATAAAAACTCTCCAGGATCCCAAGATTCGCGATCGAGTGCCATAGAGTAAAGTATGCACATTTATTTTCCCAGTTTATTAGCATTCAAATTTTGCGTGAACCAGTAAAGCTGTTGTCTGTATAGAAACGTTAAAAACGCTATCAGTGCATAGCGCGAATCTCTTTGAACGAAGATATGAGCAGAAATGCAGATATGCAGATAAGCGCTGTTTAACCCGCAAACACGACACGCTCTCACGAGAAACCATGCACTGACACCTGTTCCCAGCAGCCATCATTTTCCATCGAAACACCTGCATTCATGTGTCAATTAAAGATTTTTTTCCACCGCAATATGGCATTTTTACCCACGCATATCGATTGATTTCAATTTCAAACATGTCTTCTTAGAAAGCCACTAATCAGAAAGCCACGAGTCAGAATAATTGGCACCTCAAACAATACTAAAATATGACAAGAGGCGTTTCAAAACCAGAAAAAGCTGGTTCGTTGATTGACAATTGTTTCTGCTGTGCATAAAAAATAAAATTTTGAAGCAGTTTTGTCGCTGTTTGCTGACAAATCTATCTCCCAGGCCATGCTGGGCGGCACCCATCTGACGGTCATTTCTATCCTTTTTAGCAGCGCCGACTGCCTGATTCGCGGCGTCGGCTCCGGTGTCTGCTTCAACTCGACTCTAGCCATTCGAGCTGCTGGAAGTCGACGCTCTCTGCTTGACTGCTTTCTGAGCTTCGAGTCACAGCAGCCGACAGGTCTATGGCTGGCTCAGTTCGAAGAATCTACCGGACTATGCTACCAGTTTGCCTACCAGTCGGTGTGTTCCTTGCTCCAGCAGCCCGGTAGCGGTTGTCAGGTGATGCATAGCTCTCGGCTGAACTTCAATCAGGCCGCATCTCGATTCTCGGCAGTGTGGGAGGCCGCCGGAGCTGTCATGGACAGCGTCGTGTGCGGCCAGGCTCCACTGCAGGCTCATGATGTCGAATGGACAAGTAACGGAGCGCGGCTGACGAATCTGACCAGATCGTATCTGCAAGCGATCAACGCAACAAGCTTTACTGCTAGCAAGTCGCTGACGTGGATCGTTAGAGCCAGTCGAACAAATGGGGTTCGTTGCTTCCTGGAGTTCACTGACTGCAACACTGGCGGGAATGGCGCCAACCTGTGGGAAGCTTCCGAGAAGAGCGGCGGCGCTCGTCGTTTGCTAAGCCGACTGTCATCCTCAATTCTGATTGAGAGCTCTGAAATGATTTTACCTGACGATCCATACCAGCTTGTTGATGTCGGAGTTGCCTATAACGGGACGGCCAACCAACTGAATCTGTACTTCAATGGCCGGTTTCTGACTCCCGGTGGGGTATACATTGACTACTCTGGCAGTCCGAGTGTAAATGTTATGTCCTGCTTGAAAATTGGTCGACGAACAAGCTCCCACGGCTGGCTTGCTGGCACGGTGCAGGTGGTGGCGCTCTCCAAGGAGTATCTGAGTGAAGAAGAAATTCGTCTGCTGTTCTTGAACTGATGATGGAGAAACTGCAAGTCAATCTCTATAGAGAATTCTATTCGAAAAACTGGTCTCTCGCGATCGAAATTATCCTTAGAAAAGAGGAAGCACTACATAAACCGTGGTCATAATAATAACTATTTATAAGCAGAAATGCAATACGAATGACTTTAGCTCGTATAATATTTAATACAAGCTTCAATCGAATTAAACCAAATAAACTGTGAGAACGAACCCTCTTCTAACCTGGACCTGATTGATTCATTAGCGCAATGCCATATATATGGGCACTACAATTGCAGTATAAAACTTGTTTCCTTCTGGTTTGCTAGTCTGCCAAGCAAATTGACCTAGAAAATTATCGTCTGATCTCACGCCTGAGTAAAATTTAACTGGCGAGTTCTGCGCATAAGTAAGCATTCATGCAACTGGATCGGCACTCATTTAACGCGTGATAGCGACGTTGCGCCAAAGAGCGTTATGGTAGTTTGGTCTTTTACTCGTATTGCTTGGAGAGGCACTTTAAAGTCTTATCGATTCGGTGCCAGTTTTCAGGTGCCGAAGACACTGGACTGCGTCACTTTCTTTAACGCGGTGATAATATTTAAACTCTAAAAAAACGCAAAGTATGAAAAGCGCGCTGGCTCAGCTGATCTCGCCACTTTAAAAATTAGAAAAATAATCAGAAAATTTGACACTATCAAAATGAAAGAGCCAATTGAGCTGAAGTCGATTGTCACCGAGCGGAGACTGCTGAAGTATCCCGAAGTGTTCGGTAGTTTGGACCGAGGTAACTATACGCAATAGGCCGTATGAATAAAATGAGCAATTGCTCAGACTCACACAAAATCTCAAGTCAGTATGAAAAAACGGAGCAGTGACTTCCGAGCAACAGCTCATGAGTTTTGACTTGAAAGTTGTTGTTCCGAGTGTCAGCGAAAAAATCCGGGGCTGAGCAAACTCTCCGGTCTGTATGAATAAACTCGGGCCATAGACAATATTTTCTGAGCTGCAACTCACAAAATGTTGAGGCAGCCCTCTGCCTGCCTCAGCCATCTATACTCTAGTGGTTGCTGTAACTAGCGCTTTCTAGTTGCTGATGTTCTTTGATTGAGTTCTTTGGCAGTATGGCTGAGTTCTTTGCTGCACGTGCTCCCGCTCGACGGAAGTTCTATCCGGAGCGCCGATCTTCCGACTTGACTAGAGACACGGAGTATGGTCGACTCTACCGATTTTCTCGCACCAACGTGCAGTATCTGGCCGATTATAAAGAAGCTCAAGGGGAAAACAGAAAGAAGGATTCTACATAAAACACAAAGCATATACTCGTAGCATACTCTTAGAAAACAACATTTTTGTCTATGGTTCAAAGTATCGCAATATTGGAGTTACAACTCTGAGACCAAAAGTCTGAACTCTGACTAGGAGTCCCAACTTTATTCATACTGACCTTGAGCAGATGCTCCGACTCGGAGCAAAATCTCAGACCTGAGCAGTAGCTCAGTCTCAGCGTTTAAGCTTGAACTCGCAAGTTATTGCTCATTTTATTCATACGGCCTAGGTCAAATGTCAAGGGAAATTAGAACTTAATTCAACTACGAGCGTAGGCTATGCCGAAGCTTTCAGCCTTGTAGTACACTAATTATCCTGAACATAAAACCCAAGAAAAATGAGCATGGGTCCATGGCAGGCCATCAATACCATCTGCTATCGAGTATTCGCCATTGGACGATTTTTTCCAAACTTTTCCCAGGATGTTCTCTTACAAAGGTTTTGTACGTGAAGCCCGTTCCCGAGAAGCCCGAGAAGGTGTCGCTTGAAATGGCAGTTTATGCCAATAGCGACTTTGAACACGTGCTCGACTGGCTCGTTGCCAGGGCAACCGAAGAGGGCGTCATTAAAACTGCCGGACGAAAGCTTCGCGTCACTGGTGTCGGCGGCGAAAAGTTCAAGAATGAAATTGCAGCAACGACCTGCATGGGGTGAGTTATTTCGTGAGCCTTGGCTGATAGACTTGACGTTTACATGTAGATGGTGGGTGATCAGCTATTTTTGCACATTGCGCCAACAGGATTGAATTCGTGGACGAGATCATGAGCCACCAGACCGGAGGTCACTTCCTGCTGAACAACTATGAAGACGACGTCTTTTGCTATGCGGATGGGCGGACAGCGGAGGAATCCAAGCCACCTGTTGAACTGCCACCGTGGATTGCTGCCTTGCAGAGTCGCATTGATGAGATTTTCACGTCGGCTGATGGTCATCGGCTGCCAGTGATCTTTGGTTTCTGTGGATCCGGCACAGTTATAAACAAGGTGCGCGTGCTTCAAAACAGTGTCGAAACTGCCTCATGCAAAGGTTTGGCTCTCAGTTCCATGTTGCCGTTTTGATTTAGTTTGAAGCGGCTTTTTAATTTCAGAAAAGCTGTAGTTGCTGTCTGTAGTGAGCGAGAGACAAGCCGGTTAGGTCTAGTCTATTGGAAGAAGTTGGGTGCAAGTTGTCCTGCTTGTCCTGCTTGTCCTGCATATATATTCGCTACAATGAGAAGAGAAGCACACCTCGCATCTCGTTTCGATTTTCCCTCCAGCTGAATGAGGACGGTACAGCTGATATGCTCGGCGTCCACTGGTTCGGTGGCAAGAGCTTCCTGGGCCTGTCGCACATGTTACTGGGAACAAACAACTATGATGAGATCATGGAGCTGGCTGCCAGAGGTGACAGGGGTAATGTGGACACTCAGGCGAAGGAGATGATCGATCAGGACGCTAAAGCCGAGTACAGGATGCTACCCGGCGATTTTCCGATGTTTCCGTTCGGCAAGTCATCAGAGGGCGCCAGTAAGTTCCAAAGCGAATACTTTAAAGCTCCAAGATTTCTTTCAAAAGACTCGAATGCCTGATTCGGATGTATCATGACTATCGACAAAAGTAAATCCGACAATTTTGAGCAGTTCCGACTGGCAGTTTTCGCCGCGAAGACGTGGCTGCGGCTGTGGTCGGTTGCATAGTCTCCGGCCTGCTGACCCAAGTGGCCGCCTACTGCAAGTTGCACCGTATTCGCAGAGTCTACCTTGGCGGAAACTTCTTCCGAGCCAAAGTGGCCAGAGACATTCTGAGGGACTGTGCTGAAACTGTGCCGACCTATGTAAGGCTTGTCATTGGTTATAAAACTGACATAGCTAATCACTTTTCTGGGATTTTTGGGATTCATGAAATTGTTCTGGAGTTCAGTTTCTGAGTCACATCGCTCTGAGGTTTATGCGCATGCATATGGAATAAGATTTGCTTGTAGATTTTTTAACGAAAGAACCAGTGAAACTTGTACTTTGTTTATTTGAAGTTGTCAATATTGATTGGTGAAAGTGACTCAAAAGGAAGTTCTTTGCTACCTACTTTAGCAAGGACTAATTAAGTAGTTAAAGTAGTTTATGTGCTCTAGTTAATGCGTTATCCACAGCAAGTAATCCATTTCATTGCAGCGGCCTCTGCGCTTCCATTTCATGTCCAACGGCCACACCGGCTGTCTGGGTGCCTTGCAGGCGTCGGCTGCGGACGCCGCGGAGATGCGGGCCAAGCTGAGCTCCATGAAGGTGGATGAGAAGTGAACATCTTCGCTGCAAGTGTCGCGCACCTGCTGAAAACGAGCTTGACTTCGGGACGTAAAAGTGCCACTGAAAACGGCGAAAAATGATGATGCTGTGACTTTAAAATGCGTGAATGAAATAAAATCGTGACTGCTCTACTGATCGACGTGATGGAACTGAGTATCTAGCCTGCGCTTTGTAAAATTTAGAAATTCAGTGACGTAAAAACATAGAGTTTGTCTGACTCTTCTCATAGATGAAGCCATGAAATTTTTATCCGAAACAAATTTCTGAGGGATAATTTGTGCCTGACTTATTTAAGCCCGAAATCGGCCCCTTCGGGCAAAATGTCTAAGTTAAACGATGTCACACGAAGCATGCGTTCTGTCGCCAGCTGGTTTAGTAGCTTCCAAATTAATGATCAGCAGCATTTTCCGGCTTTAAAGAAACATTTTACGCCAGAGTAACCCGGAATTTTCCGATCCCGGAACTTGAAAGTTGTGATGCAGAAAATCTTTGATTTTTATTTAGTCGTACAACTTGGTTTTTGTAAAAAGTAACCCCTTCCAATTGTCGCCAGTTTCTTTAAGATTCGTTAGAAAATAAGAAAGTTTCAGAATATTGTAGTTTTGGGGGTGCCTCCAGTGTTCCCAAGCTGGGAGCTTAGTAAAGATTTCGGCTATATTGATCCAAAAAGTATGTTGCAGGAAGGACGAAAAAGTTTCCGTTAATTCTTCGTAGCTTTGTTTATCCAACGAGTTGGCTGGGAACTTCGAAATGGATTGAGAAGTTTGCCAAGTCGATAGATCGTAAAGTCAACAGATTCAGAAAGCGATCACAGAGGATGCGATTCGGGGATAATTTTTTAAAATTACGTTGTTACAGTGAATTTAAAATACAGTGAATTTAGAATATATGGGAATCAAATTGAAGGAAAGAGTTTAAAACTATTTCAGAAAAAGATGTCGGCTTCAAATTACGAGTAAATGTCTCGTGTTTCGTAAACTTTGTTGGTTTAAATTGGGATTGTAAAATCGTTGCTGAAGTACTCGTAGACTTTCGGTCTGCCTGTAAACCAGATCCAAGCAGCGAATATTAACAAAATAGTAATACATGGGGGTATTTTTATATGCAAAAGCGTCATAATCATGAGTCTTTAGGCTAATCTTCACTTGATCAAAGCTCTATTGCAGTTTAGCAGTAGAAATTTTTATGGAACGCATTGTGGTTGAAATGGTAGAAAATAACTTGGTATTTCTACTGTTAAGTCGCAGTTCGTTGAAAATAAAAAAGCTGATCAGCTGAAACAATAATAGAAGCGCTTTTAAATGTCGAATGCAGGTAGTACTGTTACTCGTGGTTAGTAGACTCGCAATGTAGTTAGGGCTCGGAGTTAGGATAGATTCGTGCTTCAAGCAAAATTTTGGTACATTGCTGCTAGCATAAAAAATGTGAAATTTGCCCACTGCAGGCCAAGCCAAGCCTGCTTAAAAGTACGCGTGAGCTCAGACAGCAACACAAAAACAACAAAGAATTAAAAACTGCAAGGCGATCTACTACATTTAGGAGAATTCCTTAAAAAAGCTAAGCAAAAGATAAGCAAAATTAAAAATGTTTTTGCAGCAAAAGGTAATAAGCTATTCAAAAAAACCTTAGATAAACAAACCTGCGAAACTTGTCACTTCGATCAAGTTTAAGAGTGCAAGAATGCTACTTTATACTGTAGTTGACGATATCTGTATCGCGTATCTATAGACCGCAATGGTCGCGAGGTAAAATGTTTTTCACTTGGCAACAGCCGACACAACGGTAGTAGCAGGGTTATTGGTGTAGAACTGGATGTTGTTCTCTGCCTCGGGCCTCGCGTACACTGCGTACAGCTTCGGAGCGAACAGGATCGACAGCAGCAGCGCGTGCGTGAGGCTGGACGAGAACGCAAGCAGCAACATTGCGGTAGTCAGAGAGCTGGCCGAAAGAGCGGACGGAACGAACGCCGACCACAAGAAGAGGCCGGACACTCCGCAAGCCAGGATGCACTTGGTGTCGTGAAAGTTGTCCGGAAGCGATCGGGTCTTCAGCGACAGGCCGCACGTGACAGTCAGGATCAGCAGGTTGCAGCACAGCGGAGCCCAGAACGCCGTGGTCGCGATCGCGCAGTTCTTCTCCACGACTGGTCGGACCGAAGGATCGGTCACAAGCTGTTTGAGCTCCGAGCTCAGTGGTCGGAACACGGTCACTCCACTAAGCAGCAGGCACTGTAATGCACCGCATAGATGGGTTCTAATCTCATTTGCTGGTGCGTGTCATATGCTCGTAGCTACACATTTGTCCTACAGCATGTCCTGCGTTTGTCCTACAGCATGTCCTGCATTTGTCCTACAGCATGTCCTACATTTGTTCTGCATTAGTCTTTAAAGCATGTAATGCATTTGTCCTACAGCATGTCCTGCATTTGTTCTGCATTAGTCTTTAAAGCATGTAATGCATTTGTCCTACAGCATGTCCTACATTTGTTCTGCATTAGTCTTTAAAGCATGTAATGCATTTGTCCTACAGCATGTCCTACATTTGTTCTGCATTAGTCTTTAAAGCATGTAATGCATTTGTCCTACAGCATGTCCTGCGTTTGTCCTACAGCATGTCCTGCATTTGTCCTACAGAATATCCTGCATTTGTCTTTAAAGCATGTCCTGAATTTGTCCTACAGCATGTCCTGCATTTGTCTTTAAAGCATGTCCTGAATTTGTCCTACAGCATGTCCTGAATTTGTCCAACAGCATGTCCTGAATTTGTCTGTAAAGCATGTCCTGAATTTGTCCTACAGCATGTCATGCATTTGTCCTACAGAATTTCCTCACCATTCCGAAAATGACTGCGGCCAGCATCATCAGCATCGGCTTCTGTCGCGCGAGCCAAGGTACCGGACGACCCACTCTCGATGCAGAGAAGATCAGATGGACGCGAAGGGTCTTCACCAACTGACTCGCGTAGCAAGCAGTCAGGCTGAGCTGGAATGCGCAGTTCAAAGCATTGCACATTGCGTGCGAGCTGTCTACAACGAACAGACCGAGACACGCTAGACCGAGAAGGTTCCCACACATGCACGTGACAGACAAGTGTATCGACGAGGCCTTGATGAGCTTGTGGTGTCGACGGTTGATGAACAGAGCGAGCACGACGACCAGGAAGATCGTGAGTAGAGCGAGACATGCCAGCAGCACAGGAAACTGCAGTCCGTCTCTCCACGCGTACACCGGTATCGACTCGCAGCTCAGCCGGTCTTGACTGGGCCAGTGAAACTCCGAACACGACAGACACGACTTGCCATCATCGGACACGATCTCCTGCTTGAAGCACGGCTTGCACGTGAAGCAGCAAGCATCTGTCTCCAACTTGATTTCGCCAGCACTGCACGGAGCACTGCAGAATGACTTTGGCAGTTCCGACTGAGCTGCATGCCGATCGGAGCTCGAGTTCTGCCACCATCGAATAGGTGTGAGGTCGCTCAACGTAAGACCGGCTGACTCCGTCCACGTTCCGACCTTCACCAGCTGACCGTCCGGCTGCTCCTGACGAATCTCGTAGGCCGGCGATCCGTCACCGCTCGAGTCGAAGCTCACGTTTCCGGTTCGCATGAAAGGGAAGCTGGAGTTCGCAAGCAGCTTCATCACCTTCGGACCTGTGACACATGCACTCACAGCCGTAACATTCGGCCACTTTGTCGCGCAATCGATCAGAGCGACACGCTCGATACACGAGACCAGAATGTTGATTGAGTCCAGAAGTCTTGCGACAGGAGCCACCTCAGAGTCGATTGATAGACTCGACTTTGAGCCGACTCTACAACTGCCGTCAGAGCAGCACGATGCAGCGCTATCCAATGTGCAGTTGAACAGAAGTCGGAGCAGTTGTTCGCCGAACGGATAGCCGAGGACCTCAGATCCGTTCAGCGAGTGGTAGAAGTGGATGAGGTCGGGCGTGGCGAACTTTGTAAACGAGGTATAGATGGCACCCGTGGTGAAATGTTTGTAGGCAACGGAATTCGCATCCGTTGTGATGATAACTCCTTTTCTGCCACTTATCGCTTGGAGTAAGAATTCTGGAATGCTACTAAAGGTATCGAATACAAGAAAGCCACGCAGGTAGGGGTACTGACTCATCTGGGTGTCGACATCCTCCTTTGTCAAAAACATGTTGATAGGTAAAGTGAAAGCCACGCACACTGTCTGACCGAATTTGCTACTTTGCTGAAGCAGTAGACGCGTGTTCTGGAGCAGTCCTCTACCGTACACATCGTCTCTGTGCACGATTCCTACCATGGTCCAGTTGAAGTACTGCACGAGGTCTACGACTGCCTTGGCCTGGTAGCTGTCGGGAGCTACTTGACGGAATACGTTGGGGTAGAGCGTCTTGTCCGACAGAGCATCGCTGCTGCACTCGTTTCCGACCTGCGGCATGGAGTAGAGAGACAGCTGACGGGACACCAGCTGCGTCTCGCTGCTACGCCAGCCCGACACGACGGCATGAACGAAGTAGAACTTTTCTCCGAGGCTGGACACTACCTGGTCGCAGAATCCGGCAGCCGCATCAAGGCCGGTCGGGTGTGTCCATGCCGGCCTAATCCGCTTCAGCATGTCCACCAGACGACGGTCCAGGTAGCACGGATCAAGATGGAGCAGACCGAGGCGGAGATTGCGACTGATCCATTTCGCATTGATGAGTTTAGCAGCGTAGTGCGGTGCCAGATTGCGCAGAAAAATTTGTTCGCTTATCATTGAATTGAGAGTGTCACAGTATTTATTCACACTTTGCAGAACGGCTAAGTTGATGAGGCCGTTCGGGACGCATAGCACCTGTCCAGGGTGGTACTCCACATTCTGCGCTGTAACTGTGTGTAAAAGATAAAGCGCAACAACTGTGGTTGCTGAGAGGGCCATCGTTGCTAAAAATTTGCTAGTTTTTTCCGTTAAGACAGAAGAAAGAGGCAGTCCGTTCTGGCAGTTCAATTTTATGTTGAGCCCGAGACTGCCAGCAATTGGCTGCTGGCCAACCCGTGGGCGCCTTTCATCGGTTCAATTTTTATAGGCTCCTATTGTGCGACTCTGATGGAGATGGTTTCTGTCGTGGAACCGGATAGAGCTGGCTGACGAAGGTTTTTAGCTGAGTGATGTATGCGATCTTGGCTTTTACCAGAGTGTCAAACAGTCTAAGAGTAAATATAATTTACTAGCGTATGCAACCCAATAGGTAGCTATAAATTTGTCTCTTCGTTTGCGGATACAGGGCCATAAGGTCTAACGCAAACACTCAACTCATGATCCTTCCGATCTCTCTCGGCCTCATCAACCACTCATCAGTCTCTGCGACAGTTAACCAGGTCCAACCAGCTACAGGTGAGAGCTCGCCAAAAGTAAACAGCCCTGTCCATTGTTCAAGTTTGGCCAGATAAAACAGAGGAAGAGAGCGAAAAAGATCTTTTAGCCTAAAACAGGAAAATTTAGTGAGCCTGCAAGTATCGCATCAGCATGGCATTTCCCCCTATTGGGCCTGAGCTCTAGCAGGCCGGTCATCAGGCCCTTTGCGCATGATGCAGCAGATTCGGACAATTAAGAGCAAAGGCTGGATGAATGCTCCTCTCAGTCATTGCTTCACCGGTGTCATTTGCTATGTCCCATTTAGAATAGAGCTTGGCCGAATGAAGTTTGCAGCTCATTGCGGGTGATTCTGAGTATTACTTTGGATTAACTTGGATGTAAAAAGTCTGATATATGCCAACACTGATGACTTTGCGGCACCCAAAACAAAGCAACTCGAAAACCTACAAAATGGTTTAATACAAACGACCAAATGCTTGTTCCTGTCTTAGCGGGTGTAGCTCGTACTCAAAGTTTTACTTTTACCTGTTTTAATTAGTTTAAAAAGTTACTAGAGACAATTGTGTCGCTTAGGCCACTCTATTGTGGGATCGTTTCGTGGTGTGGCAGTTCGGTCCTGTAACAGTTTTTTATATGACAGCTTGGTCATGTAACCTTCTTTCGTGTGACATTTCGGTCATAACCGTTTTGTCGTGTGGCAATTTGGTAATGTACTCGTATATCGCCAAAACTGCATCAGTCAGCGATATTTGAAAAGTACACAACAACAAGAGAGTTTGAAAACTTATTGGTGAGAAAATATTTTGAACACCTGTATGCAAGTTTCATGTGAACACAGCTAGATCAGAGCCGTGCGGCATTAGGCAGCTCCACCAGTATCGCAGCAGTACTGCTGTCGCAGATCTTGAGTGTTGATGTCAGCAGTTTTCGTATGAGCTTGACGCTCTAAGTGCAAGCCAACTTCATCAGGCTGAATTTTTCCGTTTTTCGCTTGCGCATACCATTAGGCTGGCAAGCACAATGAACTTCCGTTCTGCACTGGTCTTGCTGTCCTGAGATGATCTGTTGATTGTTGTCGATGTTCGTGCAGCTGAGATCGTTGATGCTGCTTCTGCTGCTGCTGTTGTTTTTGTTGTTATTGACGGGCCCAGCTGGGTCACCTGGTCATTGGGCCTTACGGGGACGGTCTGGCTGCAACATGGCACAGCCAGCCGTCATTGTCCCGCTCGCCTCTGGACAGGGGCCTTGCACCACCGCATCGCCACGCAAGTGTGCAGAGGGCATGTCGGCGAGCTTGCCACCAGGTCCACCAGGGTCAACCCCAGCGGAACCATAATACCAACTTTCGTGTCCGTGGTCAGCAGACCTTCCATCCCACGCCTGACAGTCCAGCACCGGCGGCCAGCCCCGATGGGGTCTAGCCAGTGTCTGGGAGCTGCTCAGAGGCCTGGTGGATGCGAGGCTGCTGCTGCTGCTGGTGTGAGCCGAACTAAGTTGGGTGTGCCTTAGACAGAGGCTAGCGTTCGCAACGTTGGTGCCTACTTTTTAACTTTGGTCCCCCTCGCTCCAGGCTAACGTTGGGTCCTCTCGTTGCCGTCCAGTCTCGGCCACGTTACACGACCAGGTGCCCTAGGCCTAGCCTAATTCCGGTTCCTAGTCCTATCAACATTTTCCTATGGCTCATAAGGCTTTTCGTCATTTCGTAGGAAATTTTATTGTTCGCCAAAATACATTGAACAAAAGATCACTACAAGCTCGAATGTTTATTTTAGTTTATTTATTTGTCCGAGATTTCGTCAACCGGGGTAAAAAAGAGTCTGCTACAGCTTCTTGTAAATTGTTCTCTGGATTGTACGAGGCGAGAATTCATATTTACTTGCCTCCCAAGTGAGTCGGGGCAGCAGTTGAAGCTGCGCTGAGTACATTGCACAAGGGGAGAGCGAGGTGCAGCGGAAAGCAAAGAGAGACGCGTCAGAGTTGACGATGCCCCTTGGCGTTTGAAAAGCACGCACCTGCAGTACAATAGCAACCCCCAACCCCGATCTAGCGACCAGTGTACACACGTACACTACAAAGGTTAGAGAGGAGATCCGTGTGCAAGACAACCCAAGCCACGTACACCCGATGGAAGGCGCCGCAGTTACACTTATCCTCTTTTGCATGCATGACTTTCATACCGCATGTAGCGAGGGTAAAGAAAGCATTAATATATTTGCTAGTGTATTAATGTTTGCACGGTAGACGTTAGGATTGGACCCAGCGTGATATCAACCTCTTGTACTAGAGGTCTCAGGCTCGATTTTCAGGCTCGAGGAGTGACATCGAGGGCCAGCTGGGCATGGAGTGAGTATCGTCTCCATATTACTATATTTTGTTAGTCAAACTGACGTAAAGAAAAGCACGAATTACTTATTGCCATGTCATATTTATTTGTAACTCTCCGTTCGGCCTGTAGGATCGAAATCATGAGCGAAATTTTCTACCAGCAACGCGGACCCAAATTCCTCCAGAGCAATTTTGATGGTGCTTCATTCCACTACGAGGAAGATAGGGCAAGCCAGGCGGCCCAGCCCACCACTGGATAAGTGCCTCAGTGAGTGGTCGCCATCCAAAGCCGCATAAATCAACTGTTCAAAGCAGACGACGGTCACTAACTACATGCGATCTCCGCTTTCTTCAGAACCGCATCGGTATTCAGCAAGGCGCGCGCCAGTCTGTCAATAGGCATTCAAGCTTTATTCACCATAATGCACTTTTTCTCAGTTGACTTCGAATTCTTGAAGACAATGTCCGTGAAGACGCCAATAAGTCATCAAGATTCATGAATAAAGTCATTTTTCAACGCAATACTGATGCATAAAAATTGAGTCATAAAATCATTATCGATTCAATGTGCATTATGTTGAGCCGTGAGCCGAGCTACTCGTGTCAAAAGTTTATTACACTTAAATGAGAATAAAATACACATTTCCACATGCAACCAGATAAACAACTGTAGGACGGTACGAGTACATCTGACGTACTCGCCACTAGCTGGTTTCGCGGGCAAAAGCACTCTGACTGTCCAAAGTTCTACTGGGCACCAATAGCTGCGACCAGCTGATGGAGTTGGCCAGCCGCGGCGACCGGGCGTCACGTTGACCCGCTGGCGAAAGAGATGATGGAGCAGGGCGTGAAGCCTACATCAGAACACCCTTCCCGTGGAGTGGCGTCGCGGGGCGACCCGCTCCAATTGTTCCGGATCCACTCACACTTGTGAGAAGATAGCGCAATCACCAGAGACTCGGTCTACCGCTTCGGCCTAGATCTGAATGATAAATGTGCAGTGTGCGAGGAAACCCGATAGCGCTGTTCACCTCCTCATCGACTGCCCGGATTATCAACCGGCTCGTAGTCAGGTCTGGGGAGGTGGCTGCATCGACATAGACGACATCTTCAGAGACGCGAGCCTCATCTGCCGCTACCTTCGCAATGTGGGCCGCACGGACCCGCCCATTGACGATCTTGGCGGACGGACAGCCCCTGCCCCCTTGCCCGCGGGCGAGGACAGGCGGGAGTGAAGAGAGAAAGAGAGAGCAGGGTTTGAACTCAGAGTATCGGATGATTCCAGGCGAGATTCGGATCTTCCCATTTGGCAAGGCGTCAGATGGGGCCTGTAAGTTGGCTGGCAATTTACACCAGCTTTGCGCTTGATGTTGACCTTACAATCTGATCACGGATGCGAACAGTTCCATCAGGCGCTGTCAGCCGAGAATACTGCCCTGGGTCGGCTATGAGGTGCCTCTGGTGACCTCACTCTGCAAAACACACGAGTCCCCCGAGTTTACTTAGGTGGAAACTTTCTTGGACCAAGAAATTATGCCTGCCGCGTGAGTTCGTCAACCATTGCAACAGCTCATGTGAAAAGAAATGGGCTCAGTGCTGAGCGCTTCTCATCGCTGTCTTGACAGAAAACAGTTTTAATCAGCAAAATTTAAAACGAGTCAAATACATATTTAGCAAATATGAACGGATGCTAAGCTGTACAGTAGCTACAGCTGATTTCACGTTGATTTGGATTGCTTAGGCTCATCTGAAACTATCAGCCAAACTGCGAACTTCCAAAATCTTTTGATTCAGCACGTACGCTCGTATTTTAGATTTTTTCTTACTCATTACAGCAGTTTTTGCGCTTTCAGTTTCTCTCCAACAGCCACACTGGCTGCCTGAGAACCCTGCAAGCTTCATCTAATGACGAAATGGGATTTAGCTGACCCTGATCACAGAATATACACAGAATGGCGATTCGGCAGTTCTCTATGAAAGCGAAAATAAATGCACTTGCACTACTAACGTTGTGAAGCTGATAAGTAGTTGCGATTTTTTTAACGCGAAGTTGAATGTAAAAGTCGAGCTCAAGATAGCCTTTGAAAGCTTTGAGTCGTCGTTTTGACGCTGCAGATGAATGCTGCGCTATCATTGTAATTAATTTGTTCATAATGGTGCGTGCGCAAAGTCATGAGCAGTAGTAACAGTGTTATAACCTCATTGCCATATATATGTAAGCTAAAAAATAAAAGTAACAAACATATAACAACAGGTTAAGTTTTAGCCCTGCACGCAAGGCAGGAAATGCCAGGCGCAACAGAAATTGCAAATCTCATGCAATCACACTCATCCTCTTGAACTTCCTTGATTGCTCACTGCAAAATGCTCGCCCGTGCTTTCTCTCCTGAGCCGCAATCCTGCGCCCATTGCAGCAATGGTGTAAGCGCAGCTTCGAAAACAGCCTCGCAATGCCCATCACGCATCTCTCTGAGTGCTCAGCGCAATGAGTCGCAATATGTTGCAATCGGCCAATAATTTGCTGATTCTGTGTGACACACCAGCAGGCATGAACTTTGTCACTTCCAGCAATTTGAATTGGCGTTCCATCTCAGTGACAGCTCTGATTGTAGAGTGTTCTACCTCCCTCAAAAAGTGATAAAATTGTTAACGTACTACTTACATAGTAGTAAGACAAGTAGCATGTATAAGAATAAGCGTTGAATCACATATATATTTTAATCAACCAATCAGAAGAGCGAAAAATCAGACATATTATTTTTAGCAACCAACCAATCACGTGTGACCTATATTTGTCAGTTCAAACCCCACCTACGATTCATCATTCGGCTTACACCCGGATGAATCAATCAAAGGTATCTAAAAATAGCTCAGCTACGGTAACAATCATGCGCGCTTACACTAGACTAGTTGCTTAACTTTCTACCCTCTCATACTTAACAGCAACCAAAGTGTGACCCTTTGACATTTACGAAAAAGGTGATGGACGAGAGAGGTCCATTTGCCTATAAATACAAGTGGTCCGAAGCGGACCCGGAGCCAACTCCCGACGATAGGAGAAGCCCCGAAGAGGAAGCCTTAGGAGGACTTCCTGATCACCAAGTCAATCGAGACTCGGTCGAGTTGTTGCGGTAAGCCTTGCTCATTTGCGCCCGTGGTTTGAGTCGACTCACCATTGTGATAGTGTTAGAGTCTGTTGAGACTTAAGGATCTATTAGAGGATCTAGATCTTAGATTTAGAGGATCTAGATTAAGATTTAGAGGATTTAAATCTTAGAGGATCTATTAGAGATTACCGGAGCAATACCTAGAGTACATTGAGGCACTACTAGAAGGAGAAGGCTTAAGTGAAACCGCAGATCGGCGCAGGGTACCCATTGTTGGCACGAGGCCTCTGATTGGTCCTGACTGCAGATACCGGCCGGAAACAAATTCATCGGAAGTAAAAGAAGATACAGGACCAGATCGACCGATTCTAGACGTCTACACTTCCTGAAGGAAAGGAACGCAACAGATTGCGAGAACAACTCATTGGACGAGAACTACAAGGAGATCTCTCAAACCGGACTCAAGGTAACATATACCTTCATTTGATAACTGGGTTGCCTAGCAAAGTAGCTAGAAGTAATTGTTCCTTGATTACTGAGAGGGTCTTGGTAGTAAGGAACACATCATGATAACTGCTCGGCTTGGAATGACTAAGCTGTCATTGCACTTACACTTCAGTCGCAGGAAGCGTGTCCGATCAAATTGCTTCCTTCAGTTCTTGCTGGCACACCTCACACTTGCACTCGGTTTCAAAGAAGCGGAACAGCAACCAACCGCCGACATATGCGTACTTCTCGTGATCTAAGTCATCCGATGTAGCAAAGAGCTCATCACCTGTGTCTGTGAGATCTGAGTCAAGTGTTGCTCTGAATGGTGGACTGGATCTGGAGCTTCTTGGCTCACTGCAGCCTTGGATGCTCTCTGGCTGCTGCAAACCGGTGAAATCTAGTGCCCGGCGGACACTTGTCGGCGTAGTTGAGGCATCCGTACGCAGCGCACACTGAAGCCTCGAAGCAGACGTAGTCATGCAAAACAGTATCACAATAAGCTGCGTATTCAAACTCTAGCAGGGGCCTATTTCATAAAGCACTTGTCGGACAAATTACAAGTGACAAGTGACAATTCCTCAAAATAATGCGTTTCATAAAAACAAGCTGCAACTTGACGAATCGACAAGTTACAAGTGACAAGTGACAAGCGAAATTTGACAAATTACAAGCGCTCCTTCGGGGGTTTCGTCCATAGACATGCACTAAGCTGGATGCTTCTGTGAGAAAATACTTCCTCTTGTCTTGTGTTTTTGACAAGTCGCTGTGACACTTGTAGCTTTATTAAAGCTGTGTATTCAAGCCCGAAAAGAACGCAGAGGCCGTCTTGAAAGCAAGTCTGTCTAAAACTCAGATCCTAAAATTGTGGCATGTGGTCTAAAGGCTGGATCGATTTCATATGGTATCTCAACCATAGACATAAAATTGAGTTATTTTTAACACGAGCAAGGACCCATGTTTATGAAACCAAAATCGTTGACACTTGTCACTTGTCACTTGTCATTTGTCGACTTGTCACTTGTCACTTGTAGTTTCTTTGTGAAATCGGCCCCAGATATGCCTTCGGTATTAGCACTTTTGTAGCCAAACCTAGCTTCAGCAGCACTAGCTTGTGCCATTAAGAATGCAATACAACAAATGCAGTCTAGCGCGATCAAAAATGCATTTGACCTGCATGCTTTCATGCCACAAGCTCGTGCTAGAATACCCAAGGCATGCTGTCTATGGCACTAACTTAGAGCGCAGAGGCAGCAGAAGCCAGGGCCAGCCTTAAGGTAGTTTCTAAAAATAGAACAGTTGTCCGATGCGTTCCTATATTCTGTGGGACAAACCCGCAATAAATGGCAAAGAATTGGTAAAGTGCCATTCAGCCTACTTAGTCTTTTTTCACAACAAAAGTAGCCAGAATAGAATATCATTCTTGTGCAAGAAATTTTCTGAAAATGCGGGATTCGCCATTCTGTGTGTATTCTGTGACCCTGATTGTGCCGCAGGCGAGATAAGTCAGCAAGGTGAATCGACAAACATTTGCTTGAATGCCTGTATAAATCTGAGCAGACTGTTAACTGACTCCGTGACCTGTTGTGTTCTGCTTGAGTAAATCCAACATACTCATTTTTAACCTCTGGCATGCTTTCTGCTGTTGGCTGTCAGCTATTATGCACTAATGTAAAGAAAATGATTTTACGCTCGTAAACTTTATAATCATATTTATATAAATAAAGAAAAAATTATAAAGCTTTTACTGCAATCAGGTCTTCCTGGCTAGTCACCCGGTCTTCCTGTCATCGATTCTTCCAGTCGTACGGTTCTCCAGTCTTTTGATCTTCCTTCTGGTCTTCCAGTCTCCCGTTCTTCCAGTCTTCCATCTTCCAGTCTTCCGCTCTTCCAAGTCGCGGTGCAGGTATTGCAATTAAAGCGGATCTGTCCAGCTCTGATAAATTTGTTCAAGAGCAAAGGCGTCGCAATGCTATGACAATTATTAAGTTTTTAAGCTTCCTAGTGAAGTTAAAAAAGTGTAGACGACGAAACTCTTTAAACTAAATCATAGGAAACTGTGACTTTGTGTGCAGGTTTAAAAATTACACAAGGCTAAAGTGTAGCGTCGGTTGAACAACTTTGAATAACTCAGAATAAGTTTGCATGCTGGATAAAATATCACAATTAGGGGCGTTTAACCAAACAGCATACACTTCAGAATTCAAAAAAATCGATTAAACGAAAAACACGCTATTGTGCATACCAAACGAAATCAATGCTCAAAACTCTGCATTTAGTTGCAATGAGTCAAAGGTCCCTAGTCACTAAGAGTCACTAAGACCTTGATGCCATAACGGTAGTAGCAGGGTTATTGGTGTAGAACTGGATGTTGTTCTCTGCCTCGGGCCTCGCGTACACTGCGTACAGCTTCGGAGCGAACAGGATCGACAGCAGCAGCGCGTGCGTGAGGCTGGACGAGAACGCAAGCAGCAACATTGCGGTAGTCAGAGAGCTGGCCGAAAGAGCGGACGGAACGAACGCCGACCACAAGAAGAGGCCGGACACTCCGCAAGCCAGGATGCACTTGGTGTCGTGAAAGTTGTCCGGAAGCGATCGGGTCTTCAGCGACAGGCCGCACGTGACAGTCAGGATCAGCAGGTTGCAGCACAGCGGAGCCCAGAACGCCGTGGTCGCGATCGCGCAGTTCTTCTCCACGACTGGTCGGACCGAAGGATCGGTCACAAGCTGTTTGAGCTCCGAGCTCAGTGGTCGGAACACGGTCACTCCACTAAGCAGCAGGCACTGCAATGCGCCGCATGGATGGGTTCTAATCTCATTTGCTGGTGCGTGTCATATGCTCGTAGCTACACATTTGTCCTACAGCATGTCCTGCGTTTGTCCTACAGCATGTCCTGCATTTGTCCTACAGCATGTCCTGAATTTGTCCTACAGAATATCCTGCATTTGTCTTTAAAGCATGTCCTGAATTTGTCCAACAGCATGTCCTGAATTTGTCTTTAAAGCATGTCCTGAATTTGTCCTACAGCATCTCATGCATTTGTCCTACAGAATTTCCTCACCATTCCGAAAATGACTGCGGCCAGCATCATCAGCATCGGCTTCTGTTGCGCGAGCCAAGGTACCGGACGACCCACTCTCGATGCAGAGAAGATCAGATGGACGCGAAGGGTCTTCACCAACTGACTCGCGTAGCAAGCAGTCAGGCTGAGCTGGAATGCGCAGTTCAAAGCATTGCACATTACGTGCGAGCTGTCTACAACGAACAGACCGAGACACGCTAGACCGAGAAGGTTCCCACACATGCACGTGACGGACAAGTGTATCGACGAGGCCTTGATGAGCTTGTGGTGTCGACGGTTGATGAACAGAGCGAGCACGACGACCAGGAAGATCGTGAGTAGAGCGAGACATGCCAGCAGCACAGGAAACTGCAGTCCGTCTCTCCACGCGTACACCGGTATCGACTCGCAGCTCAGCCGGTCTTGACTGGGCCAGTGAAACTCCGAACACGACAGACACGACTTGCCATCATCGGACACGATCTCCTGCTTGAAGCACGGCTTGCACGTGAAGCAGCAAGCATCTGTCTCCAACTTGATCTCGCCAGCACTGCACGGAGCACTGCAGAATGACTTTGGCAGTTCCGACTGAGCTGCATGCTGATCGGAGCTCGAGTTCTGCCACCATCGAATAGGTGTGAGGTCGCTCAACGTAAGACCGGCTGACTCCGTCCACGTTCCGACCTTCACCAGCTGACCGTCTGGCTGCTCCTGACGAATCTCGTAGGCCGGCGATCCGTCACCGTTCAAGTCGAAGCTCACGTTTCCGGTTCGCATGAAAGGGAAGCTGGAGTTCGCAAGCAGCTTCATCACCTTCGGGCCTGTGACACATGCACTCACAGCCGTAACATTCGGCCACTTTGTCGCGCAATCGACCAGAGCGACGCTCTCGATACACGAGACCAGAATGTTGATTGAGTCCAGAAGTCTTGCGACAGGAGCCACCTCAGAGTCGATTGATAGACTCGACTTTGAGCCGACTCTGCAACTGCCGTCAGAGCAGCACAATGCAGCGCTATCCAATGTGCAGTTGAACAGAAGTCGGAGCAGTTGTTCGCCGAACGGATAGCCGAGGACCTCAGATCCGTTCAGCGAGTGGTAGAAGTGGATGAGGTCGGGCGTGGCGAACTTTGTAAACGAGGTATAGATGGCACCCGTGGTGAAATGTTTGTAGGCAACGGAATTCGCATCCGTTGTGATGATAACTCCTTTTCTGCCACTTATCGCTTGGAGTAAGAATTCTGGAATGCTACTAAAGGTATCGAATACAAGAAAGCCACGCAGGTAGGGGTACTGACTCATCTGGGTGTCGACATCCTCCTTTGTCAAAAACATGTTGATAGGTAAAGTGAAAGCCACGCACACTGTCTGACCGAATTTGCTACTTTGCTGAAGCAGTAGACGCGTGTTCTGGAGCAGTCCTCTACCGTACACATCGTCTCTGTGCACGATTCCTACCATGGTCCAGTTGAAGTACTGCACGAGGTCTACGACTGCCTTGGCCTGGTAGCTGTCGGGAGCTACTTGACGGAATACGTTGGGGTAGAGCGTCTTGTCCGACAGAGCATCGCTGCTGCACTCGTTTCCGACCTGCGGCATGGAGTAGAGAGACAGCTGACGGGACACCAGCTGCGTCTCGCTGCTACGCCAGCCCGACACGACGGCATGAACGAAGTAGAACTTTTCTCCGAGGCTGGACACTACCTGGTCGCAGAATCCGGCAGCCGCATCAAGGCCGGTCGGGTGTGTCCATGCCGGCCTAATCCGCTTCAGCATGTCCACCAGACGACGGTCCAGGTAGCACGGATCAAGATGGAGCAGACCGAGGCGGAGATTGCGACTGATCCATTTTGCATTGATGTGTTTAGCAGCGTAGTGCGGTGCCAGATTGCGTAGAAAGATAGATTCTGTGAGCTTCGCTCCAGGTGTGTCGCAGTAGAACTGTGTGCTCTCTAATACGGCTAAATTAATTATTCCGCTTGCGATGCACAGTTGCTGTCCGGGAAGGTACGTGACAGTTTGAGATGCAAGTCCAAGAACTAGAGTATAAGCAATTGCAGCTGCTGTCAGTGAAGTCATACTTACTGTCTCTGCTACGAAGGGCGGATACTTAGCAGGATTTTTCTTATGACTTAAGTATCAAATCGGGAAGCCACGCCCATGCCCTCGGCAACCAATGAAGCGTGAGGCCTTAATCAGTGCAATCGATTGGCAACGTTTGGTTTCAATTTCTTCCGTCGTGCAAGCTCGATCTGCACAAGGAATTTCAGAGCAATTAAAAATTTAAACTCATGGATTTTCAATAAAAGCCTTTAAGACTAGATTGATCGCAGCAGAGTATATTGATCGATGAGAATTATTGACTGTGCTCTCAAAACTCAATTTGTTTCTGCTTCATGCACGAGCTCGCATTATTGCAAGAAGTGAAATCGAGGAGCATGAAAAGAAGGAAATCGTTGGTAAATCTTTTAAAAACGTTTTTTGTTACATTTTTAAAACCCACTGGGATCAGCTTTTCAGCTACCTTTGATAAACGAAAAGAGTTGATAATTTTTCTCGTATTTTTTCTAGTCAGTCAATGTTTACGAAATCGATTCAGTGAGTTAAACCGACATATTCACAGGCCATTTGCTGTTGTCAACCCGAGGTTCTCGAAGTCAATGACATTTAAGAAATCATTGACTGTCGCTCAGCTCAGCTCAAGGTGACAAGGTGATAAGATAACACGATTGGCTCTGTCACTCTGACACGCAACTGATAACGACTGATTTCAACGTAAAATGCACCGCTATTGTTCTCACTTGGGAGTTCATGGTTGACAATATTTTGTTGAACCCTTTTTAATATGAGACGCTATGCCAGCCTTTAAGTACACGCTCTTCAGACAGTTCACGCATTCCACGATGCAATAATAATAATAATAAATAATTGGTTACACCTGCTCCAAAGGGCAGATGTGCAACCGACAGCTCAGCCGCAGCTGAAGGCTGCTTACGGCTGTTCAGTTTAGGAATTGGGGGTCGCCACACACACCCTAAACTACCCCAGCGAGTTCTGGTGCCCATTTTACAGCTGGGTGAACTGAAGCAATACAGAGTTCAGCGTCTTGCTCAAGGACACAAATTTTTCCGAGTGGGTCGAGAATCGAACCCCCGACCTTTCAGTCGTGAGTCCAACGCTCCAAAAACTAGACTAAAACCCCTCACTAGGCTACAACCCCGATGTAACTGTAGAAATTTTTTGTGAACATGCGCTTGGGCTAAATTAACAAACAATTAAAATTAAGACTCCCAGTTCTCATCGACTATTTGAATACGGTTTAGCTTTGAATTTTATAGAACAAAAAATTGTTATTAATTGTAATTTATACTTAATTTTTGCTTTTTCGACCACTAATTTCACTCTCTCTGACTAGAGGCTGTGGAGATATCAGGAGCTTCCTTCGCCAGGCAGTATAGCCCAGGGTTTTACCGAGAGCTGCATGATTTTATCACGACTCTACAAGCTGACTAAATCCATGTTGTAACAGCTGATTCAATTTTCGAGTTCACACGAGAAGAAAATGTAGCTGGCGTGGCTTGTACACGTATGCTGGGGTCGAATTTTAGGGAATTTTATACAGGATAATCTACTGTAAAATTGGGAGTTGCCCTCAAAGATGTCAAGAGGCAGACGGACATAAAAGAAGGGGGTTCCGAACGGGTGACTACTGACAGACGGGTGAAGGACAGCGTCTGCAACCTTTGACCGCCAAGCAGGAAATATCGAGTGCCTTCCTTGAACCTCGAGAGCCAATTCAATCAATTTTAGCGTTGAGACAGTTTCAGTGGCTTTGTCGCCAAATTGAGACATTGAGAGTAACTATTCATTCCAAGATGACTGAGCAGATATCAGCAAGTACAAGATAATTTTTCAATGCAATCGATTAGTCTGATGGAGCCATCAACTCTTAAAATCTATAAAGATATCTTCCTGGCAACGAGAAACATTATCATTATTTCTTTGCGTGTCAATGTCTTTTTGACCATGCGCCTAATTTACTTCAGTACCTCCTCAAGCTCTGAAGTTTGAGCCCTTTTCTTGGGACGATAGATTTTGATAACTCCATTGCCCTACTTAATTACTTAACTCGTAGGTACTACTTAATTACTACTGACGAAGGGCACAGGCACCAATCGCAACCCCAAGCTAACACAGAATTAAAGACGCTAGCCTCGGGCTGCGCCCACCGGCGTCTGTAATCTTCATCCGGCCGGTGTCCCGGACGAATGCGCACAGGTCACGGATCCGGTCCAGGCTGTCCAGGGTGGTCAGCTCGTCCAGCCTTAGCGGGCATTCGAGATGGTGTCTCCGCGCTTCGTTGAAGTGCGGGCAGAAGGTGACGTGGTGCGCGCAGTTCTGGGTTAAATGGGAGAGCAGTTTTTTCTCTTTTCTTAAATATGTCTCTGGAAGAAGCCAAGGTCAGTGATGGCCATGGACATCTTCCTGAGGTCAGTTTACTCTAGGAGATTAGGTGTTTATGGCAGGCATTGCCGTTCGTGTTTGCCATTATTCCGAGCAGTGCAGCTGGTGTTGATGTCCTAAAAATTTGTGAGTGGCGCAGTTGACGGATGATTTCGGGGCAGGCAGCTTGATCGACGGGTGCGCTCTACCCGGGATGCTGCCTCGTTTGGCGAGTTGATCCAACAGCTCACTGCCAAGGATGTTGTTGTGGCCTGGTTTCCAGAGCACGTTGATCTTTTTAAGGATCGCTAGCTTTAGCTTTGTACAGCTGCTTTTAACATTGATTTATGGCCATGACTTCGGATTG
>NIVC01000914.1:0-73980 GCA_002269645.1 Macrostomum lignano | reverse complement strand
ATACTCTTCTTTTCCAAGAATAATTATTTATAAGAACCTATTTGACTGCACTAAATATTTAATATATAATGTTTCAGATCGATCGAGAAAATTTTTTGAAATTTTGTGAAAATAAGCCTTCACATTATTATCCACTTTATAAATTATCAATAACACTTATCAATAACTCTGATATTTTAGGCGTTATAACAAAAATTATCATTACTTTTTGACTGACCCTCGTAGACATGGCTACCTTGTCTCTAAATGTGGCATTTTGTATTATAAGTAATTCGTTTCAAATCTATTATTGTATTAGTATTTATGAATATGATTGATTAAATATGATAATTTATATAACTATAGCTTTTATATTGCTAATTACTGGTAGAAATAGAGTAGATATAATAAAGATTCAATGTTATGGCCATCTTGGTGAGTGGCCATCTTGGTCTTATACCATTATATCAATAGTAGTTTAAAGCTCTTAGGCTCTATCCTGCCTTTGATTAACAAATATTAAAGACCATTATCCTAAGTCCTAGGTTTTTTGTGCCAAATGGTTGCCATGATACCTCAAAATTTTGTTTGGCACCTTGAATTAGACCTATATTGCCAAAATGGCCACCATAAATTTTTAGCCTGCTGCTGCCAAGAAATTAATGTACTTTTATAATAGAGTAAAGATGACATCATTGAAGTGTAGTGTATATATTACTGCATAGGTAATATATTATCTCAATACTTATATAGGAAAAAGTTGAATGAGTAATAATAAGTAATATTAATGTCTAACAATATTTTACATTTTTTCTAGGAATTTTCAGGATTAATGATAAGGATTAATATAAAAAATTAGCATTGAATAATTAAGTTAAACATTTTGATGAGTACTAATTGGCACCCTGATTTCTGATTTAGCACCCTGATTTTGGATTAAAGTGCCAAATACCACTCAATTTTTACAAAAAAACTAGTCTAAGTCTAAGATGATTAAAGATTTAGTAGAGAAAAGTTAAGCCTTGTAAACTCTTTATGAAGTAATATATAGTATATAGTATAAAGATAGTGATATATAATATATCACTTCTTTTTGAGCATTTTGATTTTATAAGAGTTTAGAATTTTAATATCCTTAATTAATGGCAGTTGTTATTGTTACGGTGACTGTATAAACAACAAAACGGTTATTTTTATGGTTAACGCATAAGATACTATGTGGGCCTATGGTCTTTACTTAATGTAACCATATAAATAGCAAAACTTATTTTTATGGTCACCATAGATGGGAAGCAAAATGGCTATTTTTATGGTCATGTGGAAGAAATTTCTGTTAAATTACAAGGTAATAGTAACAATTACCTAAAGTAAGCTACCATGACAAGAACCACTAGAAGTTACCATGGTATTTATTAATAAAACGTTTCTTTATTTTTTAAATTCAACTATCATAGTATTTGCATAGCAAGTTCATCACTTCATTTAGATGGTACTTGTTTTAAGTGTTAACCGTAAAAATAACTGTCTCGCTATTTATACGGTCACCATAACAATGACAACTGCCTAATTAATATAACTTTTACTAATGTCATTGAAACTAAAATCTAGTAATAAATATATTTAAAAAATACTTTTATCACCTATTGATTAATGATAAAATTATATAACTTATCTACAAGACCAGAAACCATAGTAAAAAGTTGTTAGTCTTTAGTTACTTGGGTCAAAATTTAAGGTAAAAAAAGTAAAAATTCCAAAAATCTATTAAACAAAATGTTAATATTTTTACTTTCATCTTTTATATTACTAAGCCTATCTGACTTATAGAAGTTGAAAAAGACTATAAACTCCATGTTTATATATTCAAATTTGATAATTGATAGAAGTCTTAAGAATCCCAAGACCTATAATTATTGAATTATTAAAATCTTGAACTTAAGTAGTATCCAAAGTGCCAATTTGGTATCTTAGATCCAATGTTAGAATGTCAAAATTAAGGTTAATATATCATGATGCATGTTATGATACAACAAACTTAGTCTAAGACTATGCAAAATGTCCAATTTTTCATTTTAAAGAGAGCACTTGGGCTGATGGAGAAAGGGCAGAGAGAGTAATGTAAATAGTATAAATAGTATTTACAGTGTCTTAATTCAACCAAAGATGGCTATTCTAAATTTTCAGATGTACTCTAGTTAACATTTGCACTTTTATTTAAGAGCTAGAAGAGCAATAAGTTCTCCTAGGCCAACTGACATTGTGCAGTTTGCCTTTAGACAGCTGCCCACCAAATGGGGGCCGCTCCATCTGCTCTGACTGACTCGAGCTCCGCTTCGTTAGGACAGTTTGGTTGCCATGGCAACAGCTCAGAAAAGAGCCAGCCGTTGTCGACTGGCTCGGCGAATTCCTTTGCGCCGTCCGGTCACAGCCGCCAATCGTCGTCTTCCTCGTCGGCGACGGCCCGTCTGCAGCAGACGCTGAAACGGCGAGTCGCCTGGCTTCGGCGACGATCTTCGCCGGATCCGGCCAAGCAATTTCGCGCCTTCATCGCCGACTGGAGCTCCGCCGATCTGCGCGTCTTGCTGGACGAATTTGAGGCGCTGCACGCGCTTAAAGATGCTCATCTGGGCGCTGCGGCAGCGAGGCCGCAGTGCAGCAGCCTGTGCCAGGACCTCGGCTGCCTGCTGCGCACCGGGCTCGGCTCCGACACTCGCCTGATCCTGGGCGGTGTCGCCTTCCCTGTCCATCGGGCGGTGCTGGCCGCTAGGAGCAACTTCTTTGCTAGGCTGTTTGCCAACGGCGAGGACTATGACTCGGCCGCAACTGGGGGCGCTGGTGAGCTTTTTTGTGTTCCGATGATAGGGTGACCTTTATTGACCCGAATACAGTGACCCTAATTGACCTGATTACAGGGTGACCCTAATTGACCCCGATTACAGGGTGACCCTAATTGACCCCGATTACAGGGTGACCCTAATTGACCCCGATTACAGGGTGACCCTAATTGACCCCGATTACAGGGTGACCCTAATTGACCCCGATTACAGTGGCCCTAGGTGACCCGATTATAGGTTGACCTTAATTGACATCTATGACAGTGACTCCGATTACAGGGTGACCCTAATTGACCCCGATTACAGTGGCCCTAGGTGACCTGATTACAGGGTGACCTTAATTGACCCGGTTACAGGGTGACCCTAATTGACCCCGCTTGCAGGATGATCCTAATTGACCCCGATTACAAGGTGACCCTGATTTTAGCTGATAACAAAGTGAATTTGATTGACCCCGCGGGACTCCAGCTGGGTGACTTCGAGCTGTAACGAGGATTCAACTTGTACAATCGTCAAAACGCTTGTACAAGAATCTGATATAAAGGACATTAACTGTGCACTCAACGCCACCACCCCATTCCATAGATTACCCACTGGACCTGTGCGTCCCTGGCGGCCTCGACCCCGAGCTGCTCCGGGCCCTCCTGGCCTACCTGTACTGCGGCGAGGTCAGCCTGGCCCGCCTCAGCGCACCGGCCACTGTGGCCGCCCTTTGCCACGAGCTCGGCGCCCCCGGCCGTCTGTCCGACGATTTAGCCCAACTGTTGGACACCGGCCACCTGGCCGACTGCGTGCTAATATTTGAGGAGGCCGAACCGCGGGCGAGGCGAATCGAGCTGCCCTGCCACCGGGCCCTGCTGGCCTGTCGATCGCCGTTCTTTGCCGGCGTTGTCGAGAAACGCCTGGCCGCCGCCAGGAGGCACCGACGCCGGCGCCTTGTCCGCTGCGCGGTTCACGGCGGCGGTGACGGCGTCGGCGATGCTCAACTGGCGGAGCCGCCTTTGGCGCTGGTGCTCGACGAGGCTGTGCTGCCGCGCCGCCTGGCGCCGGCTATGCTGACCTGCCTGTACACCGACCGCCTGCCCGACTGCCTGGCACTGCGGGTGAGTCTTTGTTTTTGGCTTTTGAAGTTGTCTTTGTTTTGGCTTTTTGGGTAGTCTTTGTTTTGTCTTTTGAAGTAGTCTTGGTTTCGGCTTTTGAAGTAGCCTTGGTTTCAGTTTTTGGAGTAGTCTTTGTTTTGTCTTTTAGAGTAGTCTTTGTTTTGACTTGTGAAGTAGCCTTGGTTTCAGTTTTTGGAGTAGTCTTTGTTTTGTCTGTTGGAGTAGTCTTTGTTTTGCATTCGGGTAGATTGGGTTGCTCGTTCCGCAGTTACTTAGCCGGTAGTATCAGTGACCCTCTGTCTGCTCATGCCCAGGACCTGATGGATCTGCACGAGATTGGCCGTTTCCTTGAGCTGCCCTGTCTCACCCGGGCTAGTGAAGACCTACTGGTGGAGTCCCTGTGCCCGGACACCCTGGTGCCTGTCCTGGACTGGTCCGGCGCCGGCACCGGTTCTGCCTGGGTCCACCGACAGGCGCGCCTGTTCCTGTGCGAGGAATTCGCCGCGCTAGCCGTCCAAGCGCCGCGTGTGCTGACTCAGCTGAGCCGCCGGGAGCTGCTGGCCGCTCTGCGGTCCGACTTTCTACAAGCGGCCGAGTCTGACGTGCTGAGCGCCCTCATCGCCTGGGGCGAGGCGCAGGTGGCCGCCAGGGCTGCGGAAATTGTCGCGGGTATGTCTACGGGATGGACCCTGGATGCTGTGGTTTGGTGACCCTAAATGACCCTGGGATGATGTGGTTCGGTGACCCTAATTGACCCTGGGATGCTGGGTTCGGTGACCCTAACTGACCCTGGATCTGGGGTTCGGTGACCCTAACTGACCCTGGGATGCTGTGGTTCGGTGACCCTAACTGACCCTGGGATGCTGTGGTTCGGTGACCCTAACTGACCCTGGGATGCTGGGGTTCGATGACCCTAATTTACCCAGGGATGCTGTGGTTCGGTGACCCTAATTAACTCGAAGATTCTCGGGTTTTGAAACCCTAATGGACCCTAGGATGTCGGAGTTCGGTGACCCTAACTGACCCTTGAATGCTTAGTTTCGGTGGCTCTAATTGACCCTATGGCTCTGCGAGGTTTCTGTGACCTTAAATAACCCCAGGATTTTATGGTTCGGTCACCCTAATGACCCGAAGATTCCCGGGTTTGATGACCCTAACAGACCTTAGGATAGAATTTCAATGGTTTGTATGACCTTAACCATAGGCAGACGGATGGCCGTTTTCGTCCATTCTGTCTACCTCCAAGCTAGACGGCATAAAATCAATCTCTATGGGCCAAATTTGTTGGAATTTTTACCACAGCCGTTCCCGACGACTAGAGGCCGAAAACGGCCATATAAATATTATGTATAAGGACTACTGACTGCTATATATAACCTCGGCAACACCGGTTTCCGCAACCAGAATATCTAACGCCTTGCGCAAGAAGTGGAGGAAGGACATGCTGCCGCCGTGGTAATTGTACAAGATCCAGGCGTTGCGGACAAGCAGCACAATCAGATGGAAAGCCAGCTTGTTGAACCAGCGCAGCGACTTGCGGTTTGCTATGTAGGGACTCGTGTTAGAGTCCATGCGGTCCACTCCACCCATACAACGACTGTACGTGGTGATGCTGACCGGCTTCGCCACCACTTGCTGCTGACCACCAGGGCGAACGCGGGCTACATCGTGGCACTGCGCGTTACCTGCCGTGTCCAGCAAGTACACAGTCTTCTTGCCACTGTTCTTGGAGTCTACAAACTTGCACGCCAGCACGTTGCCACACCTTGCGAATGCTGATGATGTGGGGTGCAGGTTAGTGTCTCGCAGCAGTGGCGGCGGTCCACGATCTTTGCGCACGGTGCCAGTCAGCATGGTGTCGCGGGCCAGTAGCCACGAAGCCAGTCGGTACGATGTAAACCAGCTGTCGGTGAAGATGCGATGGCCAAGATGTAGAATGTCGCGGCATAGCTCGGCTACGACTCGCTCACTAAAGGACAGGGCCTCACAGTCCAGTCCGGCACCAAACCTGGCATTCTCCTGCTGCGTTGTGTGAACGGCAAAGTTCCACAGGTATCCGGACTTGGCCTCACACAGGCAGTATAACTTGATACCATACTTGCTCTTCTTAGAAGGAATGTACTGCCTAAACTGTACCCGTCCTTTGTACATGACCAGAGTCTCGTCAATTGATAGATTCTGATCGGGCATGTAGTTGTTCCGACAGGCGTGCTGCACAAGAGCAAGGAATGGAGAGATTTTGTCCACAGGGCTTTGAGGAGCGGGACCAGCGCTACTGTAAAAGCGAAGGCAGGAGAGAATCTGCTTGAAACGATCGCGCGAAAGTGAATGTGGCTGAGCCAGAAACGTGCAGTGGTACACAGGATCCTTTGCCCAGTATGAGCTGATCTCCGGCTTGTCATCAATGCCCATAAGCAACACGATGCCGATCAGCTTCTTCACCTCGTCAACACTGCAATCCTTCCATGTAGACACAACCTTTGGTAACTCATCAGCTGACCTTTCCTGAGCGAAACTCCGGGCCCGTTCGTTCGTCCACCTTGCAATGTTCTCGAACAGCTCGTCGGTTAGGTATTGATGCAAAAACTCTGACTCACTGCCATTCGCTGATTGTGGTGGTACCCAGTCCGGCCGAAAACCTGGGGTGCCAATGAACTCTGGACAGCCGTGGGCCTGTCGTCCGTCCCTTCGATAGCTTGGTGCCACTCGTGTTCTTCCTCCATTTCGACGTCCTCATCTGAGCTGCTGGCGCTTTCAACGTTGTCACCATCCTCACCTGGCTCTTCATCAAAATAAAACGATCCGTCCTCGTCGTCAGTGAGAAAATTGTCCGAGTCCGACGTGTAAATGAGATCCATAACTAGTCAAAACTAAACTAAAAGTAAAATGCTCATATAAAGCAGTCCGTATAAATGAATTAAATAAGCGAACAGACACTAAATTTAAGCGAGACTATAGGCGGGAACGGTGGTAGCAGCAACATTTATGATCGTAAATTTGAAAACTGTCTATGGCTGTTTTCGGCCTATCCGTCGGGAACGGTTATAAGCGCCTAAAACTGCAGTCAAATAGAGGTTAAATGTCCTAGGCTTCTTTGCTTTCGTGACCCTAATTGACCCTAAAATTATTTTACTTCGATGGACACGACTGACTTGATATTTTTGCGGATTCGGTGACCTTAGCTAACTTATTTGGTAAGGCTGGAGCATCATGAGTTGACTTTAGATAAGAAGGTTTTCCAGTACGAGTTGTTTTTACTATACTCGCCCTAATAACCGACAGCTCAGCCGCAGCTATTGCGTGGCGCATCTGAAGGCTGCGTACGGCTGTTCAGTCCAAGGACTGGGGGGTCGCCACACATCCCAGCTAATGTTGGCACCCATTTTACAGTTGGGTGAATTGACTCAATGCAGAGTTAGGTGTCTTGCTCAAGGACACAAATTGTTCCGAGTGGGCCGAGAATCGAACCCCAGACCTTCCAGTCGCGAGTCCGACGCTCTGACCACTAGGCTTAACATCTTGCCAGTTAATGATCTTCTCTTCGGCAACTGGCCGCACTTTTATACCCCAGTTTGTTTCTCTTGTACTTGGCAAAGAAGGCACTTGATGAGGTGTTCCGGGATGCTGGACTGGCCCTAACCACCTCCCTCATCAATCATGGCGTCTGCGCGTGTTATGGAGGGGAGCCAGAGTGAGGCGAGATGTATAAAGTAAACAAGGCGATGTCAAGATTGACTACTGTTCTGGAAAATTTTCTGCTCCTACCTGCTGCTGCCTTGCTTGCCAATCGCGTCTGTAGTCTGCGGATTTTATTGCTTCAACAGAAATAGCGAATCAAATGCCGAACTGCTGCTTTCGGCCATAATTTATGGCGGGACTGCCAATGGATTTGGGAGATTCACGTCCTACTAACGAGTTTTGCTATCTGCTACGCGCAGTTTAAGGTCACGTGGTCTGTTAGTAAAGCAATAAGCTTTGCTTTCTTTCTGTCGAATGTCTGGTAAAAGTTGCGCCAGTCGCAGTCCTAAGTCTCGTTAATTAACCACTTAGTTTTTAGTTTTCTAACCGTCGACTAGATTTTAGCTCCACAGACTAGATTTTAGCGCCATCGACTAGATTTTAGCACTACAGATTAGATTTTAGCGCCACAGACTAGCTTTTGGTGCCACAGACTAGATTTTAGCGCCACAGACTAGATTTTAGCGCCATCGGCTAGATTTTAGCGCCACAGACTAGATTTTTGTTCCTAAACTAGATTTTAGCGCAATCGACTAGATTTTAGCGCTACAGGCTAGATTATAGCGCCATTTTAGCGCCATAGACTAGATTTTAGCACTACAGATTAGATTTTAGCGCCACAGACTAGCTTTTGGTGCCACAGACTAGATTTTAGCGCCACAGACTAGATTTTAGCGCCATCGGCTAGATTTTAGCGCCACAGACTAGATTTTGGTGCCACAGACTAGATTTTAGCGCCACAGACTAGATTTTTGTTCCTAAACTAGATTTTAGCGCAATCGACTAGATTTTAGCGCTACAGGCTAGATTATAGCGCCATTTTAGCGCCATATACTAGATTTTAGCGCCATCGGCTAGATTTTAGCGCCACAGACACTAGATTTTAGCGCCACAGACTAGATTTTAGCGCCATAGACTAGATTTTAGCGCCACAGACTAGATTTTAGCGCCATCGACTAGATTTTTCCCCAAGAAACATGACCAAGATGATAAGCGGACAGCTGACCCCTTGAAATCCCCATGGATACCTAGAAGCAACTCAATTTTAGTGTACGTGGATAGATGGAATTCAAATTAAAGTAAAATTTTCGCCGTGGCAAAAAACACTACCCTAATTATGCAAGGAACAGAACAGCTAGAAGCGCTAAACTACCGCTTGCACTTTCGCTAACGGAACAGTTGATGTTTAAAAGTCGTTTTTTTCTTCAAAAACAGCCAAGCCTAGAAAGGGGATCCCTCTCCTGTTATTCCTTTTGAACGGCTTCTAAGCAGCTATTGAGCTGCACTAATGCTACGCCTACCTGCACCTGGCTTAGGGTTGAAGCCTGGCGCTCTTTTAATTGCTTGAGAAGCCGGCGCGGTTTTGACACAGAGGCGCACCGCCGCTTGTTGGCGCTGCAAAATTTATAATGAATGAGATGGAGAAGCGGAATTGAGGGAGGAAGGATGGAGAGAGGGGGGGACGCTGGGGTAAGTTAGTTAACTGCCCCGCTGTGTTTACAAGTACCTGCTTGGCCGGTTAAACTGTGGGGGCGTAGACTGCCCCCCTCCCTGCAGCCCTGAGGAGACAAGAGATGAATGGCTAAGCTTGGGGCTAATTAGCGATAGAACTGGTATCTGATTTTTTGTTGAGATAACAAGCTAAGCTGAGGCACTTTGATTGAGAAAATCACTTCTGGGGAAGTTCGATTTAGAGCCATCAATTTCCACTAAAATTTTCCTTCATTCCAAGCAAAAATCGCCCCAACCCCCTACCTCCTGCTTCCTGGAGGATTGCTCTACATCTCCAGCTCCATCAAGAATCGCCCTTTCAGCCTCCAGCTCCATCAAGAATCGCCCTTCAGCCTCCAGTTATATTAGGAATCGCCCTTCAGCCTCCAGCTCCATCAAGAACCCCCTTAGCCTTCAGCTCCATTAAGAATCGACCCTCAGCCTCCAGCTTAATCTTTAATCGCCCCTCAGCCTCCAGCTTCATCAAGGATCGCTTCTCTTTCCTAGCAACCCCCATCCCCATCTCCATATCCAGAGTCGCAACAGACGGGCGCACCTGCAGGCTTCTCGCGCAAAACTGGCGGTGGGGGCGGTTTGTCCAGCGGCAGGCAGAAGCGAGCCGCCGGTTCAGCAGCGGCAGCGGCGGCCTCAGAGGAGCTGTCCTCTGTGCTGGGCGACCTGGTGTCACAGGGACTCCGATTGGAGCACTTGCTGTGCCCTGACAGCCTGCAGGAGGCCGTCAGGCGGAAGCTGCTGCCGAAGGACGCCGGGCTGTCCCGGCCGGCCGCCTGGCTGCACGCCGGCGGCGGCGGCGGATCCGACGGTGGCTATCGGCATCCCAGGCTGTTCGCACCGCATCTTGAGGAGATTCGCTCCGTGCTCAGCGATCGAACCCGCGACCTCACTTTGGCTCAGTGCCCGCCGGAGCCGCCGCGCCGTCTACCGGCCAGTCCGCAGCCGGCCGCCGTTGCACCGCCGGACGCGGCTTCCGCCGCCGCCGCGGCTGCGGGTCTGTGGGGCGGCCACGGCGGCGGCGGCCCGGACCTCGTGGCCACCCTGCCGCCCGGCTGTTCGCCAATCGACCCGGCCACTGCGGCCAGCCTGCTCCGCCGTGTCCAGGAGCTGCTCTCCGGCAGCCTGTTCGTCCGGGCTGGCCTCCTGCCGGCCGCCGACCGGGCCGCCCTGCACAGGCAGGCGCAGCTGTGGGCCGTGCGCGAGTTCGGCCTGCCGGATTCCGCCGCCGCCCTCCTGCCGGGCCGCCTGCCCGACGTTGCCTTCCACGCTTGACTGGCTGGCTGGCTGGCTGGGTGGGCGGAGCCTTGGCTTTGCTGCGCCCGAATAGTTGCGCAATTTTCAAACTGTAACATTTCACTAGCACTGCAGAGATGCTCTCAGCGGAGGACAACACGTTGCTTCCTGTCATCGATTCATCTGTGTTCCTCTCTCCTTTCCCTCTCCCTCCCTCTCTCCTCCTTTCCCTCTCCCTCCCTCTCTCCTCCTTTCCCTCTCCCTCCCTCTCTCCTTTCCCTCTCCCTCCCTCTGTCATTTCCCTCTCCCTCCCTCTCTCCTCCTTTCCCTCTCCCTCCCTCTCTCCTCCTTTCCCTCTCCCTCCCTCTCTCCTCCTTTCCCTCTCCCTCCCTCTCTCCTCCTTTCCCTCTCCCTCCCTCTCTCCTCCTTTCCCTCTCCCTCCCTCTCTCCTCCTTTCCCTCTCCCTCCCTCTCTCCTCCTTTCCCTCCCCCTCCCTCTCTCCTCCTTTCCCTCTCCCTCCCTCTCTCCTCCTTTCCCTCCCCCTCCCTCTCTCCTCCTTTCCCTCTCCCTCCCTCTCTCCTCCTTTCCCTCTCCCTCCCTCTCTCCTCCTTTCCCTCTCCCTCCCTCTCTCCTCCTTTCCCTCTCCCTCCCTCTCTCCTCCTTTCCCTCCCCCTCCCTCTCTCCTCTCCATCTCCACCCTCTCTCCCCCTCTCACTCCCCCTCCCTCTCTCCTCTCCCTCTCTCCTTTACCCTCTCCCTTCCCCTCTCTCCCCTCTCTCCCCCTTTCTTCCTCTCTCCCTGTCCCCCGTCGCCCTCCCTTTCCCTGTCTCTCCTCTGCCACTCTCCCTTCCCCTCTGCCTCTCCCCTTCCCCTCTGCCTCTCCCCTTCCCCTCTGCCTCTCTCCCTTCCCCTCTGCCTCTCCCCTTCCCCTCTGCCTCTCTCCCTTCCCCGCCTCTCTTTCCTGAACTTTGTGTACTTGCGAATTCTCTTTCAGACGCAGCAAAGCAGTTTTATGACTAAATGAGGAGGTGTGCCAGAAGCGCTTAAAGTAATCTGAATCTCCAGTCTTCACGGTTCACCTGTAATTTTAACACAATCCGAGACAGAGGTTGTAGCGCAAAATTACAGATCCATAAAGCGCTGACAGATATTGCCGCCTGCTCAGGCCCATACAGATTTCATTCTCGTTACCTTTGACAACTGGCTATGGGTTTTCCTTATCTAAAGCACTTGTGTCTGCATGTAAATTGTTCTATTTAACAAACGCCTTTTTGTTGCCTTGCTATTATATTTGTCGCTGCCGCAACTATTGAAAATTTCGGCACTAGCTGCAAATTGCTCATTCTCCTATATTACAGTCTCTGTGTAAGAAAAAGTTGCTTGGACAAGAAATGCTATTTATTTGTCGGCTGAAATATTTTTTTTCATTTGCATCAGACTGCGCTAATCCAGTGCATATGTGTGTGTTTTTTTAAAATAGTTTTTGTTCTCCCAGTTCTTTTTTTACTTTTCCATGCTTTCCTATTCGTTGTGTCCGGACACTGATTCGTGTTTTTATTGGTTATTATAGGCATGGGAGTTTGGCATTGTGCTAAAATTGCCTTTGGAACAGCCCAACATCAATGTACACTGGACCATTGGCCAACCCCACCTTACGCCAATGTACACTTGACCATTGACCAACCCCACCTCACGCCAATGTACACTTGACCATTGGCCAACCCCACCTCACTCCAATGTACACTTAACCATTGACCAACCCCACCTCACTCCAATGTACACTTGACCATTGACCAACCCCACCTCACGCCAATGTACACTGGATCATTGGCCAACCCCACCTCACTCCAATGTACACTTGACCATTGACCAACCCCACCTCACGCCAATGTACACTTGACCATTGGCCAACCCCACTCAATCCAATGTACACTGGACCATTGACCAACCCTGCTTCGCTCCAATGTACACTGGACCATTGGCCAACCCCACCTCACGCCAATGTATACTTGACCATTGACCAACCCACCCTCACGCCAATGTACACTTGACCATTGGCCAACCCCACCTCACTCCAATGTACACTGGACCATTGGCCAACCCCACCTCACTCCAATGTACACTGGACCATTGGCCAACCCCACCTCACTCCAATGTACACTGGACCATTGGCCAACCCCACCTCACTCCAATGTACACTTGACCATTGACCAACCCCACCTCACGCCAATGTAAACTTGACCATTGGCCAACCCCACCTCAATCAAATGTACACTGGACCATTGGCCAACCCCACCTCACTCCAATGTACACTGGACCATTGGCCAACCCCACCTCACTCCAATGTACACTGGACCATTGACCAACCCCACCTCACGCCAATGTACACTTGACCATTGGCCAACCCCACCTCAATCGAATGTACACTGGACCATTGACCAACCCTGCTTCGCTCCAATGTACACTGGACCATTGACCAACCCTGCTTTGCTCCAATGTACACTGGACCATTGGCCAACCCCACCTCACTCCAATGTACACTTGACCATTGACCAACCCCACCTCACGCCAATGTACACTGGATCATTGGCCAACCCCACCTCACTCCAATGTACACTTGACCATTGACCAACCCCACCTCACGCCAATGTACACTTGACCATTGGCCAACCCCACTCAATCCAATGTACACTGGACCATTGACCAACCCTGCTTCGCTCCAATGTACACTGGACCATTGGCCAACCCCACCTCACGCCAATGTATACTTGACCATTGACCAACCCACCCTCACGCCAATGTACACTTGACCATTGGCCAACCCCACCTCACTCCAATGTACACTGGACCATTGGCCAACCCCACCTCACTCCAATGTACACTGGACCATTGGCCAACCCCACCTCACTCCAATGTACACTGGACCATTGGCCAACCCCACCTCACTCCAATGTACACTTGACCATTGACCAACCCCACCTCACGCCAATGTAAACTTGACCATTGGCCAACCCCACCTCAATCAAATGTACACTGGACCATTGGCCAACCCCACCTCACTCCAATGTACACTGGACCATTGGCCAACCCCACCTCACTCCAATGTACACTGGACCATTGACCAACCCCACCTCACGCCAATGTACACTTGACCATTGGCCAACCCCACCTCAATCGAATGTACACTGGACCATTGACCAACCCTGCTTCGCTCCAATGTACACTGGACCATTGACCAACCCTGCTTTGCTCCAATGTACACTGGACCATTGGCCAACCCCACCTCACTCCAATGTACACTGGACCATTGGCCAACCCCACCTCACGCCAATGTACACTTGACCATTGGCCAACCCCACCTCAATCGAATGTACACTGGACCATTGGCCAACCCCACCTCACTCCAATGTACACTTGACCATTGACCAACCCCACCTCACGCCAATGTACACTTGACCATTGGCCAACCCCACCTCAATCGAATGTACACTGGACCATTGACCAACCCCATCCACGCCAATGTACACTGGACCATTGGCCAACCCTGCTTCGCTCCAATGTACACTGGACCATTGGCAAACCCTGCTTCGCTCCAATGTACACTGGACCATTGGCAAACCCTGCTTCGCTCCAATGTACACTGGACCATTGGCCAACCCTGCTTCGCTCCAATATAAACTGGACCATTGGCCAACCCTGCTTCGCTCCAATGTACACTGGACCATTTGGCAACCCCACGTCACTCCAATGTACACTTGACCATTGACCAACCCCACCTCACGCCAATGTACACTGGACCATTGGCCAACCATGCTTCGCTCCAATGTACACTTGACCATTGACCAACCCACCCTCACGCCATTGTACACTTGACCATTGGTCAACCCCACCTCAATCGAATGTACACTGGACCATTGACCAACCCTGCTTCGCTCCAATGTACACTGGACCATTGACCAACCCTGCTTTGCTCCAATGTACACTGGACCATTTGGCAACCCCACGTCACTCCAATGTACACTGGACCATTTGGCCAATCCCACCTAACTCTAATGTACACTGGACCATACCCGCCTCAAGCTCTTCATTACTCATAAGCAAATATAATTGCCATTTTTTAATTTGTACTTTTAGCCCTTTTCGGCGGTCGCTATTTTTTAGAAGCTACGACATACTCTTGCATGTATAGATTGTGTAAATTATAACAGTGCATTGCACAGTCTCTCGACCATCGCGTAGCAGATTCACACTTGAACTGCACCGCCTATTCGCGCCCTTTACATCGTCCAATGAAAGATTGATGCTTATTCTGTTGCGTCATCAAATTCTCATAATATTCATAATAATCATAATATTAGTCAAGCGCCAAAATGTACGTATAGCCAAGATCCACTGCAAATCTCTGGGAATCTGTTTGAAGGTTTTAAGAATAGTCGGAAACTTAACTAACTATAAAAGCCTTCGACTGTGATCCCCATTAGATTTGAATCGGTTCCGTGCTTAGTCTAACAGTGGTCATTGTGCGTAGCCAGCTCTCTCCATCTTTCTCTTTCTCACCGTGTCTTCAAAATCGTTCTTCCCAGATGCTTTTACCCGACTATTTAGTCACAGTTTGCTAGAGAGCTTTGCTGATTTGTGACCCCTGCTTTTTAGCTTAAACAGTTGAGAGAGGCATGCGGAAGTATTTAGTGCTGTATGGGATCAGATCGTAATTCTCTTAAAAATTCGAAATTGTCTGGGTCGTGCAATAAATCTGTCAACAAAATCGCCTAATTAGTTTTGGAGTTCTTATAAAAATATATATTAACATAATCCTGTGTTAAATATATTCTATGTTGAGATAAAAATGTTAAATAAATTCTCTTGCGTGATTTATTTAACTCTGTAAAACACCACACACGTACACACAATACTTGGAGCCAACCCCACCAATGTACACACGATCCTTGGGACCAACCCCACCAATGTACACACGATCCTTGGGACCAACCCCACCAATGTACACACGATCCTTGGGACCAACCCCATCAATGTACACACGATCCTTGGGACCAACCCCACCAATGTACACGATCCTTGGGATCAACCCCACCAATGTACACACGATCCTTGGGACCAACCCCACAAATGTACACACGATCCTTGGGACCAACCCCACCAATGTACACACGATCCTTGGGACCAACCCCACCAATGTACACACGATCCTTGGTACCAACCCCATCAATGTACACACGATACTTGGGACCAACCCCACCAATGTACACACGATCCTTGGGACCAACCCCACCTTTGGCGCTGGTGCTCGACGAGGCTGTGCTGCCGCGCCGCCTGGCGCCGGCTATGCTGACCTGCCTGTACACCGACCGCCTGCCCGACTGCCTGGCACTGCGGGTGAGTCTTTGTTTTTGGCTTTTGAAGTTGTCTTTGTTTTGGCTTTTTGGGTAGTCTTTGTTTTGTCTTTTGAAGTAGTCTTGGTTTCGGCTTTTGAAGTAGCCTTGGTTTCAGTTTTTGGAGTAGTCTTTGTTTTGTCTTTTAGAGTAGTCTTTGTTTTGTCTTTTAGTGTAGTCTTTGTTTTGACTTGTGAAGTAGCCTTGGTTTCAGTTTTTGGAGTAGTCTTTGTTTTGTCTTTTAGAGTAGTCTTTGTTTTGTCTTTTAGAGTAGTCTTTGTTTTGTCTTTTAGAGTAGTCTTTGTTTTGACTTGTGAAGTAGCCTTGGTTTCAGTTTTTGGAGTAGTCTTTGTTTTGTCTGTTGGAGTAGTCTTTGTTTTGCATTCGGGTAGATTGGGTTGCTCGTTCCGCAGTTACTTAGCCGGTAGTATCAGTGACCCTCCGTCTGCTCATGCCCAGGACCTGATGGATCTGCACGAGATTGGCCGTTTCCTTGAGCTGCCCTGTCTCACCCGGGCTAGTGAAGACCTACTGGTGGAGTCCCTGTGCCCGGACACCCTGGTGCCTGTCCTGGACTGGTCCGGCGCCGGCACCGGTTCCGCCTGGGTCCACCGACAGGCGCGCCTGTTCCTGTGCGAGGAATTCGCCGCGCTAGCCGTCCAGGCGCCGCGTGTGCTGACTCAGCTGAGCCGCCGGGAGCTGCTGGCCGCTCTGCGGTCCGACTTTCTACAAGCGGCCGAGTCTGACGTGCTGAGCGCCCTCATCGCCTGGGGCGAGGCGCAGGTGGCCGCCAGGGCTGCCGAAATTGCCGCGGGTATGTCTACGAGATGGACCCTGGATGCTGTGGTTCGGTGACCCTAAATGACCCTGGGTGATGTGGTTCGGTGACCTTAACTGACCCTGGATCTGGGGTTCGGTAACCCTAACTGACCCTGGATCTGGGGTTCGGTGACCCTTACTGACCCTGGATCTGGGGTTCGGTGACCCTAACTGACCCTGGGATGCTGGGGTTCGGTGACCCTAACTGACCCTGGATGCTGTGGTTCGGTGACCTTAACTGACCCTGGGTGATGTGGTTTGGTGACCTTAACTGACCCTGGATGCTGTGGTTCGGTGACCTTAACTGACCCTGGATCTGGGGTTCGGTGACCCTTACTGACCCTGGATCTGGGGTTCGGTGACCCTAACTGACCCAGGGATGCTGTGGTTCGGTGACCCTAATTAACTCGAAGATTCTCGCGTTTTGAAAAACCCTAATGGACCCTAGGATATCGGAGTTCGGTGACCCTAACTGACCCTTGAATGCTTAGTTTCGGTGGCTCTAATTGACCCTATGGCTCTGCGAGGTTTCTGTGACCTTAAATAACCCCAGGATTTTATGGTTCGGTCACCCTAATGACCCGAAGATTCCCGGGTTTGATGACCCTAACTGACCTTAGGATAGAATTTCAATGGTTTGTATGACCTTAAATGTCCTAGGCTTCTTTGCTTTCGTGACCCTAATTAACCCTAAAATTATTTTACTTCGATGGACACGACTGACTTGATATTTTTGCGGATTCGGTGACCTTAGCTAACTTATTTGGTAAGGCTGGAGCATCATGAGTTGACTTTAGATAAGAAGGTTGTCCAGTACGAGTTGTTTTTTACTACACTCGCCATAATAACCGACAGCTCAGCCGCAGCTATTGCGTGGCGCATCTGAAGGCTGCGTACGGCTGTTCAGTCCAAGGACTGGGGGTTGCCACACACACCCTCAATTATCCCAGCTAATGCTGGCACCCATTTTACAGCTGGGTGAACTGAAGCAATGCAGAGTTAAGTGTCTTGCTCAAGGACACAAATTGTTCCGAGTGGGCCGAGAATCGAACCCCAGACCTTCCAGTCGCGAGTCCGACGCTCTGACCACTAGGCTTAACATCTTGCCAGTTAATGATCTTCTCTTCGGCAACTGGCCGCACTTTTATACCCCAGTTTGTTTCTCTTGTACTTGGCAAAGAAGGCACTTGATGAGGTGTTCCGGGATGCTGGACTGGCCCTAACCACCTCCCTCATCAATCATGGCGTCTGCGCGTGTTATGGAGGGGAGCCAGAGTGAGGCGAGATGTATAAAGTAAACAAGGCGATGTCAAGATTGACTACTGTTCTGGAAAATTTTCTGCTCCTACCTGCTGCTGCCTTGCTTGCCAATCGCGTCTGTAGTCTGCGGATTTTATTGCTTCAACAGAAATAGCGAATCAAATGCCGAACTGCTGCTTTCGGCCATAATTTATGGCGGGACTGCCAATGGATTTGGGAGATTCACGTCCTACTAACGAGTTTTGCTATCTGCTACGCGCAGTTTAAGGTCACGTGGTCTGTTAGTAAAGCAATAAGCTTTGCTTTCTTTCTGTCGAATGTCTGGTAAAAGTTGCGCCAGTCGCAGTCCTAAGTCTCGTTAATTAACCACTTAGTTTTTAGTTTTCTAACCGTCGACTAGATTTTAGCTCCACAGACTAGATTTTAGCGCCATCGACTAGATTTTAGCACTACAGATTAGATTTTAGCGCCACAGACTAGCTTTTGGTGCCACAGACTAGATTTTAGCGCCACAGACTAGATTTTAGCGCCATCGGCTAGATTTTAGCGCCACAGACTAGATTTTTGTTCCTAAACTAGATTTTAGCGCAATCGACTAGATTTTAGCGCTACAGGCTAGATTATAGCGCCATTTTAGCGCCATAGACTAGATTTTAGCACTACAGATTAGATTTTAGCGCCACAGACTAGCTTTTGGTGCCACAGACTAGATTTTAGCGCCACAGACTAGATTTTAGCGCCATCGGCTAGATTTTAGCGCCACAGACTAGATTTTGGTGCCACAGACTAGATTTTAGCGCCACAGACTAGATTTTTGTTCCTAAACTAGATTTTAGCGCAATCGACTAGATTTTAGCGCTACAGGCTAGATTATAGCGCCATTTTAGCGCCATATACTAGATTTTAGCGCCATCGGCTAGATTTTAGCGCCACAGACACTAGATTTTAGCGCCACAGACTAGATTTTAGCGCCATAGACTAGATTTTAGCGCCACAGACTAGATTTTAGCGCCATCGACTAGATTTTTCCCCAAGAAACATGACCAAGATGATAAGCGGACAGCTGACCCCTTGAAATCCCCATGGATACCTAGAAGCAACTCAATTTTAGTGTACGTGGATAGATGGAATTCAAATTAAAGTAAAATTTTCGCCGTGGCAAAAAACACTACCCTAATTATGCAAGGAACAGAACAGCTAGAAGCGCTAAACTACCGCTTGCACTTTCGCTAACGGAACAGTTGATGTTTAAAAGTCGTTTTTTTCTTCAAAAACAGCCAAGCCTAGAAAGGGGATCCCTCTCCTGTTATTCCCTTTGAACGGCTTCTAAGCAGCTATTGAGCTGCACTAATGCTACGCCTACCTGCACCTGGCTTAGGGTTGAAGCCTGGCGCTCTTTTAATTGCTTGAGAAGCCGGCGCGGTTTTGACACAGAGGCGCACCGCCGCTTGTTGGCGCTGCAAAATTTATAATGAATGAGATGGAGAAGCGGAATTGAGGGAGGAAGGATGGAGAGAGATGGGGGAAGCTGGGGTTAGTTAGTTAACTGCCCCGCTGTGTTTACCTGCATGGCCGGTTAAACTGTGGGGGCGTAGACTGCCCCCCTCCCTGAGGAGACAAGAGATGAATGGCTAAGCTTGGGGCTAATTAGCGATAGAACTGGTATCTGATTTTTTGTTGAGATAACAAGCTAAGCTGAGGCACTTTGATTGAGAAAATCACTCTCTGGGGAAGTTCGATTTAGAGCCATCAATTTCCACTAAAATTTGTCCTTCATTCCAAGCAAAAATCGCCCCAACCCCCTACCTCCTGCTTCCTGGAGGATTGCTCTACATCTCCAGCTCCATCAAGAATCGCCCTTTCAGCCTCCAGCTCCATCAAGAATCGCCGTTTCAGCCTCCAGCTCCATCAAGAATTGCCCCTTAGCCTCCAGCTCCATCAAGAATCGCCCCTCAGCCTCCAGCTTAATCTATAATCGCCCTTTAGCCTCCAGCTTCATCAAGAATCGCCCTTAGCCTCCAGATTTATTAGGAATCGCCCCTCAGCCTCTAGCTCCATCAATATTCGCCCCTCAGCCTCCAGCTTCATCAAGGATCGCTCCTCTTTCCTAGCAACCCCCATCCCCATCTCCATATCCAGAGTCGCAACAGACGGGCGCACCTGCAGGCTTCTCGCGCAAAACTGGCGGTGGGGGCGGTTTGTCCAGCGGCAGGCAGAAGCGAGCCGCCGGTTCAGCAGCGGCAGCGGCGGCCTCAGAGGAGCTGTCCTCTGTGCTGGGCGACCTGGTGTCACAGGGACTCCGATTGGAGCACTTGCTGTGCCCTGACAGCCTGCAGGAGGCCGTCAGGCGGAAGCTGCTGCCGAAGGACGCCGGGCTGTCCCGGCCGGCCGCCTGGCTGCACGCCGGCGGCGGCGGCGGATCCGACGGTGGCTATCGGCATCCCAGGCTGTTCGCTCCGCATCTTGAGGAGATTCGCTCCGTGCTCAGCGATCGAACCCGCGACCTCACTTTGGCTCAGTGCCCGCCGGAGCCGCCGCGCCGTCTACCGGCCAGTCCGCAGCCGGCCGCCGTTGCGCCGCCAGACGCGGCTTCCGCTGCCGCCGCCGCTGCGGGTCTGTGGGGCGGCCACGGCGGCGGCGGCCCGGACCTCGTGGCCACCCTGCCGCCCGGCTGTTCGCCAATCGATCCGGCCACCGCGGCCAGCCTGCTCCGCCGTGTCCAGGAGCTGCTCTCCGGCAGCCTGTTCGTCCGGGCTGGCCTCCTGCCGGCCGCCGACCGGGCCGCCCTGCACAGGCAGGCGCAGCTGTGGGCCGTGCGCGAGTTCGGCCTGCCGGATTCCGCCGCCGCCCTCCTGCCGGGCCGCCTGCCCGACGTTGCCTTCCACGCTTGATTGGCTGGCTGGCTGGCTGGCTGGGCGGGCGGGCGGAGCCTTGGCTTTGTTGCGCCCAAATAGTTGCGCAATTTTCAAACTGTAACATTTCACTAGCACTGCAGAGATGCTCTCAGCGGAGGACAACACGTTGCTTCCTGTCATCGATTCATCTGTGTTCCTCTCTCCTTTCCCTCTCCCTCCCTCTCTCCTCCTTTCCCTCTCCCTCCCTCTCTCCTCCTTTCCCTCTCCCTCCCTCTCTCCTCCTTTCCCTCTCCCTCCCTCTCTCCTCCTTTCCCTCTCCCTCCCTCTCTCCTCCTTTCCCTCCCCTCCCTCTCTCCTCCTTTCCCTCTCCCTCCCTCTCTCCTCCTTTCCCTCTCCCTCCCTCTCTCCTCCTTTCCCTCTCCCTCCCTCTCTCCTCCTTTCCCTCTCCCTCCCTCTCTCCTCCTTTCCCTCTCCCTCCCTCTCTCCTCCTTTCCCTCCCCCTCCCTCTCTCCTCTCCATCTCCACCCTCTCTCCCCCTCTCACTCCCCCTCCCTCTCTCCTCTCCCTCTCTCCTTTACCCTCTCCCTTCCCCTCTCTCCCCTCTCTCCCCCTCTCTTCCTCTCTCCCTGTCCCCCCGTCGCCCTCCCTTTCCCTGTCTCTCCTCTGCCTCTCCCCTTCCCCTCTGCCTCTCCCCTTCCCCTCTGCCTCTCCCCTTCCACTCTGCCTCTCCCCTTCCCCTCTGCCTCTCCCCTTCCCCTCTGCCTCTCTCCCTTCCCCTCTGCCTCTCCCCTTCCCCTCTGCCTCTCCCCTTCCCCTCTGCCTCTCCCCTTCCCCTCTGCCTCTCCCCTTCCCCTCTGCCTCTCTCCCTTCCCCGCCTCTCTTTCCTGAACTTTGTGTACTCTTGCGGCGAATTCTCTTTCAGACGCAGCAAAGCAGTTTTATGACTAAATGAGGAGGTGTAGCCAGAAGCGCTTGAAGTAATCTCAATCTCCAGTCTTCACGGTTCACCTGTAATTTTAACACAATCCGAGACAGAGGTTGTTGCGCAAAATTACAGATCCATAAAGCGCTGACAGATATTGCCGCCTACTCAGGCCCATACAGATTTCATTCTCGTTACCTTTGACAACTGGCTATGGGTTTTCCTTATCTAAAGCACTTGTGTCTGCATGTAAATTGTTCTATTTAACAAACGCCTTTTTGTTGCCTTGCTATTATATTTGTCGCTGCCGCAACTATTGAAAATTTCGGCACTAGCTGCAAATTGCTCATTCTCCTATATTACAGTCTCTGTGTAAGAAAAAGTTGCTTGGACAAGAAATGCTATTTATTTGTCGGCTGAAATATTTTTTCATTTGCATCAGACTGCGCTAATCCAGTGCTTATGTGTGTGTTTTTTTAAAATAGTTTTTGTTCTCCCAGTTCTTTTTTTACTTTTCCATGCTTTCCTATTCGTTGTGTCCGGACACTGATTCGTGTTTTTATTGGTTATTATAGGCATGGGAGTTTGGCATTGTGCTAAAATTGCCTTTGGAACAGCCCAACATCAATGTACACTGGACCATTGACCAACCCCACCTCACTCCAATGTACACTGGACCATTGACCAACCCCATCCAAGCCAATGTACACTTGACCATTGGCCAACCCCACCTCACTCCAATGTACACTTGACCATTGACCAACCCCACCTCACTCCAATGTACACTTGACCATTGACCAACCCCACCTCACGCCAATGTACACTTGACCATTGGCCAACCCCACTCAATCCAATGTACACTGGACCATTGGCCAACCCCACCTCACGCCAATGTATACTTGACCATTGACCAACCCACCCTCACGCCAATGTATACTTGACCATTGACCAACCCACCCTCACGCCAATGTACACTGGACCATTGGCCAAACCCACTCAATCCAATGTACACTGGACCATTGGCCAACCCCACCTCACGCCAATGTATACTTGAACATTGACCAACCCACCCTCACGCCAATGTACACTGGACCATTGGCCAAACCCACCTCAATCCAATGTACACTGGACCATTGACCAACCCCATCCACGCCAATGTACACTGGACCATTGGCCAACCCTGCTTCGCTCCAATGTACACTGGACCATTGGCCAACCCTGCTTCGCTCCAATGTACACTGGACCATTGGCCAACCCTGCTTCGCTCCAATGTACACTGGACCATTGGCCAACCCTGCTTCGCTCCAATGTACACTGGACCATTGGCCAACCCTGCTTCGCTCCAATGTACACTGGACCATTGACCAACCCCACCCCACGCCACTGTACACTGGACCATTGAACAACCCCATCTCACGCCAATGTACACTGGACCATTTGGCTAACCCCACGTCACTCCAATGTACACTGGACCATTTGGCCAATCCCACCTAACTCTAATGTACACTGGACCATACCCGCCTCAAGCTCTTCAGTACTCATAAGCAAATATAATTGCCATTTTTTTATTTGTACTTTTAGCCCTTTTCGGCGGTCGCTATTTTTTAGAAGCTACGACATACTCTTGCATGTATAGATTGTGTAAATTATAACAGTGCATTGCACAGTCTCTCGACCATTGCGTAGCAGATTCACACTTGAACTGCACCGCCTATTCGCGCCCTTTACATCGTCCAATGAAAGATTGATGCTTATTCTGTTGCGTCATCAAATTCTCATAATATTCATAATAATAGTCAAGCGCCAAAATGTACGTATAGCCAGATCCCCATTAGATTTGAATCGGTTCCGTGCTTAGTCTAACAGTGGTCATTGTGCGTAGCCAGCTCTCTCCATCTTTCTCTTTCTCACCGTGTCTTCAAAATCGTTCTTCCCAGATGCTTTTACCCGACTATTTAGTCACAGTTTGCTAGAGAGCTTTGCTGATTTGTGACCCCTGCTTTTTAGCTTAAACAGTTGAGAGAGGCATGCGGAAGTATTTAGTGCTGTATGGGATCAGATCGTAATTCTCTTAAAAATTCGAAATTGTCTGGGTCGTGCAATAAATCTGTCAACAAAATCGCCTAATTAGTTTTGGAGTTCTTATAAAAATATATATTAACATAATCCTGTGTTAAATATATTCTATGTTGAGATAAAAATGTTAAATAAATTCTCTTGCGTGATTTATTTAACTCTGTAAAACACCACACACGTACACACAATACTTGGAGCCAACCCCACCAATGTACACACAATACTTGGAGCCAACCCCACCAATGTACACACGATACTTGGAGCCAACCCCACCAATGTACACACGATCCTTGGGACCAACCCCACCAATGTACACACGATACTTGGAGCCAACCCCACCAATGTACACACGATCCTTGGGACCAACCCCACCAATGTACACACGATACTTGGAGCCAACCCCATCAATGTACACACGATACTTGGAGCCAACCCCACCAATGTACACACGATCCTTGGGACCAACCCCACCAATGTACACACGATACTTGGGACCAACCCCACCAATGTACACACGATCCTTGGGACCAACCCCACCAATGTACACACGATCCTTGGGACCAACCCCATCAATGTACACACGATACTTGGAGCCAACCCCACCAATGTACACACGATCCTTGGGACCAACCCCACCAATGTACACACGATACTTGGAGCCAACCCCATCAATGTACACACGATCCTTGGTACCAACCCCACCAATGTACACACGATCCTTGGGACCAACCCCATCAATGTACACACGATACTTGGAGCCAACCCCACCAATGTACACACGATCCTTGGGACCAACCCCACCAATGTACACACGATACTTGGAGCCAACCCCACCAATGTACACACGATCCTTGGGACCAACCCCATCAATGTACACACGAACCTTGGGACCAACCCCACCAATGTACACACGATCTTTGGGACCAACCCCACCAATGTACACACGATCCTTGGTACCAACCCCATCAATGTACACACGATCCTTGGGACCAACCCCACCAATGTACACACGATCCTTGGTACCAACCCCCTCAATGTACACACGATCCTTGGGACCAACCCCACCAATGTACACACGATCTTTGGGACCAACCCCACCAATGTACACACGAACCTTGGGACCAACCCCACCAATGTACACACGATCTTTGGGACCAACCCCACCAATGTACACACGATCCTTGGGACCAACCCCACCAATGTACACACGATCCTTGGGACCAACCCCAACAATGTACACACGATCCTTGGGACCAACCCCACCAATGTACACACGATCCTTGGGACCAACCCCACCAATGTACACACGATCCTTGGGACCAACCCCACCAATGTACACACGATCCTTGGGACCAACCCCACTAATGTACACACGATCCTTGGGACCAACCCCACCAATGTACACACGATCCTTGGGACCAACCCCACCAAAGTACACACGATCCTTGGGACCAACCCCACCAATGTACACACGATCCTTGGGACCAACCCCACTAATGTACACACGATCCTTGGGACCAACCCCACCAATGTACACACGATCCTTGGGACCAACCCCAACAATGTACACACGATCTTAAGAGCCAGCCCCACCAATTTGCCATTAAATTTATTGAATTAGTTGATTTCCCCCTCTAATTGCAAATGTCTATTTTGTCGAGAATGTCTCGTTTATCGAAAAAGCAAACGTTTAGCAAACGTCTGTAGCCAGAGAAGTCATTTTTATTCTATGCATTTGTTCAATTACATCAATACGCTATAGTATACGCTATTTCTAAGATACAAAGGGAGACTATATTCATAGAATGTTGGTGAATGGGAGTAATTTAATTTTAGTCAGTAAGTGTCGGCTTACATGCTGTAGGGTAGGAGGGCCAGGTCTCGTCCCAAGTGGGAGGGAAAAAGTCCAACAGATAATAAATAATGTACGAGCATGCCATCAATTCCCGGGCTGCAAGTCAACGGAGGGCAATTTCTGGTGGTTAATAAATTAGTACAAAAAACACAGCGGAGTTCGCGTCAGGAGCGAAGCAACAAAAAGTGCAGAGAAAAATTTGCGTCCAGCTTCCGTGGCCCTGCTGTGCTTCATCAGTCGACTTGCGGGTTGTTCCTAAACAAGTACTCGGCCTGGAAAAGTGCAAACGGTTGGTTTGGATTTGGGATTACGGATTTTGGGCAAGGGAAAAAGTGGATAAATCAGGGCGCTTCCGCCTTGCATGAGCTCGGGAGGGAAATGAGGGAATGAGTTTATATGACTGGGAACATTGGGAGTAACTGTGCGGCCGTGTGGCAATTCCCATTCGCTCAAAACACATGCTTTTTAAGTGTCCTGAGAGCAGTAGCTGGGGAAGAAGACGGAAAGGGAAAAATCGATGGGAAAAATCGACTCCCCATTTTCTCCTATTCGAGACAAATGGGATTTTCTATACCCCAGTTGACTCACCAGATAGTCTATGGCGTCGTCTGGGCGAACCTTGGCGCACTCCATGAGGCCCTTGGTGAGGTTGGGCATCACGTGCTTCATCAGGTAGTTGCGCAGAGGCTCGCTGCGGATCTCCAGCAGCTCGTGCTCCTCGCGCTTCACCTCCTCAAGTCTGGCAGCCTGTTGGTGGTTTGTTTGAGTTTGAGAATTGTCAGGGCTGCGTTGCTGCTTCTAGGGGAAACACGAGTGAGAAGTGCTGCAGGATTGTTCTATACTAATTTGATTGCGGATGCAGGAGTGGCTGAAGACCAGTCTGTGGCCAACCCGAGCAACTCAGCCACTACATTGAGCACCGAGTCCCGCTACTCACCCACTCCATTGAGCACCGAGTCCCGCTACTCAGCCACTTCATTGAGCACCGAGTCCCGCTACTCAGCCACTCCATTGAGCACCGAGTCCCGCTACTCAGCCAATTCATTGAGCACCGAGTCCCGCTACTCAGCCACTCCATTGAGCACCGAGTCCCGCTACTCAGCCACTCCATTGAGCACCGAGTCCCGCTACTCAGCCACTCCATTGAGCACCGAGTCCCGCTACTCACCCACTCCATTGAGCACCGAGTCCCGCTACTCACCCACTCCATTGAGCACCGAGTCCCGCTACTCAGCCACTCCATTGAGCACCGAGTCCCGCTACTCACCCACTCCATTGAGCACCGAGTCCCGCTACTCACCCACTCCATTGAGCACCGAGTCCCGCTACTCAGCCACTCCATTGAGCACCGAGTCCCGCTACTCAGCCACTCCATTGAGCACCGAGTCCCGCTACTCACCCACTCCATTGAGCACCGAGTCCCGCTACTCAGCCACTCCATTGAGCACCGAGTCCCGCTACTCACCCACTCCTCCTGGCGCCGCTTCCTCTCGTCCGCCTCCTGCCTCTCGCGCCTCTCCCGCTCGTCCCGCTCTCGCTTCTCGTTCTCCAGCCGCTCGGTCTCCTCCCGCCGCCGGATTTCCTCCTGCTCCTCCGGCGTCAGGCCGTAGTTTCTCGGCTTGCCGATGGCCTTCTTGATTCGCTCAACCAGGGCGGCGTGCATCGTCGAATCGTCCTTGGAAACGTCGAATACGTCCGGATGAATTTCCTTCTCGTCGAAGTACATCACCACGGAGTCGTCCTCGGTGTTGATGGCTCGGTACTCGCCCAGTCGGCGAAGCAGGCCCTCCTCGGTGTTGTGCGTCCCGGCCACCACAGCTTCGGGGAGCTGCATAACTCGCCGCTTCAGGAAATCGTCGCCGGCTTCCAGCACAAACAGCTGGTCGGGCATCAGCCGCTTGTTGAAGGGGCCGCCGCCGTCCTCGCCTTCCTCTTCATCGTCTTCATCGGCTGTTGAAATTGGTGGAGGTGGAGGTGACTCCTCAGTCTCTAGATCTGATATCTATAGCGACTCCTCAGTCTCTAGATCTGATATCTATAGCGACTCCTCAGTCTCTAGATCTGATATCTATAGCGACTCCTCAGTCTTTAGATCTGATATCTATAGCGACTCCTCAGTCTCTAGATCTGATATCTATAGCGACTCCTCAGTTTATAGATCTGATATCTATAGCGACTCCTCAGTTTATAGATCTGATATCTATAGCGACTCCTCAGTTTATAGATCTGATATCTATAGCGACTCCTCAGTTTATAGATCTGATATCTATAGCGACTCCTCAGTTTATAGATCTGATATCTATAGCGACTCCTCAATTTATAGATCTGATATCTATAGCGACTCCTCAGTTTATAGATCTGATATCTATAGCGACTCCTCAGTTTATAGATCTGATATCTATAGCGACTCCTCAGTTTATAGATCTGATATCTATAGCGACTCCTCAGTCTATAGATCTGATATCTATAGCGACTCCTCAGTTTATAGATCTGATATCTATAGTGACTCCTCAGTTTATAGATCTGATATCTATAGCGACTCCTCAGTTTATAGATCTGATATCTATAGCGACTCCTCAGTTTATAGATCTGATATCTATAGCGACTCCTCAGTCTATAGATCTGATATCTATAGATCTAGATCTATAGCGGCTCCTCAGTTTATAGATCTGATATCTATAGATCTAGATCTATAGCGACTCCTCAGTTTATAGATCTGATATCTATAGCGACTCCTCAGTTTATAGATCTGATATCTATAGATCTAGATCTATAGCGACTCCTCAGTTTATAGATCTGATATCTATAGCGACTCCTCAGTCTTTAGATCTGATATCTATAGATCTGATATCTATAGCGGCTCCTCAGTCTATAGATCTGATATCTATAGATCTAGATCTATAGCGGCTCCTCAGTCAAGATGCCTAACCACCGGTAGACAAAAATTCTTTAAGAAATCCTTAATTTTTTCTGCACTGTAAGTTCGAACTGCCTCTCAAACCAATAAATCAAAGAGACTAATCTGCTGATTAGAGGCCTGCAATATTGAGGCAACAGTGAATTCTCAGAGCAGAACAGTCCGGAAGTGCAAAAAAAGCAAGTCGTTCTGCTTGATCTCTTTGTTAGGGCAATAAAAATTGTTGCTCTCTGTTTGAGTCGTAAAAAGAATGGCGCCACTGCCTCAAATCCTGGACAGAAGCGGCGTTACGCGCTTACGACATGCGGTTTGTACTTTTGCTCCTTAGATTTAAGCCCTTTAAATATGGTATAACTGTTTTATCTGATCTATCCTAATCGAAAACATTTTTATTTTAGGCCAATTAGTAAATTAATTATTGGCAAAAATCTCTTCCGCCCAGGTGTCATCTTCAGTAGTCCATGGCAGAATCTATCTCTGGTATTCTAATTTATCATCTGTTTCCTAGGTTACGCTCGTAGCAGGGATATGCCACTTATACTGCCAGTTAATATACTTTTTCATCATCTATCATCTGAAATATAGCTATTTCACATCATGCTCATCTCATGCTACTTAAATATCAAGTTAGTAGTATGAAACGGAATGTCGCTCCAGTTGAACTGTTGAACTCACGCGCAAACAGATCCTCAGCCTGCTGCTTCGTCTTCGGGAAGCCGTCCAAGATGAAGCCCTGATTCTGGCACGCCTTGGAGGCCAGCTTCTCTCGGAAGAACCTGCGCCATGCAAATAATTGGAGAGGAGAATTATTTGCAACTAACTAACTAACTAACCAACTAACCAGCTCGTAACTGACTGACTGACTCCCAGGACCGCATACCTGATCACGAAGCTGTCATCCAATCGGTCGTTATTCTCGGCCATGTTCTCGTTGACCTGCTCGAGCGTCTCGGCGTCTTCCGCAGCCTTGCCGTCGTCGTCCTCCTCTTCGGCGTCGGCGCGAGCGGCGCTGCGTTGCTGGAGTTGAGAATAAAAAAATCGGTTATTAAAAGCCGCAAGAGTCAGCCAAGTTGAGCTCTTAAAAACACGTGTAAGGCCCTGACAAGCCTGACCAAAGCCGAAACTTCTTGCACTCACCAGATTGGCGATGGCCTCCGTGATGACGTCCTTAGCCCGGATGTGATGCAGCTTGTAGAAGTCGCAGAGCTGCTTCACAATTACCGACTTGCCAGAGGCGGGCGGGCCGAGGATGCACGCCTTGATCGGCTGGAGTCCGCGCTCCTTCTTGTACTCCTTGATGATCTGGTCGATGTTCTCCACGATGCCCGTTTCGCAGGCCCAGTTAATCTTGAAGTTCTCCTTCACGTAGATGGCGTCAAGACGCAGTGAGAGCATCAGCTGGTCCAGCGTGGCTTGCTGCGGGGCGGGCGCGGGCATTGTGCGGGATCAAAAACGGGGACGTCAACGTAAGCAGTGGAACGGAGCCCGAGCCAAGATGCTAACCAGACCGACTTTCGGTACCAGTCGACAAGAAACGCGGAGGGATTCCATCCAGAAAACAGTAAAACAGTTCGTGCAGTGATGCCTTATGGTTTCCGCCCCAGGCCCTAAGTGACAACCAGAAGGCGGTGGTCGAGACCATCCTGCGACCTGGACGCTGAGACCTGAACACTGAGACCTGGACGCTGACGGACTCGCTCAAAACAGCAATTTGACCCGGCGTGCGTGCTACGCGCCGCCTTCAAGACCAGCAACGAGCGAGGCAGGCCAACGCGGCACTGTATACGAGCTCACCGCGCCGGCCTGCAGGAGGTGCTGCTGCTTACACTGCAAGCATCATACCGGCGGTGACAGACTGCGCACTTGGCGTTTTGTCGACTACGATGTTCGCGCCCAAGCGCAGAGACGCGCCCTGTGATGCTGTTCCTATAGGATCTGACAGCGCACTTTTATGGAAAGCGTTTCGAGGGAAAAGCTGTCCACTTGAGACACTTACGAGCAACAATGGTAAAAGTGCGAATCGTTGAATTTTAGACAGAGAAAACCCGGTCCCTTCAGACTGTTTTTTGAGCACGACAGAAGCCAAACTGGAAAATTCCGAGCCATTCCTGCTGCGATTCTGTCCGATCGTGTGCGACCCTGAGGAACTACGAAACTTTTTGGTTCTATTCCACAGTTTCTAATTGTGTCATTTTCCTCAGTTTATCCCATAATTTCCACGGAAACCCAAGGGAGGGACGTGGATAGGATGTCTCAGCGTTTTGAGTCGACTGGTCCAGCACTTCAGAATGAGATTAGTCGATGGCTTTAGTTGAGATTGGAGTCAATGAGGATTTAACATTCATTCCCGTCACTCACATCGATGTCCTTAGATAGGGCGGCCTCCTCCTTTGTCACCGTGCGAATCTTGCCAGTGCAGAGGCCGACAGACACTGCTTTGACAACTTCATCCAGCATGTTCTGCGAGTCGTCAACCGCCACCAGATATTTCACCTTCGGCTTGCTGTCGGCGATGTTCTGCAACACCGCGGCCAGATCACGGATGTGAATCATGGGCAGAACATTCTGACCATTTCCGTAAACTGGCAGAGTGAAGGCGTTGTGCCAGGCGGCCTTGAAGAAGCTGTGGAAGATGTTCTCTCCGCAGCCGTAGGTCAGACCGCTGGCCACAATGTAAGTTGTGAGCCTGCTCTTCTTCTGCGAATGGGAGTGAGGTGGTTAGTTGGATTATTAATTTAACTGAGGACCGATTGGTACAGGGTATGTACTTGTGTTCAAATGTGTACTGATAACGTGACCCTAATTAGCACAGCGCTCAGACAGACACAGGTGTACATGTACTAATACCATATCCTATCTTGGTACACGTGTATTTTGCGTACAGACACGTGGTAGAATACGGCTGGGCAGCTCACCGTTTTTCCATACTTGACTGCGGCCTTCTCCGCCGCCAGATGCTCCTTGTAGTTCTGGTGCGGCTTCCGTTTGCGATAGTCCTCCTCGGTCAGCGGACTCTCAAGATCCTCCTGCAAATGCGGTTTCGGATTTCGACGGATGTACGAAAAGCATTATTAATTACTAGTTGCACACGAGGCTCACCTCATCAGCCGGTTTGCTCTTAGCCCACGTCATCACGGTGGACAGGAGGATGAAAACCTTCTGAGACTCCAGCTTCTCAATGTCTTGATGCAGCTCGGTGAGAGCCCACATCGCCTCTTCAATTTGGTCCGGATCTTGGGTGATGTCGTATACAATAACGTCGCACTCGACCAGATGTTCGTACATCTGCTCCCTGGTGTCGTACTAGAAAAGCAACATTTATGGTATTCGGTCAAATCTTCGTCAGTATTCCAGACTAATCAGAATAAAACCCCAAATGAATAAGAAGCTTACGCTGAGGATCTCCTTCACGAACTCTGGCTGCTTGGCCTCTGTCTTTTTCAAAGTGCCATGGATTTCATAGCAGCCTTCCTTTGGCTTCACTGGGAAGTCTCCGCTGAGAACAGATCCGGCCTCTTCCTCTTCTTCTTCGTTGTCTTCAAGAGTAGCACCAACGGCGCATTGTGAAAGGTACTGAAAGTCAAATGATTGTAATATGAATTTACTTTTTCAGTTCTGCTATTGAATCATTAAAAAGAGCGAAATTTTGAGTTAAACTTCTAGGTTAGTTTCTGGACCGAAATTATAAAAGTGAGCAAATAATAATTTCTGCTCTCTATTAGGTGGAATCAAGTAATCAACTTAAATTGTGCTCATAAATTCATAATAAACTTTTATCATAAAGCAAACTTAAAATTTATTAAAAGTAAAATTAAAAATAATAGAGATTATCTAGGATGTTTTTAAAGACTGCAAGACTGAATAGTAATTTTAGAGATATATAATAAAATCACATATTTAATAAATCAATATATCTATGACCTCTACCATCAAAACAACTGTAATTAGCATACAAATAACTTGAATAATAGTTTTCTGTCCCTTATCAAAACAGAAATATAAACTCACCTTTGAAATATGGTATCCCTGATATTCGTCAACATGATTGACGAAAATCCGAACTGGCTTGGTAGCTTCAGCAGCCATTATGTTGACAGTTTTGGTGCGTATTAATCACTCACTATTTGGATTCCTCTTATAGTGTTTTATAATAAGTAATTTAAAATGAACATGGTTCTATGTGTTACTAGAGAGACGAAACATTTTTTTGCTATGTTATTTTCAAACTAAAAAAATGTTTTATTTTAAAATAGAAAAAGTAAGTTTACTGGTAATTTTTACCTAAAATTGTTGCAGATGTTTTTCACTTTGTTTTACTTTAAACAACGAGCGTTGTCTAGGATTTAAATGTTGATTCCTTGAAAGTGGAACCACCTTTTACTTGAGCTTACTTATCGAAATTGTTGTGTAATATTTTGTATTTGTAACTTAGTAACTAAATTTCCGTACTCATATAGATGACTCCAGAATAGTAAGTAACGATTTGAATTATTCCTTGCTCATTTAGTAGCTTTCCTGTTATCTCATTGGGTTATACACTCATGCTTTTTTACTTTGTTTGTATCTATAGTAGTCTAGACCTAAAGTAGTATAGATATAAGATATAAAATCAGATATATAATATAAGATATAGCTAAGATATAAAGTGATAATGCTGCATATTAAATAAAATTAAACTTAGCTTACCTATCTTGCTTTGGTGTCATAAAGGATAATGAATGTATGTATTTTAAGCATCTGTGTTGACAGTATTGTATATGATAATATGGCAGTGCTTATCCCCACAGTACCGTAGGAATAATTTCTGTCTTATTCCAACGGTACCGTGCGAATAATTTTCTGCTTATCCGCATGGCACACTGACGAGATAGCTGCCCTATCTTCTACATATGCCGTGGGAATAATTTTCTGCTTATCCGCACGGCACACTGACGAGATAGCTGCCCTACACGTCCTCTGTTTTATTCCCTCTGCTTTACTAGCTGCCCTATCGGTTTTTATCTGCTACATATATATGCTGTGCGTGAATAGTTTATAGCTTATTGAAAGGGAATTTGAACTGAGGATACTAAGAAGCTGTTGATCTTGATGATGTATAAACTTGAATCAGTTCTAGACTAGTATATGCATGTGTAAATGCGTGTTATTCTGCTTTACTGATACCCTTCTGTATACTTATTCAACAATAATTCAACAAAGTTGTTATACTGCACTCAAATCGTATGTACTAAACTTCCCACACGGCATATGTAGAAGATAGGGCAGCTATCTCGTCAGTGTGCCGTGCAGATAAGCAGAAAATTATTCGCACGGTATCATTGGAATAAGACAGAAATTATTCCTACGGTACCGAGGGGATAAGCACTGCCATTGTATATTTGTATCTTTTGTGATATTCAAATTGCAATGGCTAGACCTAATGGTTAACATGACATGGGTTGTCACTGAGTTAACTTTCTTAGTTTTACTGGTTATTTTTTAATTTTATATTATAATGTTCCCATTAGAAAAAAATAATATCTTTAAACCATTTGAAATAATATACAGTTAAGTTAATAACTTGACAAATTATTATGTAGTAGGTAACTACTACAAAATAAAGATTTCTTTTTAATTTAAAGATTAGCTAATTGTTTAAAATGATCAATATTAAAAAATTAGGCTATAAGCCTAATTAAATAAATAAAATAGACAAACAAAAAGATTTTAAGAATTTTAAACTTCTCTTTCTATTATAGGCTAGACTATTATATATATAGATATAGTTTTATATTTTATTTATATATAATATAAAATATAAAATATATTTTATAAAATATAATATATAAAATATATAAAATATAATATAAAATATATTGTTAAATATTAATAGCATGTATTATATTAGAAATATAATATGCTTAAGTATTTTTCTAAACTTGTATAAATTAAATTACTTTATTTATTATTTATTTCAATGTCTAAAACAGAGGTAGACATGAGCAAAGTAGGGGTATAAACAATAAACATAGCAAGGTAGGTCCCAAAGCAATCAAATATTTTATTTTGCCAATAAACTAAATTAGAATTAAAGGAAATTAAAATAAAAAAGATTTGGCATAGTAGTAGGCCAAAAAAATATGATCAAAATTTCTTTGGCCGCAGCTAAGGGGGGCCATGGCTCCCTTGGCCCCTCTTCTGGATCTACCCCTGCAATGATGCTCTCTATGATTAAGGGGAGCAACGTATAAAAAACCCATGATGATATGCATGCACCTTGGGCATTAGAGGTAGTTAGTCAAGGCATATATATATTACGGGGGTTATAGCCTAGTGGTTAGAGCATTGGACTTATGATTAAAAGGTTTTGGGTTTGATTCCCAATCTTATTTGAATCCTTAAACAAAACATAATTCTGCATTGCTTTAGTTCACCCAGCTGTAAAATGGATGCTTGCATTAGTTGGGATAATTGAAAGTATGCATGGCAACCCCTTAGTCATTGGACTAAACAGCCATATGCAGCCTTCAGATGCACCATGCAGTAGACTATAGCTGAGCTGATCTTTGCACATTTGCCCATTGCACATTGGGGCAAATGGAATAAATAAATAAATAAATTATTAATTTTATATACATATTACTGTATAAAATTCATAGGGCAAGAAGATACATAATGATGCAACAAGAGAGTGGGTTAGAATGATAGCAAGTGAAACAGTGCAGTGGATTGTTCAAACATTTAAAGTGTTTAAAGCTGCTTAATTTACCTGCTTTATGTTATATAAGATTATTATTGCAATATGGCATATTATGCAGATGTTATAGTATGATATATTATACCATTGTATCTAATTACTAATATGACATGCTAATCTAGACTTTTGAGAATTTTTGTTAGCATATTTTACAAAAAATCTAAATTCTTAAAGACAGTTTTGAAGCAATTATTAATAGTATATTACAGTATATTTGTACTTTTTGGATAAAAAATCAAACTGTAATGTAATACTTACTTTCCTTCACTTCCTTGCCCAAACCTATCAGCGACTACCTGTTCAAGCTGTTGCTTATTGGCGACTCGGGTGTTGGTAAAAGCTGCCTTCTGCTGCGCTTTGCTGATGACACTTACACAGACAGCTACATCAGTACCATTGGCGTGGATTTCAAGATTCGAACTATTGAACTGGATGGCAAAACTATCAAGCTGCAGGTTATTTATGTTTTTTTTTCAATTTTTAGGAACTTCAATTTTTTACTGCAAATATTAGCTTTGTCACATTAGAATCTGGTCAGACTGGATTGCAGTCACAATATAATCTGGTCAGACTGGATTGCAGTCACAATATAATCTTTAATCAGGCTGGATTGCAGTCACAACAGAATCTGGTCAGACTGGATTGCAGTCACAACAGAATCTGGTCAGACTAGATTGCAGTCACAATATAATCTGGTCAGACTGGATTTCAGTCACAATATAATCTTTAATCAGGCTGGATTGCAGTCACAACAGAATCTGGTCAGACTGGATTGCAGTCACAACAGAATCTGGTCAGACTAGATTGCAGTCACAATATAATCTGGTCAGACTGGATTGCAGTCACAACAGAATCTGGTCAGACTAGATTGCAGTCACAACAGAATCTGGTCAGACTGGATTGCAGTCACAATATAATCTTTAATCAGGCTGGATTGCAGTCACAACAGAATCTGGTCAGACTGGATTGCAGTCACAACAGAATCTGGTCAGACTAGATTGCAGTCACAATATAATCTGGTCAGACTGGATTGCAGTCACAATATAATCTTTAATCAGGCTGGATTGCAGTCACAACAGAATCTGGTCAGACTGGATTGCAGTCACAACAGAATCTGGTCAGACTAGATTGCAGTCACAATATAATCTGGTCAGACTGGATTGCAGTCACAACAGAATCTGGTCAGACTAGATTGCAGTCACAACAGAATCTGGTCAGACTGGATTGCAGTCACAATATAATCTTTAATCAGGCTGGATTGCAGTCACAACAGAATCTGGTCAGACTGGATTGCAGTCACAACAGAATCTGGTCAGACTAGATTGCAGTCACAACAGAATCTGGTCAGACTGGATTGCAGTCACAATATAATCTTTAATCAGGCTGGATTGCAGTCACAACAGAATCTGGTCAGACTAGATTGCAGTCACAACAGAATCTGGTCAGACTAGATTGCAGTCACAACAGAATCTGGTCAGACTGGATTGCAGTCACAACAGAATCTAGCCAGACTAGATTGCAGTCACAATATAATCTGGTCAGACTGGATTGCAGTCACAATATAATCTTTAATCAGGCTGGATTGCAGTCACAACAGAATCTGGTCAGACTGGATTGCAGTCACAACAGAATCTGGTCAGACTAGATTGCAGTCACAACAGAATCTGGTCAGACTGGATTGCAGTCACAACAGAATCTAGCCAGACTAGATTGCAGTCACAATATAATCTGGTCAGACTGGATTGCAGTCACAATATAATCTTTAATCAGGCTGGATTGCAGTCACAACAGAATCTGGTCAGACTGGATTGCAGTCACAACAGAATCTGGTCAGACTAGATTGCAGTCACAACAGAATCTGGTCAGACTGGATTGCAGTCACAACAGAATCTGGTCAGACTAGATTGCAGTCACAACAGAATCTGGTCAGACTAGATTGCAGTCACAACAGAATCTGGTCAGACTAGATTGCAGTCACAACAGTATCTGGTCAGACTAGATTGCAGTCACAACAGAATCTGGTCATACAAATATAATTCTGCTTTCGCAACCATCATTCTAGATCTGGGACACGGCCGGCCAGGAGCGGTTCCGCACCATCACCTCATCCTACTATCGCGGCGCCCACGGCATCATCGTAGTCTATGACGTCACCGACCAGGACTCTTTCAACAACGTGAAGAACTGGCTGCAGGAGATCGAGCGCTACGCCTCCGACAGCGTCAACCGCCTGCTAGTGGGAAACAAGTGCGACCTCACGGCCAACAAGGTGGTGGACTTTGCCACCGCCAAGGTGAGGCTACTTTCTGTTGATGTTAACCTTGAATCCCAGTGTACTCTGGTTGTTCTCGAAACCCTTTATGTACACCCACAGACCGACCCGATTGTACAACCAGTCATCCTCACAGTTCACACACTGCCACACTCACACCCCCACAGACCCCACTGTACGCCCACTGCCACACTCCCACAGACCCCACTGTACACCCAGTTGTACACCCCCACAGACCCCACTGTACACCCAGTTGCGCACCCCATAGACCCACTGTACACCCAGTCGCACACCACACAGACCCCACTGTACACCCAGTTGCGCACCCCATAGACCCACTGTACACCCACTGCCACACTCCCACAGACCCCACTGTACACCCAGTTGCACACCTGACCCCTCAACCCACCAGGAATACGCCGAGTCCCTGGGCATTCAATTCCTGGAGACCAGCGCCAAGAACGCCACCAACGTGGAGCAGGCGTTCTTGTCCATGGCCTCGGAGATCAAGGCACGAATGGGGCCTGTGACAGCCGACCAAAAGACTCGGCCGGCCATCAAAGTCAACCCGGGCACTCAGCCGGTCAAGTCTGGCGGTGGCGGATGCTGCTAATCTATAGATAATGATAATAATGATTATTGTTATTATTATTATCAACTATTAATCATATGTTTTTGCAGCTCATCATAAGAATTAATGATAATAATACAATAAAGACTTTGCGGATGGTGTTTCCTTAGCATTAATGGAGCCGACGCCCCAACGCCTGCCCTCCCCTCTTCGCCCCTCGATGGAGAATGTACCTGCTATTTATCAGTGCTACAATACTGTTAACTATTATCATTGTTATGTTATATATTCTAGGCGCCGTTTTCTAGGGGTCAAATGGGCTTCGGGGTTGCTGGGTCTCGGTCCCCCCAGACTGCTCTCTGTCTGTCCTGTATGCAGGGTCTATGTAATCAGTGTGAGAATTTGTGTGTCTTCATAATATTTATTTATTCATTTATTTATGCATGCTATACGTACTACTTATTTGAGCGGATTACTGATAAGAATAGCAGTAGTATATATGTGTGTGCATCTATTATTGTTAAATACAAATACGTTTGATTAATAATTCCGTGCGCAAATAGCAGTGCCGTATCCAGCTGTGTTTCTGTAGCAAATTCAACCAGATTAATGCGCGAGTACTGTTTTAAAGCTTTTGCGCCCCCAACCCCTGGCCTCCCTCAGTCTAATTACCACAGGTTTTTGGATTTAACTACCGGTAACTGCCCCAGTGTCTCCCCTGTCTCAGCTACACTCAAATCTCCACTCTTAGACAGAAGTTATCTTAAAGTCCACTTCCCAATTGAGCGAAATATACAAGGCGCTTATGTAACTGGCAATGTGACAGCCTACGGGTGAAAGTCTGTCATACTCTTATGTATTAACTAAGTGATCCTTGTTTGTTTGCTTACTTTTAATTCACCTTGATTTATTAATCCATGGTACAAGTCAACAGCTTATATAAAGTTACAAATAACTTCTAGCTTTAGATTTACGCCCGCTTGCAATAGTGTTTAGGGTTTTGTAGTTGAGATGCTACTTATAGTAGGATAGAATGAAAGTTTTCCAGTCGAGATGCTACTTATAGTAGGATAGAATTCGAGTTTTCCAGTCGAGATGCTACTTATGGTAGGATAAAATTCGAGTTTTCCTGTTGAGATACTACTTATAGTAGGATAGAATTCGAGTTTTCCAGTCGAGATGCTACTTATGGTAGGATAGAATTCGAGTTTTCTAGTCGAGATGCTACTTATAGTAAGATAGAATTCGAGTTTTCCAGTTGAGATGCTACTTATAGTAGGATGGAATTATATAGATTCCATTTTATAGTTACAAAGCTATTTATAGTAAAATTCAGTGCTACTCATAGTAGTGTTTGATTTTACGTGCATTTTGCAGTCTGACGAAAGTTTTATTGCCTACGCGGCGGCGGCGCCAAACTTGGCGCTAATTAAATACTGGGGCAAGCGAGACAGCAGGCTGGTGCTGCCGCTAAATAACTCTATCAGCGTTACCCTTGACGACCAGCTGATGCGCACGGTTACTATGGCAACGGCTTCGCCAGAATTTGCCGAAGATTTTGTTGAGTTGAACGGCAAACCGGTCGAGGTTACTGACCGGATGCGCGCTGTACTGCAGTCGCTGCGTCAGCGTTGCCAGCGGGGCCAGGACTTGGCCAGCTGGAAGGTGCGGGTTGCCACCAGGAACAGCTTCCCCACGGCTGCCGGCCTCGCCAGCTCCTCTTCGGGTTTGTGCGCCTTTGCGGTTGCCGTCGCCAGGCTGTACGGAATTGTGGGCGACGGCGGTTCGGACAGCTGCGAGTGAGTGTAGCTGTCAGCTGGGGCTGTTATCTTGTCAGCTGGGGCTGTTATCTTGTCAGCTAGGGCTGTTATTTTGTCAGCTGGGGCTGTTATTTTGTCAGCTGTGGTTGTTATCTTGTCAGCTGGGGCTGTTATCTTGTCAGCTGGGGCTGTTATCTTGTCAGCTAGGGCTGTTATCTTGTCAGCTGGAGCTGTTATTTTGTCAGCTGTGGTTGTTATCTTGTCAGCTGGGGCTGTTATCTTGTCTGCTGGGGCTGTTATCTTGTCAGCTAGGGCTGTTATCTTGTCAGCTGTGATTGTTATCTTGTCAGCTGTGATTGTTATCTTGTCAGCTGTGGCTGTAGTCTTGTCAGTTATGGTTGTAATCTTGTCAGTCTAGCACCCCAGTTGTACACCCATTCCCTTCCTCCGCACCGTCAGCGCCGACACCCTTCGCTGGCTCAGCACGGTGGCCCGGCTCGGCTCCGGCTCCGCCTGCCGCTCTCTGTTCGCCGGCTTCGCCGAATGGTCGGCCGGCCAGCGTCCGGACGGCGTGGACTCGACCGCCAGCCAGCTGGCCTCGGCCGGCCACTGGGACCTGCGCGTCCTCGTCTGCGTAGTTGGCGCCGGCGCCAAATCGGCGCCGTCCACCCAGGCAATGGCGCGGACCGTGGCCACCAGCTCGCTGCTTCCGGCCAGGCTGAGCTGCCTGCCCGACAGGCTGGCCGCGGTGCGCGAGGCGGTGGCCGGCCGCGACTTCGCTAGCCTGGCCGAGATGTCCATGCGGGACAGCAACTGCCTGCATGCGGTGTGCGCGGACACCTACCCGCCCGTGCACTACCTGACCGACGCTTCGCGCGCCATCATCGACTTCGTGCACCGGCTGAACGAAGCCTCCGGCCGAGTCGTTCTCGGCTACACAGCGGATGCCGGCCCGAACGTCTGCCTGCTGGCCCAGCCGGCCGATGTACACCTGGCTGCTGGTTGTCTGCAGCGGGCCTTCGACATCGGCCAGGTGGTCGGCGACTTAGGCGAGGCGGCCGACAATTCGAAGGTTCCCTCAGACTGGGCTGGCGACGGCAGCGGCGGCGAGGGGGCGACTGCGCGCCACCGGATCGAATCGCTGCTGATCTGCCGGCTCGGCCGGGGGCGCTCGATATTCCACAGGCGGAGGCGGCCGCTTGGTTTGATTCTGACTGACTGACTGACTGACTGACTGACTGACTGACTGACTGACTGACTGACTGACTGACTGACTGACTGACTGACTGACTGACTGACTGACTGACTGACTGACTGACTGACTGACTGACTGACTGACTGACTGACTGACTGACTGACTGACTGACTGACTGACTGACTGACTGACTGACTGACTGACTGACTGACTGACTGACTGACTGACTGACTGACTGACTGACTGACTGACTGACTGACTGACTGACTGACTGACTGACTGACTGACTGACTGACTGACTGACTGACTGACTGACTGACTGACTGACTGACTGACTGACTGACTGACTGACTGACTGACTGACTGACTGACTGACTGACTGACTGACTGACTGACTGACTGACTGACTGACTGACTGACTGACTGACTGACTGACTGACTGACTGACTGACTGACTGACTGACTGACTGACTGACTGACTGACTGACTGACTGACTGACTGACTGACTGACTGACTGACTGACTGACTGACTGACTGACTGACTGACTTGATTGAGTGGGTGACTGACTGACTGACTGACTGACTGACTGACTGACTGACTGACTGACTGACTGACTGACTGTCTTGAGTGAATGGGTGACTGACTGACTGACTGACTGACTGACTGACTGACTGACTGACTGACTGACTGACTTATGCTACTTCCTTTGCAGTGCAGCTTTCTAATCATAATCTGCTTCCAAGTCTAGTCGAAACCCTGCATCTAAACTCCCAAATCCCTATTTCTATATTCCCCATTCCAAAAGCCACTAAGCACCCATCTTCAGCAATTTTTTAATGTTAGAATCAACATTTCAAATTATACAATAAATTTTTCTCTGCAGCAAGTGTTGCGCATGATTCCTTGGTGCAGTTTTTACTTGAATTTGCTTATATTGGAATTGTTTGGACAATTTTAAACTCCTAGCAAGTTTATTCTTGAATTGAATCGATTGATTCAGTTTTTATGACTTATATATTTATTTGGCGTATTAAGTGGAAGCGATATGGGGCGGGTAGGGTGCATCGATTTTTTTATGATGACGTGAGGGTTGAGAAATTGCGTTAAACTTCAGTTTATAAGCCGTTATTTACGCATTAATAACACACCTGTTACTAATTGCGTTTAAGGCGAAATGTTTTTACTTCTAACATTAATCACTAACTAATAAAACCGTCTGTCTGCCATTGACATCTGCCACTCTATTTTCACTCAGTCCAATTCCAGTCCATGTTCACTCATTTTCACACATTTCCAGTCTATGTTCACTCATTTTCACACATTTCCAGTCCATGTTCACTCATTTTCACACATTTCCAGTCCATGTTCACTCATTTTCACACATTTCCAGTCCATTTTCACTCATTTTCACACATTTCCAGTCCATTTTCACTCATTTTCACACATTTCCAGTCCATGTTCACTCATTTTCACACATTTCCAGTCCATGTTCACTCATTTTCACACATTTCCAGTCCATGTTCACTCATTTTCACACATTTCCAGTCCATGTTCACTCATTTTCACACATTTCCAGTCCATGTTCACTCATTTTCACATGTTTCCAGTCCATTTTCACTCATTTTCACACATTTCCAGTCCATGTTCACTCATTTTCACACATTTCCAGTCCATGTTCACTCATTTTCACACATTTCCAGTCCATTTTCACTCATTTTCACACATTTCCAGTCCATGTTCACTCATTTTCACACATTTCCAGTCCATGTTCACTCATTTTCACACATTTCCAGTCCATGTTCACTCATTTTCACACATTTCCAGTCTATGTTCACTCATTTTTCGAATACTGTCCCTTTGTAGTCACACATTGACTAATTATCTGTGAAATTCACTCGCTCAGTCATTTTCACTCCGATTCACGCAATCTTTTCACGTTAAAATAGTTTCACAGCTCCTCCTTCGTCGCTTTCACAGCCTCCGCCTGCTCAGTGAACTCTTCTTCATCACCAGCCAACTCGCCCTCCTCGTGAAGCCGCTTCTGCTGTTCCTCCATCAGGCGCCTCTTCTCGGCAACGGCAGCTGCCTCAGCTGACTGGCGCTCGCCTTGCAGATGATCGACTATGATGTCCACCACCCCGGAGATGATGTTGTGCAGCTTGTGCGCCTCGTCCCGCTCCGCCCTGCTCATCTTGCTGCCGCCGCCGATGCCGCCGCCGCCGCCGCCGCCACCGTTTAGCAGCTGGTCGATGGCGGCGTTCTCGCGTTCGAGAACTCGATCGATTGGCGACCCCTGCCGAGGGGAGTGTTGTGCGGTGTTGGAAGGATTGATTAGCTAGCAGTTAGCTGGGTTGGATTATTTACTAATTTTAGTTAGTAAGTTACTAGTTAAGCAGTTAGACGCCCCACATACTAGACATGCTCAACTTGCAACGGTAACTAGTGCACTCTCACCTAGCCAGACTACAAGTTAGTTGTATACGATACTCGTATTTTAGTTAGATAGTTAGCTAGTTAATTACCTAGCTAGTTGGTTGGCTAGTTAATTAGTTAGTTAGCTAATTAGTTAGCTTGTTTGTTTGTTTGTTAGCTAGTTAGTTAGTTAGTTAGTTAGTTAGTAGTTAGCTAGTTAGTTAGTTAGTTAGCTAGTTAGTTAGTTTGTTAATTTGTTTGTTTGTTTGTTTGTTAGCTAGCTAGTTTAATTTGCTAGTTAGTTAGTTAGTTAGTTAGTAGTTAGTTAGTAGTTAGTTAGTTGGTTAGTTAGTTAGTTAGTTGGTTAGTTAGTTAGTTAGTTAGTTGGTTAGTTAGTTAGTTAGTTAGTTAGTTAGTTAGTAGTTAGTTAGTAGTTAGTTAGTTAGTTGGTTAGTTAGTTAGTTAGTTAGTTAGTTAGTTAGTTAGTTAGTTAGTTAGTAGTTAGTTAGTTGGTTAGTTAGTTAGCTAGTTAGTTAGTTAGTTAGTTAGTTAGTTAGTTAGTTAGTAGTTAGTTGGTTAGTTAGTTAGCTAGTTAGTTAGTTAGTTAGTTAGTTAGTTAGTTAGTTAGTTAGTAGTTAGTTAGTAGTTAGTTAGTTGGTTAGTTAGTTAGTTAGTTGGTTAGTTAGTTAGTTAGTTAGTTAGTTAGTTAGTTAGTAGTTAGCTAGTTAGTTAGTTAGTTAGTTAGTTAGCTAGTTAGTTAGTTTGTTAATTTGTTTGTTTGTTTGTTTGTTAGCTAGCTAGTTTAACTTGCTAGTTAGTTGGCTGTCTGCATGGGTGCTTCGAGTGCAGCCGCAAGCAGTCATACTCATTCCTCTGCACGCGCGCATACTTACGCAGACACGCTCACACAGGGTGTACAACAGACGCGACTTTCTTATCGTCAGGCATGTAGAAAAGTGTGACCTCTGGAGGTTGGTCCTCCTGTGGTTGGAGGGGCTTGAATCAAACGGACAAGACCGCTCAGCATGCATGGACCTTTCCTTAACGCGAGAGTCCGACGTGTCAGCGCCTCGCTACTCAACTCAGCTGGCAAAGCTTCAATGTAGTCAACACTTAATCGCGGATTGTTTGATCTATTCCGGAGTCATTTAAGAGATGCGAAAAGCGTGTTTGCACTGTTCAACCCTCGGTTTAGTAAAGACACTGTAATCGCTAAACACTTGAGAACCCGGCCTTCTTGAGGATCATGCGGCGTCGTTTTGAGTAGATATTCTTTTCTATTTGTCTTAAGCAATCTGTAGCCATTGCTTGTGTGTGTCTCCACGCATATACCTTCTATAGATTTCACATGACAAACACACTCTTTATGTTTAACATTCTGAAGATTTATTTAGTCTAAGGATGAGCTTCAACTCGCGGACTGTTATGTAAACTACGAGCACCCTCTAGAATAATAAAATAAAAATCTTGTATACTCTACTCATTTACTTGAGCAAGTAGTATAATTCGGTCTGGCTGGATACCTTCATTAGCTGGCGTAACAGCCGCTGATAATAGAACACGTAGCGCTTGGAGTGCGGCAGATCACTGGCCGCCTGCGCCACCTCCTCGGACAGCTGCTGCAGGTTCCGGCCGAGCACCAGGTCGGCCGCTCGGTCTCTGAGTAGCCGTTCGATCTGGGCCACCCGGCCAGCGCCAGGCTCCAGCTTACCGTCCGGCTGGCGGTGCGACCCGGTCATGTCGTTGATGAAACCGACAATCTCGTGCAGGTCCACGTCGCCGCCGTATCTGGTTTAAGGGGATTTGGCGAGATCGTTCTGTTTGACCGGAGCGTTACGATTGTCGATTGGGGGTTAACACCCAGCTGTTGGATCAAGGTTGTCTGTTCGATTGAAAGACTGCATGTTCGATTGGAAGGTTGCATGTTTGATTGGAAGGTTGCCTGTTTGATTGGAAGGTTGCCTGTTTGATTGGAAGGTTGCATGTTTGATTGGAAGGTTGCATGTTTGATTGGAAGGTTGCCTGTTCGGTTGGAAGGTTGCCTGTTTGATTGAAAAGTTGCATGTTCGATTGGAAGGTTGCCTGTTTGATTGGAAGGTTGCATGTTTGATTGGAAGGTTGCATGTTTGATTGGAAGGTTGCATGTTTGATTGGAAGGTTGCATGTTTGATTGGAAGGTTGCATGTTTGATTGGAAGGTTGCATGTTTGATTGGAAGGTTGCATGTTTGATTGGAAGGTTGCATGTTTGATTGGAAGGTTGCGTGTCTAAAATTTTGCCTAACTGATTAGAGGACCATCTGTTCACCCAATGGGCTTAGTGATTTAGGTCAAAGGGTTGCAGTAGAGCATGCAAGTCTCAAACTCGGCACCTCACCTCACAATGTTATTCTTGTCGCCCCTGGGGAACCACAGCAGCGTCGGGTTCCTCTGCGCCTGAAAGAACCTCGCCAGCTGAGGTTCCCGGGTCACGTCCGCCCGGCCGAACACCACGTGGTGGCCCTCGTGCCGGAAGACGTCGGCAATTTTCTCGTAGACCGCGCACGGCTCGCCACACTCCGGCGTGTACAGAGCCAGCATGGCGTTGGTCTCGTTGTCCAGGATCACGGACGCGTAGCTGCTGGCGTTCACCACCACCGTGGCGCCAGTTGTCCACGGGTTCGCTGAGTCGCCTTCGTCTGCCGCTCCGCCATCGTCGGTCGCGGTCTCCAGCGAGGCGCCGCCGTAGAGACTCTCGCCGGAGCGCGTCAGGCCGGCCTTGACGGCACTCTGCAGGCGAAGGCCGCGCAGGAATTTCACCAGCGCCTCCTCGGTCACCTCGCCGTAGAAGGTGATCGGCGTCGACGAATGAGGGAAGGCCTTCAACACCGGCACTTCATCGGCGTGGAACCGCATGGCCAGCACCGGCTCCTGGCGGATGTCGATGCGGCCGAATTTTACGTCCGGATGCGAAACGGAGTGGGACAGGGCCAGGCTGCGGGTGCGAGGCGGATCGGGGCTCGGTGTCTGCGAGTTCTGGGGCTTTATGAACTCAATGGCAGACAGACATACACTCGGACAGACAGACGGACAGACAGACAGACAGACAGACAGACAGACAGACAGACAGACAGACAGAAAGACAGACAGACAGACAGACAGACAGACAGACAGACAGACAGACAGAAAGACAGACAGAAAGACAGACAGACAGACAGACAGACAGACAGACAGACAGACAGACAGACAGACAGACAGACAGACAGTCAGGCTGACAGGCGCACAGGCAGCCTTACCGCTGCATGACGGAGAGCACCTCCACGCAGGGCTGGCAGCCGGGCGAGTAGAACAGCACCAGCGCCAGAGTCTTGGTGCCCACAACGCTGGCCAAGTTCTTCTCCGTGATGTCCAGCACCCGTTTAGCCTCGGCCGGGCCTATCGGTGATAGCAGGCCGGCCAGAAGCGGCAGCAGCAGCAGCATGGCCGGGACAAACTGGTTCGTCGCTGCACGCTAACAAAAGCAAAAGAAATGTTTCGACTCTCCGATGACCCACAGGGGGATCTCGTGAATTTATTCCTAGAATTTAGGGAAAAGAAGTCGGAAAGGCTCTAACTGTGCTGACGTGTCCCTCTCCCCCTTCTCCCTCTCTGCGCCACTAAGCCAGCCAGCAGCTGCCGCCAGCTCAATCTGCTGCTGCTGTTGTTGTTCCAGCTAGCAAAGAAACAATTAATCTGGGGCGAGGGGGGCCGCAGAGCTGGAAATCTTGTGCGAGCGTCCGGCTTGTGCAGAGGTTTTCTATTCTGGAATTGACGAAGTCTACATGAGTCATGTAGATTGCCTTCCTTCTCCCCTTCAACCCTCTGTTTTACCCTCTCCTCTTCTACCCTCTGTTTTACCCTCTCTGCTTCAACCCTCTGTTTTACCCTCTCTGCTTCAACCCTCTGTTTTACCCTCTCTGCTTCAACCCTCTGTTTTACCCTCTCTCCTTCAACCCTCTGGTTTCCCCTCTCCCCTTGAACCCTCTGTTTTACCCTCTCCTCTTCTACCCTCTGTTTTACCCTCTCTCCTTCAAACCTCTGTTTTACCCTCTCCTCTTAAACCCTCTGTTTTACCCTCTCCTCTTAAACCCTCTGTTTTACCCTCTCCCCTTGAACCCTCTGTTTTACCCTCTCCCCTTGAACCCTCTGTTTTACCCTCTCCTCTTCTACCCTCTGTTTTACCCTCTCCCCTTGAACCCTCTGTTTTACCCTCTCCTCTTCTACCCTCTGTTTTACCCTCTCCCCTTGAACCCTCTGTTTTACCCTCTCCTCTTCTACCTTCTGTTTTACCCTCTCTCCTTCAAACCTCTGTTTTACCCTCTCTGCTTCAACCCTCTGTTTTACCCTCTCTCCTTCAAACCTCTGTTTTACCCTCTCTGCTTCAACCCTCTGTTTTACCCTCTCTCGTTCAACCTAGCGAAAAAATAAATTCTTCCCAGACTAGTGGGATAATTTTCCCTTGAATTTACCACCCTCAAATCCCAAAGGAGCTTTGCAACCGACTTGAAATCTGTCAAAGGCTCTTAGACTAGTCAAGCCCTGGCTCCAGTTTTTGTACTCATTACATTTATTAGAAATTTGCCGAGAAATATTTTACAGTTGAATGAACTTTAAAAATTCAAAATTTAGCGGTGCGTGAGGGGGGAGGTCTTTCTGTCTGGTCAAGTTTAAATGGCTAGAGTTTTCACCCGAAACTTATTTATTATTGATGTCTGGTCCTCTTCGCACTTTCTGTTAGCACTGAATTATTGCTTATGTTGTCACTCCATTCACACTTCTGTAGTCACCCCATTCACACTTATGTAGTCACTCCATTCACACTTCTGCAGTCACTACATTCACGCTTCTGTAGTCACTCCATTCACACCTGCAGTCACTCCATTCACACTTCTACAGTCACTCCATTCACACTTCCGTAGTCACTCCATTCACACTTCTGTAGTTCCATATTCTTTTTCTCTTTGCCCCATTTCTAAATTTAGACTCATTTCTTTTCCCACCGACCTATTGCTTCTGGTTTCCAAGCGCAACAATAGTTTTTCCCGAACCAACTTCGTTGCTAGGCCGGTCTGGTTGCCCCCCCCCCCCTAATCGCAGCGGCTTCCCGCCCGAGCAATCCAAAGATTTGAACAGACCAAGAAATGATTTCGGCTGGCTTAGCGAGCTCAAGTGTCGAGGCTGCTGCTCAGACTGTCGGCCTGAGAGGCCAGCGACTGATCAAATAGTTGCGTCCCAGAATCTGATTCTTACTGCTGCTGCATCAATTGATGGGGAACAGGGGGAGACTGGGAGAGGAAATTGCTGCATGGCTGATTCTTTCCTTAAAGAGAAGAATTTTTTAAAGAAAAAAGACACGTTCTATTGATAATGAAAATTTTCTGAGGAGATCTCAGGCTAGCAATTTGCTGCCTGCAGTCTTCGATAAAATCTTCTGGCCCATTGTTACTGACTGCGAAAGCTGGAATGCGACCCGCTTGCTCAGCACAATGGGAGCTGGTCAGAAATGGGAATTGGCTGCACCAAGTACTCGGGACCTGCTGTCGCATACCTACTCTTTACCCTACTCTCCCCTCCCCCCTACTCCCCCTCTCCCCTACTCTCCCCTACTCTCCCTTCTCCCCTTACTCTCCCCTCTCCCATACTCTCTCCCCTACTCTCCCTTCTCCCTACTATACCCTACTCTCCCCTACTCTCCCTCCCCTACTCTCCTTTCTCAACCTACTCTCCCTCCCCCTACTCTCCCCTTTCCCCTACTCTACCCTACTCTACCCTACTCTCCCCTACTCTCTCCTCTCCCCTACTCTCCCTTCTCAACCTACTCTCCCTCCCCCCTACTCTCCCCTTTCCCCTACTGTCCCCTTTCCCCTACTCTCCCCTCTCTCATACTCTGCCGGAGCAGCAATCCCACTTTTTGAGTCGTAGAGTTATCAATTCAGAGCAGCACCTGTGGCTTCACTGAGTGAAGCACCCCGGATTGAGTGACTGCATGATGGACGGCCACCAACCAGCCCGACTACTCCAGACACCTCTCGGCTCTGGAATGTCAGATCGGTAGCTCAGGGGGTAGCAGCCTAGCAACTTGAATTATGCATGACAAAAGTTGGCCCAGAATCCAGCAGCTTCATCGCTATAACCCCATCCCCAGCTGACTATCTGCTACTCAATTCTAAAAAAAACGTTTCAAGCCTTCTCACTGAGACCTGGGCTGTGCTGTATTATCTATCCAATAGTTTTTTGGTGGCAACATTGAACTGGTTGGGAGCAGATCTGCTACGCTCGGGCAATTCATTTCTGTTGGCTGCTGGCCCTGCCCTATCCAAGCTGCTGTGGCAGATTCCCCTCCCAGCCTCCCCTCCTGCCTCATCATAGAGCTGCCAGCGCGGCAGCCTCCGCCGCTGCCGCCGCCGCTGCCGCAGTAGCAGAGTCGCCCAGGAGAAGACAAACGCTCGCCAAATCTTTTAGAAATCCACGATATTCTGGAAGTCGGCGGAACCGATTTTTCTTCATCACAAAAGCAACTGCAAAGAGCTGAGGCAGGCAATGAGTCGTGAGTCTCCGGTTAATCTAATAGTATTAGAAAATTTGTCACTGATTGCAACTTGAAACTTTGCCAAAAAACCATGTTAACCACCCCCCGCAGCCAATTTTGTAACTGCCGTTGCCGTCGTTCTGTGCCTTCTGGGTTCGGCGACCGCCTACAGGCAGCTCATGCGGACTGGCAAGTGTGAGTATCCCGATTCTCCCTAAATCCCGATTCTCCCTAAATCCCGATTCTCCCTAAATCCCGATTCTCCCTACATCCCGATTCTCCCTAAATCCCGATTCTCCCTACATCCCGATTCTCCCTAAATCCCGATTCTCCCTACATCCCGATTCTCCCTAAATCCCGATTCTCCGTACATCCCGATTCTCCCTAAATCCCGATTCTCCCTACATCCCGATTCTCCCTAAATCCCGATTCTCCCTAAATCCCGATTCTCCCTACATCCCGATTCTCCCTAAATCCCGATTCTCCCTAAATCCCGATTCTCCCTAAATCCCGATTCTCCCAAAATCCTGATCCCTCCCTAAATCCTGATCCCTCCCTAAATCCCGATTCTCCCTAAATCCCGATTCTCCCTACATCCCGGATTCTCCCTAAATCCCGATTCTCCCAAAACCCTGATCCCTCCCTAAATCCCGATTGTTCCTAAATCCCGATTCTCCCTAAATCCAGATTCTCCCTAAATCCCGTATGTCCCAAAATCCCGATTCTCCCTAAATCCCAATTCTTCCTAAATCCCGATTCTCCCTACATCCCGATTCTCCCTACATCCCAATTCTCCCTAAATCCCGATTCTCTCTAAATCCTAATCCCTCCCTAAATCCCAATTGTCCCTAAATCCCGAATGTCCCTAAATCCCGAATGTCCCTAAATCCCGATTCTCGTTAAATCCCGATTCTCCCTAAATCCCGATTCTCCCTAAATCCCGATTCTCCCTAAATCCCGATTCTCCCTAAATCCCGATTCTCCCTAAATCCCGATTCTCCCTAAATCCCGATTCTCCCTAAATCCCGATTCTCCCTAAATCCCGATTCTCCCTAAATCCCGATTCTCTCTAAATCCTAATCCCTCCCTAAATCCCGATTTTCCCTAAATCCCGAATGTCCCTAAATCCCGATTCTCCCTAAATCCCGATTCTCCCTAAATCCCGATTCTCCCTAAATCCCGATTCTCTCTAAATCCTAATCCCTCCCTAAATCCCGATTCTCCCTACATCCCGATTCTCCCTAAATCCCGATTCTCCCTACATCCCGATTCTCCCTAAATCCCGATTCTCCCTACATCCCGATTCTCCCTAAATCCCGATTCTCCCTACATCCCGATTCTCCCTAAATCCCGATTCTCCCTACATCCCGATTCTCCCTAAATCCCGATTCTCCCTAAATCCCGATTCTCCCTAAATCCCGATTCTCCCAAAATCCTGATCCCTCCCTAAATCCCGATTCTCCCAAAATCCTGATCCCTCCCTAAATCCTGATCCCTCCCTAAATCCCGATTCTCCCTAAATCCCGATTCTCCCTACATCCCGGATTCTCCCTAAATCCCGATTCTCCCAAAATCCTGATCCCTCCCTAAATCCCGATTGTTCCTAAATCCCGATTCTCCCTAAATCCAGATTCTCCCTAAATCCAGATTCTCCCAAAACCCTGATCCCTCCCTAAATCCCGATTGTTCCTAAATCCCGATTCTCCCTAAATCCAGATTCTCCCTAAATCCCGTATGTCCCAAAATCCCGATTCTCCCTAAATCCCAATTCTTCCTAAATCCCGATTCTCCCTACATCCCGATTCTCCCTACATCCCAATTCTCCCTAAATCCCGATTCTCTCTAAATCCTAATCCCTCCCTAAATCCCAATTGTCCCTAAATCCCGAATGTCCCTAAATCCCGATTCTCGTTAAATCCCGATTCTCCCTAAATCCCGATTCTCCCTAAATCCCGATTCTCCCTAAATCCCGATTCTCCCTAAATCCCGATTCTCCCTAAATCCTAATCCCTCCCTAAATCCCGATTCTCTCTAAATCCTAATCCCTCCCTAAATCCCGATTCTCCCTAAATCTCGATTCTCTCTAAATCCTAATCCCTCCCTAAATCCCGATTTTCCCTAAATCCCGAATGTCCCTAAATCCCGATTCTCCCTATATCCCGATTCTCCCTAAATCCCGATTCTCCCTAAATCCCGATTCTCCCTAAATCCCGATTCTCTCTAAATCCTAATCCCTCCCTAAATCCCGATTCTCCCTACATCCCGATTCTCCCTAAATCCCGATTCTCTCTAAATCCTAATCCCTCCCTAAATCCCGATTCTCCCTATATCCCGATTCTCCCTAAATCCCGATTCTCCCTAAATCCCGATTCTCCCTAAATCCCGATTCTCTCTAAATCCTAATCCCTCCCTAAATCCCAATTGTCCCTAAATCCCGAATGTCCCTAAATCCCGATTCTCGTTAAATCCCGATTCTCCCTAAATCCCGATTCTCCCTAAATCCCGATTCTCCCTAAATCCCGATTCTCCCTAAATCCCGATTCTCCCTAAATCCCGATTCTCCCTAAATCCCGATTCTCCCTAAATCCCGATTCTCCCTAAATCCCAATTGTCCCTAAATCCCGAATGTCCCTAAATCCCGATTCTCGTTAAATCCCGATTCTCCCTAAATCCCGATTCTCCCTAAATCCCGATTCTCCCTAAATCCCGATTCTCCCTAAATCCCGATTCTCCCTAAATCCTAATCCCTCCCTAAATCCCGATTCTCTCTAAATCCTAATCCCTCCCTAAATCCCGATTCTCCCTAAATCTCGATTCTCTCTAAATCCTAATCCCTCCCTAAATCCCGATTTTCCCTAAATCCCGAATGTCCCTAAATCCCGATTCTCCCTATATCCCGATTCTCCCTAAATCCCGATTCTCCCTAAATCCCGATTCTCCCTAAATCCCGATTCTCTCTAAATCCTAATCCCTCCCTAAATCCCGATTCTCCCTACATCCCGATTCTCCCTAAATCCCGATTCTCTCTAAATCCTAATCCCTCCCTAAATCCCGATTCTCCCTATATCCCGATTCTCCCTAAATCCCGATTCTCCCTAAATCCCGATTCTCCCTAAATCCCGATTCTCTCTAAATCCTAATCCCTCCCTAAATCCCAATTGTCCCTAAATCCCGAATGTCCCTAAATCCCGATTCTCGTTAAATCCCGATTCTCCCTAAATCCCGATTCTCCCTAAATCCCGATTCTCCCTAAATCCCGATTCTCCCTAAATCCCGATTCTCCCTAAATCCCGATTCTCCCTAAATCCCGATTCTCCCTAAATCCCGATTCTCCCTAAATCCCAATTCTCCCTAAATCTTGATTATCCCTAAGTCCTGATTTTCCCTAAATCCCAATTTCTAATTCCCTTTTTTCTAAATCCCAATTCTTCCCAAATCCCAATCCTTCCCGAGTCCGAATTCTTCCCAAAACCCAGTTCTTCAAAAATCCCAGTTTTCCCATAAATCTCCCAACCGGATCCCGCAGCCGGCCCCGGAGTTGTTGGCAACGACTGTCCCCGTTCGACTCCGTGGCCCTGCAAGAGCGGCCAGTGCCTCTCGTTCGCTTTCATCTGCGACGGCCGGGCCGACTGCATCGACGGCTACGACGAGGACAAGGCGCTGTGCACCGCCAGTGAGCAGCCTTCGGCGTTGTTGATTACTCAGCATTTGTCTATGGCCAAAAGCCCATCTGAGAAGCTGATAAATCCTTATTGGAATGCGTAGCCTTCCGAGTATAGAAAAATGGCGAAGGATCTGTTCCAATTGTGGACTTCTAAAAATAGCATCTGGACTGGAAGCGGCCTTGTATTAAAGCATTGGCTTGTTGCCAACAACAGCATCTGCAACTGCGACTTATTGGATGGGGTTGAGTTCCGATATGCTGGTTGGATAAGGGACGCCACCTATCCAGGAGCTCTTTTTAGAAGTCCTGTGAACTCAGACTTGAAAACAATCGTAATGACAGTTTTGGGGATTTCAGAAGACTTAGGAAGGATTCTGGAAGAACTGGGATTCGGCAAGAATTGGGATTCGGGAAGAATTGGGATTCGGGAAGAATCGGGATTCGGGAAGAATCGGGATTCGGGAAGAACTGGGATTCGGGAAGAATTGGGATTCGGGAAGAATTGGGATTCGGGAAGAATGGAAATTTGGGAAGAATCGGGATTCGGGAAAAATCGAAATTCGGGAAGAATTGGGATTCGGGAAGAATTGGGATTCGGGAAGAATTGGGATTCGGGAAGAATTGGGATTCGGGAAGAATTGGGATTCGGGAAGAATGGAAATTTGGGAAGAATCGGGATTCGGGAAAAATCGAAATTCGGGAAGAATTGGGATTCGGGAAGAATCGGGATTCAGGAAGAATCGGGATTCGGGAAGAATCGGGATTCGGGAAGAATCGGGATTCGGGAAGAATTGGGATTCGGGAAGAATTGGGATTCAGGAAGAATTGGGATTCAGGAAGAATCGGGATTCGGGAAGAATCAGGATTCGGGAAGAATCGGGATTCGGGAAGAATCGGGATTCGGGAAGAATTGGGATTCGGGAAGAATTGGAATTCGGGAAGAATTGGAATTCGGGAAGAATCGGGATTCGGGAAGAATTGGGATTCAGGAAGAATTGGGATTCAGGAAGAATCGGGATTCGGGAAGAATCGGGATTCGGGAAGAATTGGGATTCGGGAAGAATCCTGATTCGAGAAGAACTGGGATTCGGAAAGAATTGGGATTCGGGAAGAATCTGGATTCGGGAGACAAACTAATCGAAAGGAATGGAAATCGGGCATCAGACTTTCCAGTCCAGATGCTATTTTAAAAGTCTTTGCAGGAATGTTAATTTACAGCTGGATACTAGCCATTAGCTGGACTGGTGAACCCAGAGGTGGTCGGGCTTGGGTAGGGCCCATTTGTTTGCTGGAGTAGGTGGGAATTCTCCCGCTCAGTTTATAGTCAGTCAAACAACTAACTCGACTCCATTAGCCTGATTGAGTCCTGCAGGTCAGTGCGCTGCAAATTTATCTGTTTTATTGGGGGCGGAACCGCCCCGGCCCTCTCTGCTTACTTTGTCTCAGGGTGAGATAAAGGGGCTTGTTCTTCCACTTTTCAATCTCTCAGGGTGAGATTGTGAGACTTCTAACTTCTCAATTTTCAGAATCTTAAGATTCAGAATCTTCTACAATTATATTTAATCTCATGGTGAGAGTAGAGATTCACATAGAGATTTGCATAGAGATTTATATATATATTTAAATAAAGATTGACGTAGAGATTTGCATAGAGATTGACATAGAGATTGACATAGAGATTTGCATAGAGATTGACATAGAGATTGACATAGAGATTTGAATAGAGATTTGCATAGAGACTGACATAGAGATTTGAATAGACTGACATAGAGATTTGCATAGAGATTTGCATAGAGATTTGCATAGAGATTTGCATAGAGATTTGCATAGAGATTTGCATAGAGATTTGAATAGACTGACATAGAGACTGACATAGAGATTGACATAGAGATTTGCATAGAGATTGACATAGAGATTGACATAGAGATTTGCATAGAGATTGACATAGAGATTTGCATAGAGATTGACATAGAGATTGACATAGAGATTTGCATAGAGATTGACATAGAGATTTGCATAGAGATTGACATAGAGATTTGCATAGAGATTGACATAGAGATTTGCATAGAGATTGACATAGAGATTTGCATAGAGATTGACATAGAGATTTGCATAGAGATTGACATAGAGATTTGCATAGAGATTGACATAGAGATTTGCATAGAGATTGACATAGAGATTTGCATAGAGATTGACATAGAGATTTGCATAGAGATTGACATAGAGATTTGCATAGAGATTGACATAGAGATTTACATAGAGATTTGTATAGAGATTGACATAGAGATTTGCATAGAGATTGACATAGAGATTTGCATAGAGATTGACATAGAGATTGACATAGAGATTTAAATAGCGATTCACATGCACATTCACATAGATTGACATTTCCTTCATTCTCAGTCTAAGCGGTCACCGATTTTAATTATCAGTTTGAGGAGCTGTGACAGCTAAAAATTTCGGGGTGTCAAAAACCTGTCACAGCTCCCGTCACCTGGAGGCGACCGGGTGACAGCCTCTGTAAATTCACCTGTCAACTGGAGATTTGTATTTATCAAGTTTTTTTTTGTCATCAAGTCAGTCTAATATTCTGCATCAGGAATTAATCACACTGGGAATAAGTGACGCACTGTGAGGTCCTCTGCAAAAATGTCAATATATTGAAGCTGACAGCAGCCCACCTTAGTGTCGCAGGCACTCGGATGGATTCTGAGCCTCTTCAACTCCGTCAAGGGTTGAAGGATTCAAGAGCGAAGCGGAACTGCGCGAGATTTTTCTGAATTTTCAGAATTTTCTGAATTTACTAATTTCATTTTGAAATAAAATTGTCCGTTTGCTCACTGTGTATGAATGTCTTTTGGGATTTGATTTTTTCTTTCAAAATCAGTGGATTTCCCATGCGCCTGTCTCCAAGCAAGCAGAAACTCTCTCACGCTGCTTCATTCTCCATGTTCACGCTGCTTCATTCTCCATGTTCACGTTTCTTCATTCTTCATGTTCACACTCCTTCATTCTTTATGTTCACACTCCTTCATTCTTCATGTTCACACTCCTTCATTCTTTATGTTCACGTTTCTTCATTCTCCATGTTCACACTCCTTCATTCTTCATGTTCACACTCCTTCATTCTTCATGTTCACACTCCTTCATTCTTCATGTTCACGCTCCTTCATTCTCCATGTTCACGCTCCTTCATTCTCCATGTTCACACTCCTTCATTCTTCATGTTCACACTCCTTCATTCTTCATGTTCACACTCCTTCATTCTTCATGTTCACGCTCCTTTATTCTCCATGTTCACGCTCCTTCATTCTCCATGTTCACGCTCCTTCATTCTTCATGTTCACACTCCTTCATTCTCCATGTTCACGCTCCTTTATTCTCCATGTTCACGCTCCTTCATTCTCCATGTTCACGCTCCTTCATTCTTCATGTTCACGCTCCTTTATTCTCCATGTTCATTCTCCTTTATTCTCCATGTTCACGCTGCTTCATTCTTCATGTTCACGTTTCTTCATTCTTCACACACACGCACACACACACGCACACACACATACACACACACGCACACACATGAACTCGCAGTCAAACACATCGCTAGCAGCCCAAAAAAGCCCAGAAAAAAACACCCGGCACAACCGTAGAAAGCACTACCGAAGCCACCATATACGAACACCCGAAAGCATTAATCACAGCCCGGTCGGGCAAGCAATTCATTGGGCAAATGAAAGGTAAAAATGCACGCGGGACACAATATGGACTCCATTGTGGTGGGCGCGCGGCCGAAGCCAAACTTTTGGGACAGAAAAAAATGCCCCATCTAAAAAGGGAGAAGGCGGAAGCCAGCAGCAGCCCCCTGAGCAGTGCTGTGAGAGCATAAACCTATTTTTCGGTAGCGTGGGAAAAGTTCATCGGGCTGCTCGGCCTGCGCTGTGGGGGGTGAAATTTGTCTTTGTAAGATGAATTCTTATCAGAGCTGTTCGGACAAAATTTACTATAATAACATATCTGATCAAATATTAAAATCAAACATACTCCCACTAGTTCACTCCCTCTATCAGACACTAGTTCACTCCCTCTATCAGACACTAGTTCACTCCCTCTATCAGACACTAGTTCACTCCCTCTATCAGACACTAGTTCACTCCCTCTATCAGACACTAGTTCACTCCCTCTATCAGACACTAGTTCACTCCCTCTATCAGACACTAGTTCACCCCAGCACTATTACAGTACTAAACCCTAAATGAGTTTAGTCCACTCTCAAAAGTACATCGCGCACTTTCCTATGCTTTCAGAGGACCGGCCAGCCAGCATCATCCTGAAGATGTTCATCCAACGATTCCACTACTGGCTCATCCCCGGTGTCCTGGGCGAGGGCAGCCCGGACACCCTGTCCAAGCTGCTGACCGGTGAGCCAATCTCATCGAGTAGTCACTGTTCGAAAGTTCTCAAACAATATATTAGCGTTAATTCTCATTTCACTTTCTGTCTGTCTGAGATGCTTTCAAGTTCTTCAAATACTGCAAGAGGAGCCCGGAAATACAGAGTGAGATTATTAACAATCCTGCTTCTACACTCTAAAGTCCATTTTTAGAGCTGCAACTCGGGCAGGGAATCCGGCACTGAAGGGAACGAAATGGGAGTCTGAGAAATGCAGAATTTTTTTCTGTTTTAGTTAAACAGATATTGCTGTTCGCGATCGTGACTGGCAGAATTTAATAGGAAAATATTCATTGAGATGAAGGAATTCAGAATATGAAGAACTTTTGGCTGACATTGAAATGGAGTGAGATGGAATTGAATGGGATAAGATGTGGTGAGATGGGATGAGATGGGATGAGATGGGATGAGACATGATGAGATGGGATGAGATGGAGTGAGATGGGATGAGACAGGATGAGATGGGATGAGATTGAGTGAGATGGGATGAGATGGAGTGAGATGGGATGACATAGGATGAGATGGGATAAAATGAAATGAGATGGGATGAAATGGGATGAGATGGGATGAGATGGGATGAGATGGGATGAGATGGGATGAGATGGAGTGAGATGGGATGAGATGGAGTGAGATGGGATGACATAGGATGAGATGGGATAAGATGAATTCAGATGGGATGAGATGGGATGAGATGGGATGAGATGGGATGAGATGGGATGAGATGGGATGAGATGGGATGAGATGGAGTGAGATGGAATGAGATGGAGTGAGATGGGATGACATAGGATGAGATAGGATAAGATAAAGTCAGATGGGATGAGATGGGATGAGATGGGATGAGATGGGATGAGACATGATGAGATGGGATGAGATGGAGTTAGATAAGGATAGATGGAGTGAAATAGGGTGAAAAAGGATGAGGTAGAGTGAGATTGGATGAGATGAAATGAGATATAATGAGATAGGATGAGACATTGTGAGAAGGGATGCGATAGGATGAGATAGAGTTAGATGGAGGTAGATGGAGTAAGATAGGGTGAGATAGGGTGAGAACAGCCGACTTACGAATGCACAGAAGACCTGAACTCAGACACAGAAAGTCAACCACGAACAATGACACGAAAAAGGAGATATTAGAAAAGTCAATGCAAATGCAAAAGCAGGAAACATTGACCAGAACATTTTTTATGTCTTCTCAAACATTTGAACAGTAAAAACACAATAAATTGGCTAAATCTTTGTTCCATCTTGAATCGAATTGCTTCAACTATTATTGAATGTCAAAGCCTGTCGCAGAACCTTTGCAGACAGCAGCAGAACTGGATGTTCCCCCCCCCCCACAACGCAGAGAATAAGAAATAGAAAAGATCTTTCAGGTTCTTTCAGTTGCCATCCAGAAATTCATAGCATGACTCAAAAAAATAATATGTCAGGCAATCCACCAGACTGCCGCATGTGCTGAAGAAATTGATCAAAGTTGCTCAGCTACTATTCTCACGGCTATAAGGGACTTAACTGACTCTACTCATCTCACAGCTGACTTGATCTAGTCCGTTCTGATCTAATATGACTTCGCCTAAGCTATTTTGAGTCCAACTGACCCATTCTGACCCACCCTGACCCACCCTGACCCACCCTGACCCATCCTGACCCACCCTGACCTACCCTGACTCGGCCTGACCTACTTTGACAAATCCTGCCCATCCTGACCCATCCTGACCTACCCTGACCCAGCCTGACCTATTCTGACCCATCCTCCATCCTGACCCATCCTGATCCATCTGATCCACTCTTACCCACCCTGACCAATCCTGACCAATCCTGACGCATTCTGACCTGCCCTGACCCGGCCTGACCTATTCTGACCCATCTCGACCTATTCTAACCTATCCTGACCCATCCTGACCCATCCTGCCCATCCTGACCCATCCTAACCCATCCTGACCCATCCTGACCCATCCTGACCCATCCTGCCCATCCTGAACCCTCCCCACAGAGGAGCGCAGCGTGGATGACTACGCCAAGAAGGTCAACCTGACCGCCGAGCAGCGCAACAAACTCGTCCGCACCATGGAATTCGCCCGCGACGGCCGCGTTCTCGACCTGATCCTGGACGGCATGCCCGAGGACGCCTACCGCGAGGCCTACGCCCTATTCGGTCGCATCGTGGATAGCGGCTTCCTCGGCTCCGAGGGCATCTAAAGAGCAGATGATCAAACGGCGACAAACTTAGCGGAACAACCAGGAGAGCGCACCCAGTGACCCGGGATTCCATCTAGCGACTCTCTTTCTCTCCCTGACTAAGGATTTAGAAACAGAAAGAAGCAATTGCTGTCTTTTAGCGCTCTTGCGAGCCCTTCAAAACACCGCCTCCCTCCACACGCCACAAAATGTAACCCTCCCGCGTTCATCTCTTTGCGTAATTGACAGACCCAAGCAGGTGCGCCGCTGTCCGACGCACAGTAAAAATACAAGCTGAACATCAATGGAATCTCTCAGCGGCTGGCCAAGCAAATCTCAGTTCGTTCTCGCCCTCGTGTGCGACTTTCCTGCGGCCGTTCATTTCCGCCTCGATGGCGACGATAGGGCGGATAATTTATGCTAATTAGCGCCCATTTATGCATGGATCTGTAGGGCCCGATGCGGACATTAATAGCAGGCGATAAGAGATCAGGTTTCAGGCCGAGGTTGCAATGCGGGAGTAAATTTCAGAGGAGAAATCCTCCAAAAAACCCACGGCCAGGGGGGGCTGTCAGCCAGAGAGTGGACGAACCCCATGGGACAACTGGAGAAATGGGAAAACTACCTCGTAAGTATCGGGCCCACCTGCAGTTGCGAGTGACAGCTCGGAGGATTTCTCCGCAGTGCCTTTTTAAGCTGCAGAAGACACTCAGAGCTCATGTTTCGCTGTACTTGTATGTCGGAAGCAGCTCTATTTAGTTTTGAGTTCGAGTCTAGTTTGCTTGCACTTTGCTCTGCGCTTTAAAAAAAAATTGACATCGAATCTCCATCTCGATGCGCGAGCGGTTTTTTTCATCTCCAAGCCCCGGCTGGACTCCCAGCTCTCTCCAATGTGTGAGTAAAGGCTGGATCATCCAGAGCAATGGCTCGGTGGCCCAACTTGCACTTGCTAAAATCACCAGGTGGCTTGTCTGCCAATCTCGGTAGTATTTGGATCTGCTCCAGCCTCACTCACGCGGGCCTGCCCCCCCCTCACTTCACCGGGGTGGTGGAGTTCAGACTCGCATTTTAGAGACTCAGAGTTCCCAATATTCCCATTTTTCGTCCTGAGGGGGGGGGGCGGCTGTCTCCTGACGTCTGCCCGGCCTCGCTCTCGGCTCTTCCTGTGCCCGGTCAGCCAGTCTGCCGGGCACGCAACCGCCTGAGATCTCTCAACTCTCTCTCCCTCTCTCTCTCTCGTCGCCTTTCTAATTTTGATCCCAACAACAACAGGTGGCAGTGGTTGGTTTTTTGGTTAATTAAAAATTGCATAGAACGAAGGAAGAATAGGAGAGGCTGAATTCAATGAGACCTTTCTGGGGATGCCTGTTCCAGCACTATTGGTCTCTGCGGCCAGCATATTTGCTCTGCAGGCTCGTCACTTCAGCCGCAAATTGTGGCACAGGTTTCATCGGCAATTCATGAGAGTTCCGCTTGCTCAAATAGCCAGAGAGCAATCGACTCAAGCACACGCTGGACACTGCGCTGGGGAGTCGGAGGCAAAGTGGAAGCTGGCGCTCAGCTAGGCTGAAAGCAAGAGAAAGAACTGTTGGAGCTAAGCGGGGGTTTCAGTTCACTTGAAGCTCAGCAAAAGTTTAAGAAAGTGCTAACAGACTGCATATGAAGCAGGAATTATAGATGCTTCAAGGCGAATAGCTTTGCATCGACTTAGACAAATGCTCACCTAAGTAGGGGGGTAGAAATCTATTCCCGCGGCTATTATCATATTTAATCCTGAGCTGTTTCTTCAGGATACAAGTCCATTTGCTCGGAATTCATCAACTCTACATTTACGTACCAGATCTGAAACAAATATAAGCAAATTGATCAAAGCAGAAGTAAGATTTCGTTGGGTATCAAATGTAGCAAACAGAATACTCGAATCTTTATGTGTGTCCGGGTCGTGTGGAGAGTCGGACGCAGAGGCGTTTACCGCTGAACTGCTCTGCTTCCTGTCATCATGCATTTAGAAATTTTCATGCAACCGATCGTGTTCACATTAGTCTACTGTTTCTTCACAAGTAGACTAGTAGTAAGTACCGTCTGCCAGTTATTATCACTAAGAAGAAATCTCATCATTTAGGTAACAACCCCTGATTAAAGAAGCCATTATTATTATTGAGGTTAAAATTCATTGCCTGGGCTGCCTTCCGTTCCGTGAGGGCAGTCCTGCAGTCCGAGGCCCTGTCTGACCGCCAGAGGGCAGCGCTGTTCCAGGCGGTGGTCGAGACCGTCCTGCTGTACAACGCTGAGACCTGGACGCTGACGGACTCGCTGAAGCAACAAGTGGATGCTGCGCACCGCCTTCAAGATCTGCGACAAGCGACGAATTTCCAACGAGGCACTGTATCGCCGCGCCAGCCCGGTCCGTCCAATCGATCTGTTGCGCCGTGGGCGAATCCAGCTTGCAGGCCACATCAGCAGCGGCGAGTCGTACTGTCGGTGTCTGCCTGTCTGACTGTCTGTCTGACTGTCTGTCTGACTGTCTGTCTGTCTGTCTGTCTGTCTGTCTGTCTGTCTGTCTGTCTGTCTGTCTGTCTGTCTGTCTGTCTGTCTGTCTGTCTGTCTGTCTGTCTGTCTGTCTGTCTGTCTGTCTGTCTGTCTGTCTGTCTGTCTGTCTGTCTGTCTGTCTGTCTGTCTTTCTGTCTGTCTTTCTGTCTGTCAGCCTGACTATCTGTCTGTCTGTCTGTCTGTCTGTCTGTCTGTCTGTCTGTCTGTCTGTCTGTCTGTCTGTCTGTCTGTCTGTCTGTCTGTCTGTCTGTCTGTCTTTCTGTCTGTCTTTCTGTCTGTCAGCCTGACTATCTGTCTGTCTGTCTGTCTGTCTGTCTGTCTGTCTGTCTGTCTGTCTGTCTGTCTGTCTGTCTGTCTGTCTGTCTGTCTGTCTGTCTGTCTGTCTGTCTGTCTGTCTGTCTGTCTGTCTGTCTTTCTGTCTGTCTTTCTGTCTGTCAGCCTGACTATCTGTCTGTCTGTCTGTCTGTCTGTCTGTCTGTCTGTCTGTCTGTCTGTCTGTCTGTCTGTCTGTCTGTCTGTCTGTCTGTCTGTCTGTCTGTCTGTCTGTCTGTCTGTCTGTCTGTCTGTCTGTCTTTCTGTCTGTCTTTCTGTCTGTCAGCCTGACTGTCTGTCTGTCTGTCTGTCTGTCTGTCTGTCTGTCTGTCTGTCTGTCTGTCTGTCTGTCTGTCTGTCTGTCTGTCTGTCTGTCTGTCTGTCTGTCTGTCTGTCTGTCTGTCTGTCTGTCTGTCTGTCTGTCTGTCTGTCTGTCTGTCTATCTGTCTTAATGCCGTTACGAAGTTACTTATTATTCATTTCAACGCTAACGCGTTTTTCCCACTAACGGAATTAGACTTTTTTAATAACGCTGTCCAACACTGCTAACGAGTCTAAAACAAAAACAAGTCGCAAGTGCCAATCGTTTTGGCGGTCTCATTTCCGTTTGTTGGCGGTTGCACTTCCCGACGATATAGACGGATGTTTCGAGTAGTCGCAGGGAAAAATTGAAAAAGAAGAGGTGAAACCAAACCAGTCAAGTGTGGAATGTCAACAAGTTCGATTTCTTTCGAGTAGAAGCTGAAGTGCCTCCATTGTACACTACTGGGTGTATATTGCAGCAATCGATCCAAACAGGCAACTGTTTCTAACTTAGAAATTTAGCAGCCACAGCAAATTTTGATAGCAGGGCTGCATTCCGTTCTTCAATGTGGCCAATGAAGGGCAAACTGGTTTAGCCGAACTGAATTGAAGACTGAAGTGCTGAAAAGTTACAATGAAACTGATTGAATAGCTAATTTGATCCGGTAACCTCGATTGTCTCGGTCTACCGATCTGTGTTACTCCGGTAGCATAGCTCTCGGCGGAGTGTTTCACCTCTGTTTGCCAACCATTATTTGCCTAGCATGTGGCATAGCCGTTTGCAGTGGGTTCATGAGGGATGCTAAATGCCACTTGCGGATATTGGTTGGGGAAGAGGTTTCAGCTGTAAGCAAATACAGAATCGTTTTACTTTTATCCCATTCTCGCCAGCTTCCAACTGCTTTTGGCTCACCAACTCAACGAAATTGAAAGCCAGAAATTCATTAGCCGTAACTAGACATGAACATTCTTCATATTATCACTTTTGCCGTTAGCTTCGTCACACTCCCGTCGCAGTCGACATCACAGTCTGACAAAGCTTCATTCGACGATCTGGCGATGCACCTGCTGGGTCTGCGCAACGGTTCCTACAACAGGGATGCTCGGCCACCGCCTGACAACGGGCAGGCAAATATCGTGACAGTGTTTATTCAGCTAAACAGCCTGGTGAAGGTGGTGAGCAAAAACCGTCGCTTGCTATGACGCTTTATGAATTATATGGATGAATTTTTGCAGCAGGGACCGTCTCCACGCCTTCGCTTTCCGCGACATCGTCCTAAGTACCAGTGCTGACCCTGACTTTCTAGTCGTCAGGCATGAGCACATGCTGTCACACGTGACCCCGACTTTCTAGTCGTCAGGCATGAGCACACACTGTCACACATGACCCTGACTTTCTAGTCATCAGGCATGAGCACACACTGTAACACGTGACCCCGACTTTCTAGTCGTCAGGCATGAGCACACACTGTCACACGTGACCCTGACTTTCTAGTCATCAGGCATGAGCACACACTGTCACACATGACCCTGACTTTCTAGTCATCAGGCATGAGCACACGCTGTCACACATGACCCTGACTTTCTAGTCATCAGGCATTTACACTCTCTGTGCGTTGGTGGTTGGCCCTCATGGGAGTAAATCACATGACAACCCCAGTAAAATTTTAGCCCCAAATTAATGTAATTAAATACGTAATTAAACCAGGGGTCGTAGCGCAAGAGTCAGACACATTTACCTGTGAGTGGCTTAGACAGAACAGCGGATTTTATTTCTAAATGAAGTTCGAGCAAAGCTTTACAGTACCGATGAAGTAGCCGCAGAGAGGCAATCGCAAAGTGGTACAACGTATGCGATTTGATGATACTGTGAGGTCACTCCAGATGATTGACTTTGTCGTAGGTACAATTCATGGCGAAGGCCTAATATTGAGCGGCGTTAGATTTGTAGTCATGGTTGCTCTTACCTGCTTCTCCCTAATTGAATTATAATTTTTTTTCAACTCTCAGGACTCATCTGCACAAGAGATCATACTGCAACTATGGCTATCTCTGGTGAGAATAAGTTTACAATAAAACAGTCATATATGTTCTCATACTAGCTCTGTCTATACTGCATTGCAGGAATGGCTTGACAGCCGACTGTCATGGATGGACAAAGTCAATGCCACCGCAAATTCAACTAGCAACATTCTGGTGCCGGTAGAACGAATCTGGATGCCGGATGTTGCGTTCTACGATGTGTGAGGAGGAATTGGCAGACGATATTGATAGCTGCCAAAGGCCATAGACATATTTGTAGTACGATCTTTACCATAGATAGTTTCGGCTGCTAGCGTCCGTTGGGGTGGGGGGAGCGAAGCCCCCGTATTCTAACCATAGACAAATTTTTGAGACTTTCGGGTTTTTCGGGGTTTCACCAAACACCAGTCGAACTGGGGAGCGGACTTGGATCTAGGGCCGGGGGCTTTCGACAAGAGACACCAAGAGAGTCACGACACATCGAGTCTAGTTGAACTGACCGCTGATCAACATCAAGAAATCAAGGACACAGAGGCGACAGCGGTGGTGAATTCTACCCGAGGCTCGAACTAGGCAAAATGTGGCTAAACTTGAAGATTTGTTCGAGATACCATTCGAGTTCGTGTGTCTTACGAGTACAACACATAATGCGTTTGGAAAATGCCTATCTCAGCTAGCTATTTTAGTAGCATTTCACACGGAAAGCTAGCTTGATAAGTCTGTGCGTGCGCCTCGGACACAACGTAATCTCGCTTAAGTCGAATGCACCTATCCATCCTTCTGCGCCACGCCTCCATTAGACTTAGACTTAGACTCAGCTGCAGGGGGCTCCGTGCATCCGGATGCAGGTGTTGCCGCCAATTTCGCTAACCCCTGGCGACCACGGGCAGCTAGTGCTGCGGTGTCGCGCAGAGTTCCGGAGGTGCCGGTGTCCGCAGAGCGGTCCCCCTCCGGAGAGTCCAGGAGGTGGATTGTCACCCCCCCCCCCGGTAGCCCTTAGGTAGCGGACGAGCTGGCAGAGGAGATGTCCGAGATGTCCGAGATGTCCGAGAGGAGAAAACATTGGAGATGTCCGGGTTTGGGCCGAGATGCAGAATGGACATTCTTCACCGCTGATTTTTCCCTGGAGGTGGCGATGCCTGGCAAAACAGCCATGTCCCGAGAGGTGGTCACCGCCCTGATGTCCCTGCGGTTGAGTCCAAGCAGGGCCCTGCACAGGGCTGAGGAAGGACAGGGGACAACCGCGCGGGATTGCCGGCAGTCGTGGGCGTTAGCCCACCTCTCCCGGTGCTTAAAAGCCACCCACTGGTTGATCCGAGTGGTGACAACGACACACGTGTGTGTGGGGGGTGATCGATTTTAGTATCTACAAATAGTCACCAAAAGAGTCATTTTCATATTTCGCTCCCACCCTTTTGCACCTACCGAACCGCGCAGAATGGAGGTGAAAGACATCACCGCTGCAGTCGCGCCAGCGCTGTTGGAACGCAGCGGCAAAGTCCTGCGCACAGTTGGTCAAGTAGTGACTCTGAAGTGCGGAATGTCAATGCTGCACTTTCCGTACGATAAGCAGGTCTGCATCATCAAAGCGGCCACGATGATGCAGCGACCGGAGAAGATCAAGCTGAATGTTGAGCCGCGCGGAAAAGCTCTGGACGAAGCGCTGGTCGAGTTTCTGGTCAAGAGCAATGAATTTTGCATTGCGAATTTGAGTCTCCGTATAGTGCCAGCTGTGGGCTACGAGTACGCTGAGTTTTTAGTGAGCTTTCAGGTAAGTTTGCCGGAGACTTTTGATTCTGTTTGCTGTCAAGTTTGCTCTTCCATATTGCTCAGGTTGGATTATTTAAGAAAGCTCTCACGACAGAAGCCAAGCATAAAACAGAATTCACTTTTTATCAACAGCGCATGTCCAAGTTTTACGTAGTGAACCTCATCCTGCCCAGCATTCTGCTGCTCGCCATCTCCGCTCTCACCTTTCGACTGCCACCAGAGTGCGGCGAGCGAGTCTCGTTCAGCGTCACCATTGTGCTGTCAATGTGCGTGTTTCTGCAGCTCACTGGCAACTACACTCCAACTCAGAGCGAGTCCGTTCCCCTGCTTAGTAAGCGTGCTGGTATTTTACAGCTTACTGTTCCATTTATGCTAGGGGTCGGTACACTTTTATTCTCAAAGGCCAGATAGAGAATCTAGCGCATGGCAGGAGCGAGGAAGAGAGGAGAGAGGAGTGGAGAAGAGAGAAGAGAAGGAGAGGAGACGAGAGTAGGGGAGAGTAGAGGAGAAGAGAGGAGAGGAGAGGAATGGAGTGGAGTGGAGTGGAGTGGAGTGGAGTGGAGTGGAGTGGAGTGGAGTGGAGTGGAGTGGAGTGGAGTAGAGTAGAGTAGAGTAGAGTAGAGTAGAGTGGAGTAGAGTAAAGTGGAGAAAAATAGAGAGAGAAGAGAAGAGACAAACCTTGAGCGAGCCGGAGGCATTGTGAAGTTTCAAAGGATCCGAGGGCCGGATAGAGAGGCTTTGCGGTCAGGAGTTTGTCGACCCCTGATGTATGTCATGGACGCATGTATTCACAACCACAATTAAACAATTGCAGCCTGTTACTACAGCATGGCGGTTGCCATGACAATTCTAACCGTAGTTGGCAACGCTTTCGTCCTGAGCTGTCATTATCGACAGTTCAGCGAGTCGCGCGTTCAAAGCCGAGCCATTCGCCTGCTGTTTCTCAACCGGCTGGCGCTCTGCGGAATCAGCAACGACAGAAAAACTGTCGGGCCAACTCCGGACGATCGGGGAGTTTTGGAAAACGAATTCGCGATCGTGGCATCTGCGGCAGACAGCTGCTTCTTCCTGGTCATGCTGGCTGCCACAATGTCTCTCGCCATCGCCCTCCTAGTTGTTGAAACCTCCGTCTCCAGGAGCGATTGTCTGGGTGCCTAAGCATCCATCCATAAGTGCATACAAGCCTATCTTTACAACTTTACTCGTACTTACTGATGGTCATAACTAAGGTCTGATTAGGGTCTGACTAAGCGCAGTCAGTGTTTGATTACTAGTTAGTCTAGTTAGTCTGCTAACTAGAGCTACCGGGTGAGCGACCATCCACCTTCTGGACTCTCGGGAGGGGGACTGCGCTGCGGACACCGGCACCACCGGATCTCCCTGCGCGACACCGCAGCACTAGCTGCCCGTGGTCGCCAGGGGTTAGCAAAATGGTCGGCGACGCCTCCCCACTGTACCCGGATGCCCGGAACCTCCTGAAGCTAAATCAAGTCAATTAAAGATTTAACAATCAAAAAGGCAACATCAGAATACGCAGTTTTCAATTGTTTTAGTTTTTTTCTAAAAAATTCTATACTATCCGAAATATTAATGGAACTAATTTTGGTGTCGAATTACTCTCTAGTGGCGCCTCTACAAGCTCCCATTAAACCATGTTGAAGTCCATTTTCCGAGAGGTTTCGGCCGGCTCTCGGGACTGAAATTCATACCAACCTCAAAACTACACGTATGGCACACATATTATTTTAAACCACTTTCATTTTGTGGGAGTTATCGGAATACATTTCAACTTGATTTTACTGGACGTGAAAAGACGGTATTTAATTGAGAAGATAGAAAAGACATGAGACCATAGACATAAAAGAGATTCGCATTGTTTAGTCTGTCTCCCTCTCCTTTAACTCGGCTTTAACCCATGACTGATCTTGAAGCAAAGTCTAAGCTTACTGGCAAGGAAAAATGGAAGAAAGTTATATTTTAAACCAACTGAAGTTGACTTCAGTGAAGACTTCGCTGGAGACTACGACCCTAATCAGCTTTCGGCAGAAGGGCTAGATCAGCGTGATCAGAATGTTAATCGCGGCAACTTGGACAACATTAGAGATCTGAACCTGAACACAAAGTCGCCGAATACTCTTAAGCGAAACAAGTGGGCCGTTGGAGTGTGTAACCGTTGGCTTCAAGAGTTGAAAATCGAGTGCAATGTGCCGATTGAAGACATGAAGACAGAGGTTGTACTAGTGTTGTTGTCCATGGTTGATTCTATTCTGCTGTTCAATATGCCTCATAACTCTTGCAAACTGTTTCCATATATCCCTCGTTTCACTTTATAACTTCATAGTGTGGCAACTCGACCGCAATTTTTTTATTAGAGGCATGGGGGTTATGTGCACCCTGGCGCACTTTAAGCGACATAGGCACACAACCGGCGAGAGGCATTACTGTCCATTCCGTCGACTCCCCTGAGCAGGCATACAAGCGCGCGGATACGTACGCAGGCACACACTCACACAGGAGTGTACAGCGGCCCTAACTTTATATTATCGTTAGGCATGTACACTTCACTGCGCCTTGGGGGGTTGGCTCTCAAGGCCGTTAATTGCACGAGCAGAGCCAAGCCGAGATTCCAATTCAGCCCCAAATTAATGTGACTGCACTTGGAATCGAGCCTGGGTCGCTGGCACACCAGAGCAGCTGCGCTACCGCTGGGCTACGGCCCCCCAACTCGAACGCAATACTTTACATGCTGTGTTATGTCATTTCCACTTTTGTGGAAATTTATGCAGTACGCAATATGAATAATTCGTTTCTATGGTTGGCGCTGCTCTACATGCAAGTGAAGCTGCTACTGAGTCAATACGCTCGTAGTTACTCTTCACTTCGGAGAAACCTGCAAAACTGTTTCAGCAAATAACTGTCATTTAATGTGAGCCTCTATAGCCTAGCTCACCAGCTGGTCTATTGGAAGTGGAAACCGCGGTACCGGTCGAAACCCGGACTACAATGCAAGCCATTGGTTCGCTTATTAAGTCAGGTGGCCATTTTCATCAAACTTTAGCCGTGTAAATATGCTTGCCTCTCCCCAGACTGGTGGCAAATAAGCCCATTTAGTTGAACTAAAAGCAGACAGCGGCGGACTCTTTAAGCTGCCAATCCTGACCAGTCGATTCATTACTGCGATGCGCGTCATCCCAGTGATTTTCCCTCTGGCTCTCTGCTGCACCTGCAACCTGACAGATGGGTTCGCGCCTTCGCCGGACGAAGTTTTGATGCGTGGTCTCGGATTGACCTCGGGCGGAGTCTACGTAGCTGGAGCCCGGCCGCCCCCTGACAATGGCACCGCCAACCTAATCAACGCTTTTGTCCTGTTTGCGAGCCTGGTCAAAATGGTGAGACAGCGTCAATCAATTTGTCATTCACGCGATCTGGTTATTCAAAACTTTTACTCTTCAGGACTCAACGGCGCAGCATCTGACTCAGCAACTTTGGCTATCGATGGTTTGACAATTTCACAATTAGTTTTATAGTTTTTATCTAATGTATGAGAAGTTATTAGTTTAATTTTCAAGTTTATTACACTTCAGAACTGGATAGACCAACGGTTATCGTGGCTTGGAAAATTTAATTCCAGCTATGACCAGGTGAAAAGCATAATTGTTCCCGTGAATATGATCTGGCAACCGGATGTCACATTTTATGACGTGTAAGACAACTCTAATCCATTACAAAGTTTTATCTTTTTATAAATTATCGACACGCGTTCCGCTGCCATTCCAGCATAGAAGTTAAGGACTTGACCGCCGGTAAATCGCCCGCAAAGGTTTTCAGCAACGGTAGAGTGCACCAAATAGTCGAAGTCAATGTAACCTCGAAGTGTCAGCTAAAGCTGCTGAACTTCCCGTACGACAGGCAGACTTGCGTCCTGAAGCTGGCCAACATCATGATCACCGAGAGCGTCGCTCTGCAAATTGGTTCACTAAATCCAAGCGACACTGTGACGACGTTTCTCACAGAGAGCAACGAGTACTGTCTGCTCCGGATGAGCAACAGAATGAGGGACATGACTACCTACGCCTACATTGAGTTCAGTGTCACATTTCAGGTATAGTGCTAACTCAGAGTTGCCTCTGCGGTTAATAACTAGTGGGTCAAGGTAGTTGGTTCGATTCAAAATTAATTAATTAACGAGTGATCTGGTTGTATTGTAGAGAAGATCTACATTCTATTTGGTGAACCTCATCCTGCCAGCATCTTGCTGCTCGCCATCTCCGCTCTCACCTTCCGACTGCCGCCAGAGTGCGGTGAGCGAGTGTCATTCAGCGTCACCATTGTGCTGTCCATGTGCGTGTTCCTGCAGCTCTCTGGCAACTATACTCCAACTCAGAGCGAGTCCGTTCCCCTGCTTAGTGAGTGTCATTTCGTTTACAATTTTCATTATTTTTTTCTTTATTAACCATAACTGTCTCCGACTACAGCGGGTTACTACAGCCTGGCTGTTGTCATGACAATGGCGAACGTACTCGGCAACGTTTTCGTTCTGGGCTGCCATCTGCGACAGCAAGCCGACACTCTCGTGGACAACAAAGCCGTTCGGGCGCTCTTTCTCAATCGATTCGTCCTGAAGGGCAAATTGGAAACTGCGTGAGAGTGACTCTCGACAAGCATTTTAACTCATTCAAAAAGGCCCCACATGCTTTAGAAAAATCCCGCTCTGGCCATTTGCAGGCCCAAGTCGGGAATTCCAGCCAAATTCAGATCGATCCGAACGAGTTGCGGACGCAAATCGCGCGGCCGAGTCCGATCGGTGTAACGAATGGCGTATTGTGGCTCTGGCCGCCGACAGATGCTTCTTTGTGCTGTTTATGAGCGTCCTGGCCCTTCTTGTCGTGGCTCTAATTGTTATTGAGCTGACCGCATCCCGGCTTGACTGTCTCCGTGAAAGTCAAGATGTTTGACGACTTGCAGCTTTGCTTGAAAACTGATATTTTGTGCGACAAGCTCTAATAAAATGGTTTATATGATTGAGCTTGGGGGGTTGTGAAACGACCCCCAAAATTGAAGAAAGAAACCAAGGGGGTTCGATATGACAGCAAAGAGGCTGCCAAGAAAGCGCGGACCCCAGCATTCTACGCGAACGATCTGGCGAGATGACGATATCACATGGAGAAGTGTCTGACCGTGGAGGGGGCTTTTTAGGAAAATAGATTTATATCTGTAGCTTGAGGCTTTTCAGTGAATCTCGATAGTTTAGATAGATAGATAGATAGATAGATAGATAGATAGATAGATAGATAGATAGATAGATAGATAGATAGATAGATAGATAGATAGATAGATAGATAGATAGATAGATAGATAGATAGATAGATAGATAGATAGATAGATAGATAGATAGATAGATAGATAGATAGATAGATAGATAGATAGATAGATAGATAGATAGATAGATAGATAGATAGATAGATAGATAGATAGATAGATAGATAGATAGATAGATAGATAGATAGATAGATAGATAGATAGATAGATAGATAGATAGATAGATAGATAGATAGATAGATAGATAGATAGATAGATAGATAGATAGATAGATAGATAGATAGATAGATAGATAGATAGATAGATAGATAGATAGATAGATAGATAGATAGATAGATAAACCAGCGCTGAGGCAATTATTCCCATTCCGCTGACTCCTGAGAGCAGGACGCAGAGGGCCTGCAAGTCATCGATGAGACTGTCTGTCAGAGTGCAGTGCGGGCCTGGCCGCTGCACAGTTGCTCGGTCGGCCGGTTCAGCCAGGGTCAGAGGGACGGGCGCACCGCGGCTAAGGTCCTGAAGCAGTGACCCACCAGCATTTGACGGCGCCGGCGCAGGGTAGCGCTCAGGGTCGGGGCTCCAGCGTGGGTCACGACTCACCAGAGCATTAGTCGGCAGGCGCTCCGGTTAGAGCACGCCCAGTGCGTTGCGCAGTAGCGATCGGTAGAGCACGTCCAGGGCCCGCTCTCGCGTGACGGTCGGTGGCACAGCCTCCATGCCGTAGTAGAAGAGAGTCGGCTGTACGACCGCGCGGAACAGGCGCACCTTCAAGTCGTCTCCTGCAGCTGAGTTGCTACGTGCGCCAGGCCTGGTTCCTCCAGTCGGGTTCATCACCAGGGCGCCGAGGTGTCAGAATGCTGACTGACTGACAATGTTGACTGGCTAGCAGACACACTGGCAATATTGGCGTTGTCAATGTTTGGCGGCGGTCTGGCCATAGGGTTGTAGCGCTGTGGCCCTGGCGTATTGTGGTCCAAGCCATGTGATGTGAACATGGCTTGGATAACATGGCTTGATAACTATAGAACTGAGAAATTGAATGTATTCTTTTTCCTAAACAGAATACGACTCTGATTAAAATTGGCTGGAAAAGCGTGTAAATGCGCCAGCGATACGATCTTATTACCAAGCCTCCAGATAATTTCTAAGAAAATCTAGCGCAGCGTCCTAATTCAGCTGTCCATGACGGTTCTACGGCAATTGCCTGTGACAACTGACTGTAAGACAACTGACTGTAAGACAACTGACTGTCAGACAACTGACTGTAAGACAACTGACTGCAGGACAACTGACTGTAAGACAACTGACTGTAAGACAACTGACTGTAAGACAACTGACTGCAAGACAACTGACTGTAAGACAACTGACTGTAAGACAACTGACTGTAAGACAACTGACTGTAAGACAACTGACTGTAAGACAACTGACTGTAAGACAAC
>NIVC01000913.1:137500-182275 GCA_002269645.1 Macrostomum lignano | reverse complement strand
GGAATGCTGCAAAGAAAACATTACGATGGATTGCGGCCGCTCAGAATGGCCTAATTTTTTCTGATGCACGCTGAGGTGGGAAGGGGGCCGTGTGGCATGACCGCCCCCGCCGAGACAGGTAGTCTAATGATGGGTCATGGGTGGGTCTACGCTCATAGTGTCAGGTGGGTAAGACTCCTCACCCAACTCTCTGTACACAGGGTTTGACTGCTAGATCCCACCCATTGTAATGCGAGGCTATTGAAAATGTCTCATATCTGAACATTACAGACCAGAAGCCGTCTACCAATATATTAATCTACCTTACAATTTTTACGCACTTAAGTGACTCCCCCCTACAATCTTATATATCGTGTTTAAAGTTACAATATATAATACGTTAAATAATTTTCACGCATAATAGCGGGTTGCCCACAGAACCCCTCAATAGCTGAAGAGAGAATTCATACAGCAGTCCTGCAGTCTACGCCCTTCCCTCCCCAAAGTCCTGGGACTGATCGAACCGTGGGGTGACTAACTGCAGCTGAAAAAAGCTTTAGCTTGCGCTGTATGCATTCGATATTTGCGCGCCGCGCTAAATTTCTTATACTCGTACCCTCGTCGCTTGCAAAGGAATCATGCCGATGCAGCGAAACGCGGCGCGCCACGAACTACTATAGACACACTGCGCACAGGCTGGGACTGCCAGCTTAGAGAAGAAAAGAGAGAGGGAAAGAGAAAATTCTAGTCAAAGCCGGTCTAGCATTGTTAATAATTTGCTTTCGAAAACAGCGCTTAAGCACAACTCAAGGTAATGGCTGACCCTTAATGTAGAAGGCAGAATTAAGAAGACAGATGAAGTTGTAAGTATTCACAAAGGAAAGTTACAATTTGCTTACCCAAAGTTTTTGTCAAAAAAGGCCTTCTGTTGGCGGGCAGTAGACTGCGGGGAGCTCCATAGCTCAACAGGGTCGGTAGTGACTTGGAAGAACAGAACGCCGCAGGACAGGGCTATGCAAACTACAAAGCTCAGCATGATGACGAGCACCGGGTGCTTCGCCACGAGCAGACCCCAGCTAGTAAAGGCGGCTTCGATTCGAGCTTCAATCTGCCCGCTGACGCGATCTGAGCAGTCGATTTCGGTATCGGACAAGCGACTGCCGTCAGTTAGGAAGGCCTGGCTACTCGGCGAGGTGAGGCCGTACGTCAATTCGGTGGATGTAACCTTTTCGGAGGACGCTGCTGAGTATGCAGTATTCGAATCCTTGGAAGATGTGCTAACTCGAGAGTTTAAGTTCTTACGGTGCGTTTGAGCAAAGAAATAAATGTTCCAGGCGGCGAAGACGACTAAGAATGAGACGTAGATGGCAGCCATGACAATGTACCAGCCGTCGATTCCCAGCACCTGCCAGGGTTTCGGATCGTTTGGAGTCTCTGGCTTCTTCGGGCAGACAGCTTGACAATCGCTACAGGAGCAGGCAGCAACTCCTCGCTCTCGATCGCCAAGATGACACTGAACTGAGCTTTCATTCATTGGGCAGTGCATTTTACCATCGATAGTGAAGCATTGGTCCTCAAGGGAGAATTTTATGTCGAACGGAGCATACGGATTTTCGGCTGGACTACCCAAAAACTTAAACACGTCTTTCACGGTGCACGATTCCACGCTGACAGATCCGCACATTGCTGATATAGCTTTGCCGTTGCCGTGACTAACGCCTTTGCAGCTGTTGAAGAATGTGTGAGCAAAGTTGCTGCTGATGTTGTAGTTCACGCTTGTCACTGTATTTACGGATTCGTCGAAGCTGGTCGCCTGTAGGTACAAGCTTTGGTTCGGCGAGCAAGCCATGTTGCAGAACATGGATCGAAAATTTTTCCAACACGCTGGACAGCGCCTAAGTAGAAGGCCTGCGCGATCCATTTGGATGCTTAACGTTTCAATCTGACGCTCTGAGCAGCAAGTCACGACGTCCCCTGAACTTCCAGAAGCGATTTCCGGGCAAAATGATCGTAGCAGAGACAAAGACTTTTGGTTGTTAAGAGGCTTCGCGGGCCCGTTGTATCGGCAATTGATTGGATTATCCGTTGGGCTACGAGAGCACTCATCATACATAATGCAATCGGCAGAGGCCTAGAAAGAATAAGATGTTAGCACAGGCATTCATTTTAATTTAATGTTTGGTACCCGCAGAGCATTTAATGTATTGAACAAAAGCATTAAACAGACATGGAGAATCTCGTCATTTAAAACTCACATAACTCAGTCCAAGTGTTAATAGAAGGATCACGACGGCCAAATATTTCATTTTCGGAGACGACTTTTGCAGCATCTCAGAGTGGGGCTGCTGGTGCTATTAAATATGCACAATCCGATCCTTTACGGCCGTAGATGTTGCTTCCTAAAAATGAAGCTAAAACTAAAAAATTCTATTGTCTAGGAAAAAATTCTAAATATAAAAGCAACAATTTTATCGACCTTTCCTTCGAGAATTTATATGCGTTGCGCGTACCAAAATAGCGCCTTCGAATGACCAGCTAGTTTCAAGGTCACAGGATCACCCCACATGCACAAACAGAATATAATGCTTCGTTTTTATGCGAATGAGTATTAATAATGAAAATTCTACACATTCCTGTCACAAATAAGCCGACCATTGAAGCATTAATCAGTTCGATTTATTATGCTTGTTTAATTAAACTCAACCACGGTAACATTTTAAATTTTTTGAACGTTCGGACCAGATCAGCCCAGCGTATATATACACAATTAAGCTATATTCGGCAGAAATTTAATCAATGTAGATTATAGTTAAATCCGATATCTTTTACGTTACAGAATTGTCTGTAATATCAATATTTTTACGTCTTTTTTCTTCAAGATCAGATGCAAATCATACACTTAAGACAACTTTGTTTAGCGACCTAACAATTAAATTATATTAGCTTTTATCCATTAACTAGCTATGACTATTAAAATACTTATAAATATTAATTTTACAATAAAAAAATTTGCTTTCAAATCGATGCAACAAAAGCTATTTATTTTAATTTTATATATAATAAGGAATAATTTGTATGTTCTTATTTGAATCATATATTAAGTTCAATAAGTATTTTTTGTATAATTAAAGCTTTTTGCATGCATTTTTTTCAGTCTTACATATTTTTTTATTAATGGTTCATGCTTAAATGATGACATGCCTTAAATATGCCTTAAATCTTTCAATACGCTTTGAAGCTTCTTTAATATTTTTGTTTAATTTACTCACATTTTTATGACATTCAGACGACATTGCTGTAATTTTTATGCCGAACAAAGAATAATAATGTTATTAATTTAGAAAAAATTATCAATATCATGATATGGCATAAAACTTGAAATTTTGCTGTCATTCTAATTTAAGTGTACAAAAAAAGTCAGTCAATAGGTTTGCAATAGAATTAGATTTTTACAATTCTAATATGAATATTTAATATGAATATTTTCATTGATGTTCTTCACACAACTGGGATTCTACAGCATTTTATACTTCCCACGCCTGAGTGCTGCACCAGAGTAGTAGTCTCGACTACTCTACTACGAAGTTACAACTCTGCTCAGCCCTGATTGGATGTCGAATTGCTCGACTTAGTCAAAGCCCTACAGGCAGTTAAGAGGCTTCTTATACTAAAGAAATTTTGATTAGCTATGCCTTTCCGTCCAGTGAAGCAGACTTTGAAAAAATATGCATAGTATTTTGATTGTAACAGCATGCCTTGTTGGATCGCTCTACTTAGCGTATGCCGACGACAAAAAAGAATGTATAAGTAAGTGCTACGACCTATGGAATATCTAGCTCGTATCTGCCAAAGCTGTGTTTGTTGTCCGCAGAGGTTTGGGACTTTAGTCACTGCCATAAATCAAGGCCACAGTCGACCCACTGAGTCAGTGAGGTAGTCATGCCAGTGACGTCACGACCCTGTACACCCTGTGTGAGCGTGTGTATGAGTGGTGCCTGAGTACAGTATTGGCAAACTTGTATGTTCTCGGGAGTCAGCGGGCAACATTGCCTCCGCGTTTGTAATGGAACGATGTCACTAAAGGCGTTGCGCCAGGGTGCCCCCAGGACACGGATAAGAACGCAGGAACCGCTCACACTGGTTGTACACAGCGGCCTAGACTTTCCCATCGTCAGGCTTGCATGCACTCTCTGCCTCATGGGCACGAATACCACTGGCTTCAGGTGAAATTCCGTGAACTGACACCAAATTAGCACGAGAGCTGCTCTGCCCAGTGTTGTGACAAAATTTGAACAATCTCTTATTGTAGTAAATTTTTGTTTGTAATCAGGTAAAGTGGCTCGCTTGGCAAGTAAAATAAGAAGAAATCCCAAAATCAACATGTGGTTTTTTCGACGCGTTTCGCACACCAAGGTGCATCGTCAGATATATTGTTCGAAACGAAAGGTGTGAGTGTGCAAGGATCATGTCAAACAACACATTTGATCCTTGCACGTACCAGCGCCAGCGCATCTTACCCTGCGGTAGCCAACCTGGTCAGCTCTACGGGGTCTGCAAGGTGCACAAACCAGAAAAACCCCTCAGACCAATTGTTTCCATGGTCAACACCGCCGAATACGAGCTTGCTAAATACCTGGACTCGCTCATCAAACCTTGCATTTCTACTGAATTCACCTCGAAATCCAACAGCGCTTTTCTGAAAGATCTTCAAAATTCGTGCTCTGACATCAAGAAGTCTGACATTCTCTGCAGTTTCGATGTTGTTTCACTCTTTACTAACATCCCCTGAAACTTGCTATTGACCTCGCCACTGAATAAGTGTTTAAACGCAATCCTACCTCCATTTCTTTGTCTAAGGACTCTTTTAAAAAACTTCTTGGCTTTGCGACCTCTGGAATCTTCATGTTCAACAGTAAATACTACCGGCAAATTGAGGGCTGCGCCATGGGAAGTCCGCTGGCCCCTACTCTGGCTGAAATCTGCTTGACTCATTGGGAAACCAACAACTGGATGTCCCTTGACTGTGCGCCCAAATTTTACAGACGCTATGTCGATGAAACGTTTGCCATCTTTGAAAGCAAGAACAAACTTGACCATTTCTTCCAGTCTATCAATTCCACCCATGACAATATTAAGTTCACCAATGAGATTGCTACTGACCATAAACTTCCGTTCCTTGACCTTGACATCGATCTCAGCGGTGGGAACCTTTTCACCAAAGTTTTCCGCAAAAAAACCTTCACCAATCTCATTCTCAACTTTTATGCCGTGTGCCCCAGACAGTGGAAATCTGGTCTGATCAGATGCTTGCTTCACAGAGCCTACACTGTCTGCAACTCCTGGATCAACTTTGACCAAGAAATTAGATTCCTGACCAAAATGCTCCAACAAAACGGTTACCCATCTGCCTTCATCCACCACAACATCCACAAATTCATTTCTGAAAGAGTGAATCACCAAAAAGTTTCCAAACCTGACCACATTGACCTTAGTGAACCAACCCTCATTCTCCCTTTCTTTGGCCATCCTTCTCTCACCTTCAAAAACAGGATTTGCAAATTATTTCACAACTCTTTCAACAGCCAAATTCGCGTTATTTTCCGCTGTTCCAAAGTTGGCAGTTTTGTCGGTCGGTTAAAGTCACGTGTACCCCGTGCTCTGCGTGCAGGTGTTGTCTACTGTTTCAACTGCTCTGTTGACCAGAGCGTCTCCTACGTGGTGAAGACCAAAAGACACCTGCACACTAGAACCAGGGAGCACTGGCTCAAACCGTCGGCCATCCAAACCCACCTTTTGGAATGTAACAGCTGCTCTAATTGTACACCTGAAGAACGTTTTAAAATCATTGATCAATGCCCATCTGATCACGAGCTCAAGATCTTAGAAGCCTTGTACATAAAAAAACCAGTCGCCCACCCTTAATACGCAACTCCAACACAGTGGTGCAGGCCATGTTCTCCGTGTATTCTGAGTGAGAGAGCACTGACCTTGTTGTAACCAGTACTCATTCAATTATATTTTGTTTTCTGCCTATTGGTCTTCGCCCCGCCCTACGGACTATCAACCTCCAACTACTCTGTACATACAAAATACTTACTCACCAGCTACTTGACAAATAATTTATAAATTCGCTTACTCACACCTTTCGTTTCAAACAATATACCTGACGATGCACCTTGGTGTGCGAAACGCGTCGAAAAAACCACATGTTGATTTTCGGATTTCTTTTTATTTTATTTGTAAATCTAAATGCATTGTAAGGATTGCTATAATTCCTGTTCGCAAATATACTTTAGCTGGCTATCATAAAGCAATGGCAGCCTGTCTGCGGAGAGCCGACCACGGGCGCCGGACATCTCCGTCCAGCAATACGACTTGGACCGACAACTACTTGGTCGGGGAGTTTAACAACGTCTCCACTTGGATCTACTATGAAGGATCATTTGGTTAGTGACACTGATGAAGGCGTAGAATCTCGGGTTCTCCTGAATAATATTAGCCATTCTACAGAGTTAATTACTCTCACAGAGAGCATTCACAGTCTTGTTTGCTACAGAAATTCTCAGAGAAGTTGTTAGGAACTGTACTCGTAGCAGAGCCAGTCAACTGTGACCTAATAATGGACTGGGAAACAGCTCTCGACTGCCCTTGCCTGTCACGTTTTACTCTCTGCAGCTCAAGCAATGGGACACTTATCGCCACTTAACGATAATCAGCGCCCGATGCATCTAGTTGCTACGCAACGCCGGCCGCCAGCCAAAGCCTGGGTGGTCTGTCGGATGCTGGCGGGGAATGGCAATAGCCATCAAGTTGACTTTTTTGAACCTGACGTGAGTTTAACAGTCTACGTGCGTTTAAATGAAGTCTTTGAACCTGATGTGAGTTTAACAGTCTACGTGCGTTTAAATGAAGTCTTTGAACCTGATGTGAGTTTAACAGTCTACGTGCGTTTAAATGAAGTCTTTGAACCTGATGTGAGTTTAACAGTCTACGTGCGTTTAAATGAAGTCTTTGAACCTGACGTGAGTTTAACAATAAACCGTGCGTTTAAACAAAGTCTTTGAACCTGACGTGAGTTTAACAATAAACCGTGCGTTTAAACAAAGTCTTTGAACCTGACGTGAGTTTAACAATAAACCGTGCGTTTAAACAAAGTCTTTGAACCTGACGTGAGTTTAACAATAAACCGTGCGTTTAAACAAAGTCTTTGAACCTGACGTGAGTTTAACAATAAGCCGTGCGTTCAAACAAAGTCTTTGAACCTGACGTGAGTTTAACAATAAGCCGTGCGTTTAAACAAAGTCTTTGAACCTGACGTGAGTTTAACAATAAGCCGTGCGTTCAAACAAAGTCTTTGAACCTGACGCGAGTTTAACAATAAACCGTGCGTTCAAACAAAGTCATTGAACCTGACGTGAGTTTAACAATAAGCCGTGCGTTCAAACAAAGTATTTGATAGCCATATTTAAATCAAGCCCTTAAATATTCATTCAGAAGTTTCCCACCTGGCGATCCAATGCGAGTTCTCCAACAGTCAGACGAAATTGTGCTGATGAGCCGCTGTTCGATCTTGCTAGGGTGTCCCATGATCGGGTATGCATCATAAAGTCTTGACACTGAACTCAATCGCTTTAAATAGCTTTTTATTACAAAATTACGTTTGCAGAATCGTTCTAAAAACGCAACGAGACCGAGATTTCGAGTTGTAGCACTTCTGGTGAGATAAATGTTTTTTTGAAAGATAGTGCAAATTTATTTTTGCTGATAGGTCAGCCCACTGTGAGTACTTTATGAAGTTGAAGCTTACTGTAGGGAGTTGGAGCTTACTTGTAGGGAGTTAGAGCTTACTGTAGGAAGTTGAAACTTACTGTAGGGAGTTGGAGCTTACTGTAGGAAGTTGGAGCTTACTGCAGGGAGTTGGAGCTTACTGTAGGAAGTTGGAGCTTACTGCAGGGAGTTGGAGCTTACTGTAGGGAGTTGGAGCTTACTGTAGGAAGTTGGAGCTTACTGCAGGGAGTTGGAGCTTACTGTAGGGAGTTGGAGCTTACTGTAGGAAGTTGAAGCTTACTGTAGGGAGTTGGAGCTTACTGTAGGAAGTTGGAGCTTACTGTAGAGAGTTGGAGCTTACTGTAGAGAGTTAGAGCTTACTGTAGAGAGTTGGAGCTTACTGTAGGAAGTTGGAGCTTACTGCAGGGAGTTGGAGCTTACTGTAGGGAGTTGGAGCTTACTGTAGGAAGTTGGAGCTTACTGCAGGGAGTTGGAGCTTACTGTAGGGAGTTGGAGCTTACTGTAGGAAGTTGAAGCTTACTGTAGGGAGTTGGAGCTTACTGTAGGAAGTTGGAGCTTACTGTAGAGAGTTGGAGCTTACTGTAGAGAGTTAGAGCTTACTGTAGAGAGTTGGAGCTTACTGTAGGCAGTTGGAGCTTACATTAAGGAGTTGGAGCTTACTGTAGGGAGTTAGAGCTTACTGTAGGGAGTTAGAGCTTACTGTAGGAAGTTGGAGCTTACATTATGGAGTTGGAGCTTACTGTAGAGAGTTGGAGCTTACTGTAGGAAGTTTTAGCTTGCTGTAGGAAGTTCGAGCTTACTGTAGGAAGTTTGAACTTACTGTAAGGAGCTGGAGCTTACTATAGAGCTGGAGCTTACATTAAGGAGTTGGAGCTTACTGTTAGCGAGTCAAAAGATTGTCAGACAAATTTGGATGCTTTTTTATTTGTTAAACTTTTAAAAATAAAATTCAATGATCTCTGAACACTCTAGGAACCGCCATTCGTCACATTCAGCAACGGATCTTTTACGGGCTTCAGTGTTTCCGTTCTAGACAGCATGGCTGAACGACTGGGCTTTGACTACCGCATCAGCGAGACATCAAGTTGGCCGCAACTGATGGCTGCTATTGTCAAAAAGGTGAGAGTACTAACACCTCACCAATATAAGACGCGTAGATGCACGGACATCAAATTTCAGTGATGAGTTTTTGTTGCTATGCTGCCCTTAGTCTGTACTTTTTGCGACCGAATTTGTCTATGGCAGGGGTCGGCAAACTCCAGTCAGCGACCACATGCAGCCCGATAGCCTCTCTGTCCGGCCCTCGGTCCTTTGAAACTTCACAATAGCAATCCGGCCCGCTCAATGTCTGTGTGAGTCTCGAGCTCTTCTCTCTAATCTCCTCTCTTCTCTCCTCTTCTCTTCTCCTCTGCTCTCCTCTCCTCTCCTCTCCTCACCTCTCCTCTCCTCACCTCTCCTCTCCTCTCGATCATCTCCTCTCTTCTCTCCTCTCCTCTCCTCTCCTCTCCTCTCTTCTCTCCTCTCCTCTCCTCTCTTCTCTCCTTTCCTCTCCTCTCCTCTCCTCTCCTCTCTCTCCTCTCCTCTCCTCTCCTCTCCTCTCCTCTCCTCTCCTCTCCTCTCCTCTCGATCATCTCCTCTCTTCTCTCCTCTCCTTTCCTCTCCTCTCCTCTCCTCTCCTCTCTTCTCTCCTCTCCTCTCCTCTCCTCTCTTCTCTCCTCTCCTTTCCTCTCCTCTCCTCTCTCCTCTCCTTTCCTCTCCTCTCCTCTCCTCTCTTCTCTCCTCTCCTTTCCTCTCCTCTCGATCCTTCCTCTCTTCTCCCTCCTCTCCCTCTCTCCTCTTCTCTCCTCTCCTAATTCCTCTCATCTATTCTCTCTTCTCCTCTCTTCTCTCTTCTCCTCCTTCCTCCTCTCCCTCTCTCCTCTTCTCTCCTCTCCTCTTCTCTCCTCTCCTCTTCTCTCCTCTCCTCTCCTCTCCTCTTCTCTCCTCTCCTCTCCTCTCCTCTTCTCTTCTCTCCTAATTCGTTTATCTTCTCCTCTGGCCTCCTCTTTTTTCCAGTATTCTCTGGCCTCTCCTTTCTCATATCTCCCTTCCTTCTTCTTTATTTCCTCTCCTCTTCCTTCCTCCGGCCCGCATCATGCTCTGGGTTCTCTATCTGGCCCTTTAGGTAGAAAAAGTTTGCCAACCCCTGGCCTGTGGCGAAACCCCAGGCCATTCAGTGCTATGCAAAAATCGATTCTCCGGGAACTCCGTTTACAAAAAACACAACTGTAGTTAAGCGTCGTCGCTCTCCAAAACTTTTGTTAGAACTTTTTTCTTGACAAACTTGTTGGTGCATCACGGAAAAATCACATACACTGGCCAGATGTGCAACCGACAGCTCAGCCGCAGCTATTGCGCGGCGCATCTGAAGGCTGCGTACGGCTGTTCAGTCCAAGGACTGGGAGGGTCGCCACACACACCCTCAATTACCCCAGCTAATGCTGGCACCAATTTTACAGCTGGGTGAACTGAAGCGATGCAGAGTTAGTGTCTTGCTCAAGGACACAAATTGTTCCGGCTGGGTCGAGAATCGAACCCCTGACGCTTCACACAATAAATTTCCACACAAACACATTCATTTGAGGCTATTGTGCACGAAAAAACTGGTCAGGAGGTTGTCATGCAATTTTGTGCTTCATAAAACTGTCACTCAAAGGAGGCTGACATCGGCATCGGGCCGATCTCCATCTCATCGGAGCGGCGCCGCTCCGTGGACATGACGCTGCCGTGCTACGATTTTGTCGGCCTGCAGTTGTTGGTGGCGGCGCCCGATTCGAGTGCCAACTCTGTCAGCTTCAATGATGGCTTCTTATTTGCCAGGGCTCTGCGGCCGGAGCTCTGGGCCTGCCTGGGCGCAGCCCTGCTGACCACGGCGCTTCTGGTGACTCTATTCGACCGGTTCAGCCCCTGCAGCTTCCGCAATCGCCCCCCGCCACCGAGTAATGAAGTCTCAGAATCCGGTGGAAAAGTGAGTTGTTGAAGCCTTTGTGTTGTGAATGAGGCAGAGTTTTTAGCTTCCTCTCCGGACCCGGACTCGTGTCTGGACCTTCGGGCATCGGCCTACAGGAGTACTATGTGGAGTCTATTGAATCATAACTAACTTAAGCAGATAACACAGAAGCAGATAACTATCGCAGAAGCAGATAACTAACACAGAAGCAGACAACTAACACAAAAGCAGATAACACAGAAGCAGATAACTAACACAGAAGCAGACAACTAACACAGAAGCAGACAACTAACACAGAAGCAGACAACTAACACAGAAGCACATAACTAACACAGAAGCAGACAACTAACACAGAAGCACATAACTAACACAGAAGCAGACAACTAACACAGAAGCAGACAACTAACACAGAAGCAGACAACTAACACAGAAGCAGATAACTATCACAGAAGCAGACAACTAACACAGAAGCAGACAACTAACACAGAAGCAGATAACACAGAAGCAGACAACTAACACAAAAGCAGACAACTAACACAGAAGCAGACAACTAACACAGAAGCAGATAACACAGAAGCAGCTAACTAACACAGAAGCAGATAACACAGAAGCAGACAACTAACACAGAAGCAGACAACTAACACAGAAGCAGACAACTAACACAGAAGCAGATAACACAGAAGCAGACAACTAACACAGAAGCAGACAACTAACACAGAAGCAGATAACTAACACAGAAGCAGATAGATAACACAGAAGCAGATAACACAGAAGCAGATAACACAGAAGCAGATAACACAGAAGCAGATAACACAGAAGCAGATAACTAACACAGAAGCAGATAACTAGCACAGAAGCAGATTGAAAGTCAAAGGTCAATAGCGGGAACTCCGAACTGCAGGTATTCAGCATCGGGGAGAGTCTCTGGTACTCTTTGGGCGCATTGATCCAAGCCGGGGACAGCTTCGACCCACGAGCGCCTTCGGCAAGACTCATTGTTGCCGGGTTTTGGCTTCTGTGCTGCATCATGCACGCCCTGTACACAGCCAATCTGGCAGCTTTGCTTACCGCCTCGCAGCTAACAGCGTCATCTGTGACAACCCTGAGGCGATTAGCAGCTCAAACTGATATTAAGGTGCGTTAAGCTCCCACTGTTTCTTGACCTACCATTTCCCTACTTGCTTAGCATCATAAATTTACTTCAATTCACCCGTATTCTCAGTACACGGTCCAGAGGAACACAATAGGACACGACTTCTTTGAGCGCATGGCTGACATCGAGTCGAAATTTTTCAACATCTGGCGGAGTTCAATCGAAGATAATGGTGAGCTTTCTTATCACTGTTGATTCTCTTCAAAAAAGGGACCTCAACCTTCAAGTGTTACTACAATAGTGTATTTTTTTTATTGTCTGTCTATTTGAACTCCATTCAACTGTCTCAGCTGGATAGTTGTTGCAAAATGGTTGTGGCCACCCTGACTCAACGCCTTTAGTAACGCCTCTCCAGGCAACGGAGCACCTCTAACACACGGAGCTGCAGTGTGGGAATACCCGATCGAAGAGCGCTTCACCAGAATGCTCGGCCGCATGAAGGAGTGGGGCCTGGCAAACAGCACACAGGAGGCTGTGTCCTTGGCCCGTACCGGCTCCTGGGCCGTGTTCATGGACACTCCCTTGGCCAGATACTATGCCAGTCGCGATTGTTGCTTGCGCACAGTTGGCGAGGTCCTGAGCTCGCGTCCGTATGGAATAGTTCTACAGAAAGGCTCGCTATTAACCAAGGAGTTCGACATGGCGTATGTTCTGTCATTGGACTGGGATCAGTTACTCAGCAACAGTCAAAAGTTTCACCCTCCAAGCGAGATTAATTTTTCTCACTTATTGCGAGTGACGCAACTTACAGCACGCGAGAATTGAAAGAACAGCTACAGCTGCGCACTTTGCGCTGGCCTCCCCGGTCCTCAGACATGAATCCCATCGAGCATGTGTGGGACTTCCTAAAATGCAGCATTCGAAAAGAGAATTCAACACAGAATGTTGCGGAGCTGCGTCATGCCATTGAAAACGCTTGGCAGCAGCTTCCCCTGGGGATGCCCCGCAGAGTCGCCGCACTTCTGCATGCGAGGGGATCTCACACGGGTTATTAAGCATTGAGATTCCAACTGCATATTGCATAACAAATACGTTTAAAAGACGTTTATTACTGATTCAATCAACTTTCCCTTCATCGCGGCGGCTTTGTTGCATAACTTGAGAGTCGAATTGTGAGTGAGAAGTTGTCGCAATAATTGAGAAAATTTTCATCTCGCTTGGAGGGTGGAACTCAGGACTGTTGCTGAGTGTAAATTAAGCTTCCTGCAAAGAGTCAGATTGGCTTTTTCATTTCAAACTGATCGCTCTTAAAACTTGCTTAATGCGTTTCAGAATCCTCCAGATGCAGCAGGATCGAACGCTGGAGACACTAAAAATGCAGTGGTGGAACAGCGTCGGCGAAGTCAATTGTCCAGCTGATGCCAGGTCAATTGGTAAGCATGGAAATCAAGTGCTAGGCCTGATTGATCATGTCGAGTTCTTATCTAGTGTCATGTCAACTGTGATGCTACCCTGGCGCAGTTTAAGCGACATTGTTCCACAACCGGCGAGAGGCATTACTGCCCATTTCGCCGACTCCCCTGAGCAGGCACAAAAGCGCGCATACGTACGCAGTCACACGCACAAGCACACACCCACACAGGAGTGTACAGCGGCCCTAACTTTATGTATCGTTAAGCATGTACACTTCCCTGTGCCTTGGGGTTGGCCCTCAGGGTCGTTAATTGCACGAGCAGAGCCAAGCCGAGATTCCAATTTAGCCCCATACTAATGTGACTGCACTTGGAATCGAGCCTGGGCCGCTGGTATGCAACCACGACACGACGCGACGCGACACGTTGACTCCCGTTTGCATGCACCAAGCAACATTTTAAAGACTAGGCCAAGATTAGCCCTCATTTCCTCACGTTCGATTCCAACCTCTGATTGGCAAAACCTCAACCGCAGGTCTGAAGCTCAGCTCCATCAGCGGCATCTTTGTGCTGCCCATTCTCGGCGTCTGCCTGGGCTTTCTGGCTCTGCTGGCCGAACTGACGATGCGACGGATTCAGCGATGCCAGCAGACTGCCGCTGAGGCGGCTCGCCTTCAGCCATAGCGATGCGATTAACCACAGTCGGACTTGCTACTCACAGTAGCATGCTAAGCAACAATTTTTAGAAACTACAAAGCTAATTTATTATCAGAAGCCATCAAATAAGCACCGAGGCCTGCGCTAATAAAATAACAGAATTCCATTTTGGCACCGTTGCGTGCTTGATGGCGGTTTTCGTTACTATCGCCTAATTCTTTGTTCTCTTTCTCCATTGTTTTTCTATTGCAGGGGTTGCCTTATTATGGCTTGAAGCTGCCTAACCATAAATTGCATTTTCTTGCAACTGGGCGGGCGATAGGGCTCAACCTTGAGAGCTTGGGCGTTTGAATTCGGTACGTTAGTTGGAGGGCGGTTTGGTAATCTGACTTTTTTGTCACACCAGGAAAGCTTTTTTCTTCAACTGGACGATTTTCGCACCTCGCAATAAACATAAAACAGACTCGTACGACGGGTCGTAAAGCTTCAGATGGAGAGCAAACCGGTTTCAGAACGGCAACTTGAGTTGCCAAGGAAACTGCGCTTGAAAATAGGAAAACTCGATCGCTTATTTAGAGACTAAAAGTGAAAGTTAGTTGGTCCTTCTCGTATTGGGTCTCCGGCGCGACACCGTGGGAGCTCCTCTCGCTGAAGGGGGCCCTGAGAGAGATTGGCCTGAACAGGGCTTGAAGTCTCCCATTGCTTGAGAAAAAAGTGAAATAAAGAGATGATGAAGAGTTTTAGTCGGTGTTGGCAAACCTGGGAAGCCCCTGTCTTCGTTGCCGCCATAAGGCCGCAGCTCAGCCCTCTCTCTCTCTCCTGTCCCACCTCAACTGGAAAACGTGCCTCACCGCCTGAATTGCCCACCCCCTACCCTCTAAATGCTGTGGTCTCGAATTTCTCTTCAAAACGATGAGGCGCGTGATGCTGGCCCTAGCCGCATTTAGTCGGAGAATCAGCACGCGCAGACTAACGATCGTCGCTCCTGTTATTGAGCATATACGGCACCTGGAGCCTCGGAGCCTGCTAGAATTATTATTATTATTCTCGGCAGAGGAATTCCTCTCTCTCACTTGGGGCGACTCGGCAGACACTCTGGCGCCAGCTGGGGCCGGCCAACCCCCTCCGCCCCGAGCTTCGGCCGCAATGATATAGACAGATACACGGAGACAATGGCCCGGCAGACGCGGAGCTGCCTAAATTGACAGGGGGACTGGAAGAGAAAAATCTGCGGAAAGAGAGGCAGAGAAAAATAGAGAAACCGCTCGCTACTCTTGCGTATCCTGTGACGACACAGCAGCTTATATCTCAATAACATTTCTGCTCGTCTCGATTCACATTTCTCCTGAATTATATTCGCTGAAGAGAATCGATAGAAACTGCCACAGTTTAGTTTGCTCAATGGCTAAACTTCCACTCCTGCTTTCCCTACTCATTCCACTGCTGGGTCTTCTTCTCCTCACTCGGTCCGTGCTGACGTCACCGACAGCGTCGCGCCCGCGGCCTCGGAACGATCCGTTGAACAGCTTGGCCAAGCTGCTTGGCATCAAGAAGGTGCCAGCACACCTGCGAAGCAGCACCGCAGCGCCGCTGTTCCTGCGTCGATTGTACGACTCGGTGTCGGAGAGGGACGGCCGGGCCGTCCGGGCGGTGCCGTATCATTCGGACTCGGTGGTGGCCTACGCTGACTGGGGTAAGCTTGTGGCACCTGTCTGACTATGAGATTGTGGCACCTGTCTGACTGTGAGCTTGTGGCACCTGTCTGACTGTGAGCTTGTGGCACCTGTCTGACTGTGAGCTTGTGGCACCTGTCTGACTGTGAGCTTGTGGCACCTGTCTGACTATGAGATTGTGGCACCTGTCTGACTGTGAGCTTGTGGCACCTGTCTGACTGTGAGCTTGTGGCACCTGTCTGACTGTGAGCTTGTGGCACCTGTCTGACTGTGAGCTTGTGGCACCTGTCTGACTGTGAGCTTGTGGCACCTGTCTGACTGTGAGCTTGTGGCACCTGTCTGACTGTGAGCTTGTGGCACCTGTCTGACTGTGAGCTTGTGGCACCTGTCTGACTGTGAGATTGCACCTGTCTGACTGTGAGCTTGTGGCACCTGTCTGACTGTGAGCTTGTGGCACCTGTCTGACTGTGAGATTGTGGCACCTGTCTGACTGTGAGCTTGTGGCACCTGTCTGACTGTGAGCTTGTGGCACCTGTCTGACTGTGAGCTTGTGGCACCTGTCTGACTGTGAGCTTGTGGCACCTGTCTGACTGTGAGATTGCACCTGTCTGACTATGAGATTGTGGCACCTGTCTGACTGTGAGATTGTGGCACCTGTCTGACTATGAGATTTTGGCACCTGTCTGACTGTGAGCTTGTGGCACCTGTCTGACTGTGAGCTTGTGGCACCTGTCTGACTGTGAGATTGCACCTGTCTGACTGTGAGCTTGTGGCACCTGTCTGACTGTGAGCTTGTGGCACCTGTCTGACTGTGAGCTTGTGGCACCTGTCTGACTGTGAGCTTGTGGCACCTGTCTGACTGTGAGCTTGTGGCACCTGTCTGACTGTGAGCTTGTGGCACCTGTCTGACTGTGAGATTGTGGCACCTGTCTGACTGTGAGATTGTGGCACCTGTCTGACTGTGAGCTTGTGGCACCTGTCTGACTGTGAGCTTGTGGCACCTGTCTGACTGTGAGCTTGTGGCACCTGTCTGACTGTGAGATTGTGGCACCTGTCTGACTGTGAGCTTGTGGCACCTGTCTGACTGTGAGCTTGTGGCACCTGTCTGACTGTGAGCTTGTGGCACCTGTCTGACTGTGAGATTGTGGCACCTGTCTGACTGTGAGCTTGTGGCACCTGTCTGACTGTGAGCTTGTGGCACCTGTCTGACTGTGAGATTGTGGCACCTGTCTGACTGTGAGCTTGTGGCACCTGTCTGACTGTGAGCTTGTGGCACCTGTCTGACTGTGAGATTGTGGCACCTGTCTGACTATGAGATTGTGGCACCTGTCTGACTGTGAGCTTGTGGCACCTGTCTGACTGTGAGCTTGTGGCACCTGTCTGACTGTGAGCTTGTGGCACCTGTCTGACTGTGAGCTTGTGGCACCTGTCTGACTATGAGATTGTGGCACCTGTCTGACTGTGAGATTGTGGCACCTGTCTGACTGTGAGATTGCACCTGTCTGACTGATCTCACAGTGGCACCTGTCTGGCTGTGAGATTGCACCTGTCTGATTGTGAGATTGTGGCACCTGTCTGACTGTGAGCTTGTGGCACCTGTCTGACTGTGAGCTTGTGGCACCTGTCTGACTGTGAGATTGTGGCACCTGTCTGACTGTGAGATTGCACCTGTCTGACTGATCTCACAGTGGCACCTGTCTGGCTGTGAGATTGCACCTGTCTGATTGTGAGATTGCACCTGTCTGATTGTGAGATTGCACCTGTCTGATTGTGAGATTGCACCTGTGATTCTGAGATCGCACCTGTCTGACTGAGATTGCACCTGTCTGACTGAGATTGCACCTGTCTGATTGTGAGATTGCACCTGTGATTCTGAGATTGCACCTGTCTGACATGAGATTGGGGTGCTGTCTCTATGCGGTTAATGTCCATTGGTTCGATTTCCGTGAGCGCCCCTATAGCCGTTTTAATTGCCATGATTCAATGATTTTATAATTGCCACGTCCCAAAATTTTGTATCTCCCGCAGCGCCAGGGAGTCAGACTTTCTACTCGTACAACCTCACCAGACTGCCTTACCAGAGTGACATCCGGTATGCCGACTTGCACCTGTTCAGAGCGCCTTCCGTCCGTTCCAGGCGGCATCGTCGTGAGGCGCCCGCGCAGCGTCCGCCGCCATCTAGAATTATCAAGGTGAAGCTTCTGTGGCGTTGTTAATCAGGATTCTGCGAATCAGAATTGTGTGAATTGGGATTCTGGGAATTGGGATTCTGGGAATTGGGATTTTGCAAACCGGGATTCTGTGAGTTAGGATTCTGTGAATTAGGATTATTTGAATCGGGATTCTGTGAATTGGGATTCTGTGAATTAGGATTCTGTGAATTGGGATTCTGTGAATTAGGATTCTGTGAATTGGGATTCTGTGAATTAGGATTTTGTGAATTAGGATTCTGCGAATTAGGATTCTGTGAATGAGGATTCTGTGAATTGGGATTCTGTGAATTGGGATTCTGTGAATTGGGATTCTGTGAATTGGGATTCTGTGAATTAGGATTCTGTGAATTGGGATTCTGTGAATTGGGATTCTGTGAATTAGGATTCTGTGAAAAAGCTTTCTGTGAATCGAAATTCCGTGAAAAAGGGTTCTATGAATCAGGATTCTGTGAATTCGAATTCTGTGAATCGGGATTCTGCGAATCAGGACTCTGTGAATCTGGATTCTGTAAACTGGAACTCTGTGAATCGAGATTCTGTGAATTAGGCTTTTGTGAATCGGGATTCTGTAAGTCAGGATTCTTTGATCTGGGATCCTGAGAATCGGGGATATGGAATCTGTGATGTGTGAATTTCGGATATAGCCTTAGACACTTCTTTGATAGCTGTGTATTGGGTATGAATGTGACTCATTATACTTATGTAACAGTTCAGCTCTATCTGGTTCTGTGAACAAAACGGATTATGTGAATTTGTTGCTCTGGGAGGCTTTCTCGGAATCTACACTATAACTTTTCTTATCAGTATCTCCATGTAAAATATGTGAATTTATGCCTCACCGTTTCCAGTTGAAGCTGTACCAGGTAACAGATCCTAGGCGTCGCAGCACACCTTACGGCAACATCCTGCTGTCGCAGAAGCTGCTGCCCGTCGATTACCGCGGCTGGGTTGTGTTCCAGGTCAGCCAGGCCGCATTGAGCTGGTTGGAGTCCTCGGGCGGCTCGAATCACGGTGAGTCTGTTTGCTGCCTTCAAGAACTCTGATTGGCTGGCAGCGGAGGGGGTTGGTGCAGACTGGGGTAGGGGGATTGAAAAGCTCCGGTACTCGAACTCTGATTGGCTGGCAGCGGAGGGGGTTGGTGCAGACTGGGGTAGGGGGATTGAAAAGCTCCGGTACTCGAACTCTGATTGGCTGGCAGCGGAGGGGGTTGGTGCAGACTGGGGTAGGGGGATTGAAAAGCTCCGGTACTCGAACTCTGATTGGCTGGCAGCGGAGGGGGTTGGTGCAGACTGGGGTGGAAGGATTAAAAAGCTGCGGTACTCGAACTCTGATTGGCTGGCAGCGGAGGGAGTTGGTGCAGTCTGGGGTAGGGGGGGTTGAAAAGCTCCGGTACTCGAACTCTGATTGGCTGGCAGCGGAGGGGGTTGGTGCAGACTGGGGTAGGGGGATCGAAAAGCTCCGGTACTCGAACTCTGATTGGCTGGCAGCGGAGGGGGTTGGTGCAGACTGGGGTAGAAGGATTGAAAAGCTCCGGTACTCGAACTCTGATTGGCTGGCAGCGGAGGGAGTTGGTGCAGTCTGGGGTAGGGGGGGGGGTTGAAAAGCTCCGGTAATCGAACTCTGATTGGTTGGCAGCGGAAGGGTGGGTGCAGTCTGAGGTAGGGGGGATTGAAAAGCTCCGGTACTCGAACGCTGATTGGCTGGCAGCGAAGGGGGTGTTGTTTCAGGGCTAACTGATAAGCCAAAGTGTCACGCCACGAACCCCGGAATCCCGTAGGTCTCGCCGTGTTTGCCTACTACGCGAATGGCGACCCGGTCCCGCCCAGCCGGCTCGGCTTCGTCCAACGCGGCGAGAATAGGGACGTCCTGCAGCCGGCACTGATGGTGTACGCTTCCGATGGCGAGAGAAAGCATAACCGGCCCGAACTAGGTGAGCCCAGGTCTTGATTGGATCAGGGTTGGGTCAGTGTTGGGTGAAGGTTTCATTAAGGCTGGGTCAGGGTCAGGGTTGGGTCAGGGTTGGGTCAGAGTTGGGTCAGGGTTGGGTCAGGGTTGTGTCAGGGTTTGGTCAGGGTTGGGTCAGGGTTGGGTCAGGGTTGAGTCATGGTTTCATTAGGGCTGCGTCAGGGTTGGATCAAGGTTGAATCGGGTTTGGGTCAAGGTTGAGTTACGTTTGGGTCAGACTTGGGTCAGAGTTGAGTCAGGGTTGGGTCAAGGTTGAATCAGGTTTGGGTCAAGGTTGAGTCACGTTTGGGTCAGACTTGGGTCAGACTTGAATCAGGGTTGGGCAGGTTTGGATGAGTTTTGGGTCAAAGTTCCATTTTAAGTCTGGATGTCAGGATCAAGGCTAGGTCAGAGTTGGGTCACGGTCCCATTTAGTTTGGGTCAATACTTGGTCAGGGGTTGAGTCAAGTTTTATTAGAGTTCGTTCAGGGTTGGCTCAGTTTTGGGTCAAATTTAGGTCAGGGATTTTGCATAAAACCCGCACACCTCAAACGACACCTGCGCAGAGAACAACTCCTTCAACCGAGCATTCGACTCTTTCGACCCGAATCGCTACGCCAGCGTCTACAGCGGCGGCTTCGCTATCCCGTCCAGTCGCCATCGGCGAAGTCGCCGCTCAGTCGGCACCGCAGAATCTGCCGCCGCCGCCGCCAGTTCCGAGTCGGCGACTTCTCCGATGCACAGCGTGAGCTGCCGGCGCTACCCCATGCAGGTGGACTTCGCCACGGTCGGCTGGGACGAGTGGATCATCGGGCCGTCGGGCTTCAACGCCTTCTTCTGCAGCGGGCAGTGCCCGTTCCCGCTGGGCCAGCAGTTCCACCCCAGCAACCACGCGGTGGTGCAGAGCATCATGAACCACCTGGGCCCCATCATCAGCAGCCCCGTGCCGAAGCCCTGCTGCGTCCCCAGCAAGCTGGACGTTCTCAACATGCTGTACTATGACGACAACGAGCGAGTGGTGCTGAAGCAGTACGACGACATGGTGGCGCTGGCATGCGGCTGCCAGTGAGGCTGAGTGTCTGTCAGCATCTGATGCCTTATTTGTAGCTGTTTTGTAATGCTCCGGTTTTGTGTCATCGAGTTCGCTTTTGACTTGATTGAGCGGTATTTTTTAAAAATGTCTTCGAAAATTATGGGTTCATGTGCGACAGCGGCATTGGATCGGAACTTTTAGAATCTGCTTCCAGAACCTGCTTCTTCCAGAATCTGCTTCTTATAGAATCTGCTTCTAGAATCTGCTTCTTCCAGAATCTGCTTCTTCCAGAATCTGCTTCTTCCAGAATCTGCTTCTTCCAGAATCTGCTTCTTCCAGAATCTGCTTCTTCCAGAATCTGCTTCTTCCAGAATCTGCTTCTTCCAGAATCTGCTTCTTCCAGAATCTGCTTCTTCCAGAATCTGCTTCCAGAATCTGCTTCTAGAATCTGCTTCTTCCAGAATCTGCTTCTTCCAGAATCTGCTTCTTCCAGAATCTGCTTCTTCCAGAATCTGCTTCTTCCAGAATCTGCTTCTTCCAGAATCTGCTTCTTCCAGAATCTGCTTCTTCCAGAATCTGCTCTTCCAGAATCTGCTTCTTCCAGAATCTGCTTCTTCCAGAATCTACTTCTTAGAGAATCTGCTTCTTCCAGAATCTGCTCTTCCAGAATCTGCTTCTTCCAGAATCTGCTTCTTCCAGAATCTGCTTCTTCCAGAATCTGCTTCTTCCAGAATCTGCTTCTTCCAGAATCTGCTTCTTCCAGAATCTGCTTCTTCCAGAATCTGCTTCTTCCAGAATCTGCTTCTTCCAGAATCTGCTTCTTCCAGAATCTGCTTCTTCCAGAATCTGCTTCTTCCAGAATCTGCTTCTTCCAGAATCTGCTTCTTCCAGAATCTGCTTCTTCCAGAATCTGCTTCTTCCAGAATCTGCTTCTTCCAGAATCTGCTCTTCCAGAATCTGCTTCTTCCAGAATCTGCTTCTTCAAGAATCTGCTTCTTCCAGAATCTGCCTCTTCCAGAATCTGCTTCTTCCAGAATCTGCTTCTTCCAGAATCTGCTTCTTCAAGAATCTGCTTTTAAAATCTGCTTCTTCCAGAATCTGCTTCTAGAATCTGCTTCTTCCAGAATCTGCTTCCAGAATCTGCTTCTAGAATCTGCTTCTTCCAGAATCTGCTTCTTCCAGAATCTGCTTCTTCCAGAATCTGCTTCTTCCAGAATCTGCTTCTAGAATCTGCTTCTTCCAGAATCTGCTTCTTCCAGAATCTGCTTCTTCCAGAATCTGCTTCTTCCAGAATCTGCTTCTTCCAGAATCTGCTTCTTCCAGAATCTGCTCTTCCAGAATCTGCTTCTTCCAGAATCTGCTTCTTCCAGAATCTACTTCTTAGAGAATCTTTATTTAAAGTTGATTCTTCCAGAATAAAAGTTTTCCAGAATCTTCTTCTGCAAGAACACGCTTTTGTCAGAATCTTCTGTCAGGATATTCTGGAATCTGCTTCTTTCAGAATCTACTTTTTCCAAAATTTACTTTTTCGAGAATCTGCTTTTCTTAGAATTTGCTCCTGCCAGAATGGGGACTTCCTGCAGGATGTTACAGTTTTCATATTCAATTTGTCACTTTATAAAAATTTGTCTTTGCGCAAAAGACGGCTTTGTTTTCGGCAGAAAATTTCATTCTGAAACTGTATTTCACAGTGTCACAGACATACTGTCAGATCATTTTACTGTCACGCTTCTAATCTGAGCTGTCTTCCTACTTTCAATTGTTTGCCTCATTTTTGCTACTCAAATTCTGCACACCAAAGCGAAAGTTTGTGGTACTTCGATTCGCACAGCTTTTCTCTGAGTTCTAATTTTGAGTTTTTGCTTTTTGTAGGCTCGTGTAAAATACAAACTGAGCACCGTTTTTGATGCTGTAACTGTTCTATCATTGCGCTGACTGCACTGCACTACTTGCAGTCTAATGGAAAAGTAGTATCTACAGCTTTTCTGCTGAATACTGCTTGAAAACTTATAAAATTTCGAATAACATTATTACTCGCGTACTTTGCTAGCACAGTGCCTGACTAAGACTGTGTCAGATGCTAGCACAGTTTCTGACTAAGACTGTGTCAGATGCTAGCACAGTGCCTGACTAAGACTGTGTCAGATGCTAGCACAGTGTCTGACTAAGACTGTGTCAGATGCTAGCAAAGTGCCTGACTAAGACTGTGTCAGATGCTAGCACAGTGCCTGACTAAGACTGTGTCAGATGCTAGCACAGTGTCTGACTAAGACTGTGTCAGATGCTAGCACAGTGTCTGACTAGGACTGTGTCAGATGCTAGCACAGTTTCTGACTAAGACTGTGTCAGATGCTAGCACAGTTTCTGACTAAGACTGTGTCAGATGCTAGCACAGTGCCTGACTAAGACTGTGTCAGATGCTAGCACAGTGTCTGACTAAGACTGTGTCAGATGCTAGCAAAGTGCCTGACTAAGACTGTGTCAGATGCTAGCACAGTGCCTGACTAAGACTGTGTCAGATGCTAGCACAGTTTCTGACTAAGACTGTGTCAGATGCTAGCACAGTGCCTGACTAAGACTGTGTCAGATGCTAGCACAGTGTCTGACTAAGACTGTGTCAGATGCTAGCAAAGTGCCTGACTAAGACTGTGTCAGATGCTAGCACAGTGCCTGACTAAGACTGTGTCAGATGCTAGCACAGTTTCTGACTAAGACTGTGTCAGATGCTAGCACAGTTTCTGACTAAGACTGTGTCAGATGCTAGCACAGTGCCTGACTAAGACTGTGTCAGATGCTAGCACAGTGTCTGACTAAGACTGTGTCAGATGCTAGCAAAGTGCCTGACTAAGACTGTGTCAGATGCTAGCACAGTGCCTGACTAAGACTGTGTCAGATGCTAGCACAGTTTCTGACTAAGACTGTGTCAGATGCTAGCACAGTTTCTGACTAAGACTGTGTCAGATGCTAGCACAGTGTCTGACTAAGACTGTGTCAGATGCTAGCACAGTGTCTGACTAAGACTGTGTCAGATGCTAGCAAAGTGCCTGACTAAGACTGTGTCAGATGCTAGCACAGTTTCTGACTAAGACTGTGTCAGATGCTAGCACAGTGTCTGACTAAGACTGTGTCAGATGCTAGCACAGTGTCTGACTAAGACTGTGTCAGATGCAAGCACAGTGTCTGACTAAGACTGTGTCAGATGCTAGCAAAGTGCCTGACTAAGACTGTGTCAGATGCTAGCACAGTGTCTGACTAAGACTGTGTCAGATGCTAGCACAGTGTCTGACTAAGACTGTGTCAGATGCTAGCACAGTTTCTGACTAAGACTGTGTCAGATGCTAGCACAGTTTCTGACTAAGACTGTGTCAGATGCTAGCACAGTGTCTGACTAAGACTGTGTCAGACGCTAGCAGTGCCTGACTAAGACTGTGTCAGATGCTAGCACAGTGCCTGACTAAGACTGTGTCAGATGCTAGCACAGTGTCTGACTAAGACTGTGTCAGATGCTAGCACAGTGTCTGACTAAGACTGTGTCAGATGCTAGCACAGTGTCTGACTAAGACTGTGTCAGATGCTAGCAAAGTGCCTGACTAAGACTGTGTCAGATGCTAGCACAGTGTCTGACTAAGACTGTGTCAGATGCTAGCACAGTGTCTGACTAAGACTGTGTCAGATGCTAGCACAGTGCCTGACTAAGACTGTGTCAGATGCTAGCACAGTTTCTGACTAAGACTGTGTCAGATGCTAGCACAGTGTCTGACTAAGACTGTGTCAGACGCTAGCAGTGCCTGACTAAGACTGTGTCAGATGCTAGCACAGTGCCTGACTAAGACTGTGTCAGATGCTAGCACAGTGCCTGACTAAGACTGTGTCAGATGCTAGCACAGTGTCTGACTAAGACTGTGTCAGACGCTAGCAGTGCCTGACTAAGACTGTGTCAGATGCTAGCACAGTGCCTGACTAAGACTGTGTCAGATGCTAGCACAGTGCCTGACTAAGACTGTGTCAGATGCTAGCACAGTGTCTGACTAAGACTGTGTCAGACGCTAGCAGTGCCTGACTAAGACTGTGTCAGATGCTAGCACAGTTTCTGACTAAGACTGTGTCAGATGCTAGCACAGTGTCTGACTAAGACTGTGTCAGATGCTAGCACAGTGTCTGACTAAGACTGTGTCAGATGCTAGCACAGTTTCTGACTAAGACTGTGTCAGTTGCTAGCACAGTGTCTGACTAAGACTGTGTCAGACGCTAGCAGTGCCTGACTAAGACTGTGTCAGATGCTAGCACAGTGCCTGACTAAGACTGTGTCAGATGCTAGCACAGTGTCTGACTAAGACTGTGTCAGACGCTAGCAGTGCCTGACTAAGACTGTGTCAGATGCTAGCACAGTGCCTGACTAAGACTGTGTCAGATGCTAGCACAGTGCCTGACTAAGACTGTGTCAGATGCTAGCACAGTGTCTGACTAAGACTGTGTCAGACGCTAGCAGTGCCTGACTAAGACTGTGTCAGATGCTAGCACAGTTTCTGACTAAGACTGTGTCAGATGCTAGCACAGTGCCTGACTAAGACTGTGTCAGATGCTAGCACAGTGTCTGACTAAGACTGTGTCAGACGCTAGCAGTGCCTGACTAAGACTGTGTCAGATGCTAGCACAGTGCCTGACTAAGACTGTGTCAGATGCTAGCACAGTGTCTGACTAAGACTGTGTCAGACGCTAGCAGTGCCTGACTAAGACTGTGTCAGATGCTAGCACAGTGCCTGACTAAGACTGTGTCAGATGCTAGCACAGTGCCTGACTAAGACTGTGTCAGATGCTAGCACAGTTTCTGACTAAGACTGTGTCAGATGCTAGCAAAGTGCCTGACTAAGACTGTGTCAGATGCTAGCACAGTGTCTGACTAAGACTGTGTCAGATGCTAGCACAGTGTCTGACTAAGACTGTGTCAGATGCTAGCAAAGTGCCTGACTAAGACTGTGTCAGATGCTAGCACAGTGTCTGACTAAGACTGTGTCAGATGCTAGCACAGTGTCTGACTAAGACTGTGTCAGATGCTAGCACAGTTTCTGACTAAGACTGTGTCAGATGCTAGCACAGTTTCTGACTAAGACTGTGTCAGATGCTAGCACAGTGTCTGACTAAGACTGTGTCAGATGCTAGCACAGTGTCTGACTAAGACTGTGTCAGATGCTAGCACAGTGTCTGACTAAGACTGTGTCAGATGCTAGCACAGTGCCTGACTAAGACTGTGTCAGATGCTAGCACAGTTTCTGACTAAGACTGTGTCAGATGCTAGCACAGTGTCTGACTAAGACTGTGTCAGATGCTAGCACAGTGTCTGACTAAGACTGTGTCAGATGCTAGCACAGTTTCTGACTAAGACTGTGTCAGATGCTAGCAAAGTGCCTGACTAAGACTGTGTCAGATGCTAGCACAGTGCCTGACTAAGACTGTGTCAGATGCTAGCACAGTTTCTGACTAAGACTGTGTCAGATGCTAGCACAGTGTCTGACTAAGACTGTGTCAGATGCTAGCACAGTTTCTGACTAAGACTGTGTCAGATGCTAGCACAGTGTCTGACTAAGACTGTGTCAGATGCTAGCACAGTGCCTGACTAAGACTGTGTCAGATGCTAGCACAGTGTCTGACTAAGACTGTGTCAGATGCTAGCACAGTTTCTGACTAAGACTGTGTCAGATGCTAGCACAGTTTCTGACTAAGACTGTGTCAGATGCTAGCAAAGTGCCTGACTAAGACTGTGTCAGATGCTAGCACAGTGTCTGACTAAGACTGTGTCAGATGCTAGCACAGTTTCTGACTAAGACTGTGTCAGATGCTAGCACAGTGTCTGACTAAGACTGTGTCAGACGCTAGCAGTGCCTGACTAAGACTGTGTCAGATGCTAGCACAGTGTCTGACTAAGACTGTGTCAGATGCTAGCAGTGTCTGACTAAGACTGTGTCAGACGCTAGCAGTGTCTGACTAAGACTGTGTCAGATGCTAGCACAGTGTCTGAATAAGACTGTGTCAGACGCTAGCAGTGTCTGACTAAGACTGTGTCAAACGCTAGCAGTGTCTGACTAAGACTGTGTCAGACGCTAGCAGTGCCTGACTAAGACTGTGTCAGATGCTAGCACAGTGCCTGACTAAGACTGTGTCAGATGCTAGCACAGTGTCTGACTAAGACTGTGTCAGTTGCTAGCACAGTGTCTGACTAAGACTGTGTCAGATGCTAGCACAGTGCCTGACTAAGACTGTGTCAGACGCTAGCACAGTGTCTGACTAAGACTGTGTCAGATGCTAGCACAGTGTCTGACTAAGACTGTGTCAGACGCTAGCAAAGTGCCTGACTAAGACTGTGTCAGATGCTAGCACAGTGCCTGACTAAGACTGTGTCAGATGCTAGCACAGTGTCTGACTAAGACTGTGTCAGTTGCTAGCACAGTGTCTGACTAAGACTGTGTCAGATGCTAGCACAGTGCCTGACTAAGACTGTGTCAGATGCTAGCAAAGTGCCTGACTAAGACTGTGTCAGATGCTAGCAAAGAGAAAAAGAGTAAAAAACGAAATTATTTCGAAATTCCAATAATCTACTGAGTAGAAATCTTCTTTGAGTAGTGCAAAGCGCACTATTATGTATTTCTTTTGCATGAGGCACAAAAATTTGTACATAGATTTATACAGGTCTAAAATCACAGATAAACTGGATATCTTTTCATTTCTGCACTATAAGAGAGAAACCTGGATGAGAGATAATAACCGAGGCATAATTAATCATATGCTAATGAGGTGGCGAAGGACTAGCTGCGACGGACGCCATTCAAGTCTTGCTGCAAATTTTCTGTCCGGCTAATCATCCCGATAGTCGTCCGGCTCTTCTTCGCGCTCCTCTGGTTCGGGTTCCGGTTCTGGCTCCTCTTCCGGTTCCGGTTCCGGTTCCGGCTCCGGTTCCGGTTCCGGTTCCGGCTCCGGTTCCGGTTCCGGTTCCGGCTCGTCCTCGTCCATGTCGCCATCTTCCTCTTCCTGCTCTTCGTCGGCCTCTTCATACTCGTCTTCCAAGTCTTCTTCAGCGTCATCGAATTCTTCATCTTCTTCCTCATTCTCGTCTTCCTCTTCTTCTTCTTCTTCTTCTTCTTCCGCTTCTTCTTCTTCCGCTTCTTCTTCCGCTTCTTCTTCCGCTTCTTCTTCCTCATCCAGTTCCGACCCAGTCTCTCCATCCGCTGTCTCCTCTCCGCTGTCTCCTCGGCTGGCCGCTTCCTCCAGTGCGTCTCGCCCGCCCTCCGGGCCTCCAGCAGCGCCTCCGGCCGCGTCTGCCGCCCCGGCAGCTGCGGCTGCTCGTTCGAATTCGTCTCGAGCTTCGAGTTCTTCGCGCTCCAGGCGTAGGCGCTCGAGTTCGAGTTGCTGCTCGCGCTCAAGGCGCTCCTGTTCGAGCAGCAGCTGCTCGCGCTCCGCCTCCTGCAGCTCGGCTGCGGCCGCTGCGGCTGCGGCATCCTCCGGTCTGCGAGTTCGAAAAGTTACGAAATGCGTAAAAACTGGACCTCTTCAAAGTGCACTGTCTATCAACTGGACCTCTTCAAAGTGCACTGTCTAACAGCTGGACCTCTTCAAAGTGCATTGTCTAACAGCTGGACCTCTTCAAAGTGCATTGTCTATCAGCTGGACCTCTTCAAAGTGCACTGTCTAACAGTTGGACCTCTTCAAAGTACAAAGTCTAACAGCTGGACCTCTTCAAAGTGCACTGTCTAATAGCTGGACCTCTTCAAAGTGCATTGTCTATCAGCTGGACCTCTTCAAAGTGCATTGTCTATCAGCTGGACCTCTTCAAAGTGCATTGTCTAACAGCTGGACCTCTTCAAAGTGCACTGTCTAACAACTGGACCTCTTCAAAGTGCACTGTCTAACAGTTGGACCTCTTCAAAGTACAAAGTCTAACAGCTGGACCTCTTCAAAGTGCACTGTCTAATAGCTGGACCTCTTCAAAGTGCACTGTCTAACAGCTGGACCTCTTCAAAGTGCACTGTCTAACAGCTGGACCTCTTCAAAGTGCACTGTCTAACAGCTGGACCTCTTCAAAGTGCAAAGTCTAACAGCTGGACCTCTTCGAAGTGCACTGTCTAACAGCTGGACCTCTTCAAAGTGCAAAGTCTAACAGCTGGACCTCTTCAAAGTGCACTGTCTAACAGCTGGACCTCTTCAAAGTGCAAAGTGTAACAGCTGGACCTCTTCAAAGTGCAAAGTCTAACAGCTGGACCTCTTCAAAGTGCAAAGTCTAACAGCTGGACCTCTTCAAAGTGCAAAGTCTAACAGCTGGACCTCTTCAAAGTGCACTGTCTATCAACTGGACCTCTTCAAAGTGCACTGTCTATCAACTGGACCTCTTCAAAGTGCACTGTCTAACAGCTGGACCTCTTCAAAGTGCACTGTCTAACAGCTGGACCTCTTCAAAGTGCACTGTCTAACAGCTGGACCTCTTCAAAGTGCACTGTCTAATAGCTGGACCTCTTCAAAGTGCACTGTCTATCAACTGGACCTCTTCAAAGTGCAAAGTCTAACAGCTGGACCTCTTCGAAATTCAAAATAAAGTCTATAGCTGGACTACTAAAAACATTTCCCCATTTAATCCACTAAATTGCCCAACGCTAGCCAGGCGGTCGCAAGGAACAGGCAAGGCACTTCTTTGCCGCAGCAGTCATTTGCAACAAACTTTGCAATGTCTTCGGTTTTCAAATTCAGCTACAGGGGGGCAACTCTCTGACAATTCAGTCCCGGCTGCGACCTTCATTTATTGCGAATGCGGGGGGAGATGGCTGGACAAGTTGAAATGGCGACCACATGGGCGATGGAGAGAACCCCGTGCCAGAAGTGGCATTCCCGCACGAATGCGAATGCGGAGTGGGGGGGGTTGGGATGGAGCATTGGGGGATTCGAATGAATTTTGTGGGACTTGAATTTGTTGTAAAGCTACAGTCGAATGAGGGGCAAAGGATTAAAAAGTGGTCAATGCAGCTTTAAGATGCCAGTGGCGATAGATATTGACAGACAGAAGCTTTAGAGGAATTGGGAACGGTTCGAGTAACAGAAATTCGGAGAAAGAGGGGTAGAGGGAGGGGTAGAGGGAGGGTTAGAGAGAGGGGTAGAGGGAGGGTTAGAGGGAGGGGTAGAGTGAGGGTTAAAGGGAGGGGTAGAGGGAGGGGTAGAGCGAGGGGTAGAGGGAGGGTTAGAGGGAGGGGTAGAGGGAGGGGTAGAGGGAGGGGTAGAGGGAGTAGTAGAGAAAGGGGTAGAGGGAGAGGTAGAGGGAGGGTTAGAGGGAGGGGTAGAAGGAGGGTTAGAGCGAGGGGTAGAGGTAGGGTTAGAGGGAGGGGTAAAGGGAGAGGTAGAGGGAGGGGTAGAGGGAGTAGTAGAGGGAGGGGTAGAGGGAGTAGTAGAGGGAGGGGTAGAGGGAGTAGTAGAGAAAGGGGTAGAGGGAGAGGTAGAGGGAGTAGTAGAGAAAGGGGTAGAGGGAGAGGTAGAGAAAGGGGTAGAGGGAGAGGTAGAGGGAGCGGTAGAGGGAGGGTTAGAGGGAGGGGTAGAGGGAGGGTTAGAGGGAGGGTAGAGGGAGGGTTAGAAGGAGGGGTAGAGGGAGGGGTAGAAGGAGGGGTAGAGGGAGCGGTAGAGGGAGGGGTAGAGGGAGTAGTAGAGGGAGGGGTAGAGGGAGTAGTAGAGAAAGGAGTAGAGGGAGAGGTAGAGGGAGTAGTAGAGGGAGGGGTAGAGGGAGTAGTAGAGGGAGGGGTAGAGGGAGTAGTAGAGGGAGGGGTAGAGGGAGTAGTAGAGGGAGGGGTAGAGGGAGTAGTAGAGAAAGGGGTAGAGGGAGAGGTAGAGAAAGGGTTAGAGGGAGAGGTAGAGGGAGTGGTAGAGGGAGGGGGTGAAGCAAGTGACTGTGTTTCCAAAGCTGCCAGCGCCAAAAGCATTCTACATGCAAAAGAAAAAAATGACTAGAAGACACGAAATTTGATCATCACCCAGCGATCAAGAGTGAAAATCAGGCAAACCAATTTTAGAAGTCGAAGTCCGACCCCTGGCGTCTGCAAAACATTACCGCCTCTCCAACCACCACCGCCACGGACACGAGAGAGGCCAAAAATAAAGTTTGCAGTGCTGACTTGTCTTACAATGCTGTGCCAAATATCCACTAGTTTAGTCCCCCAAATCCTGCTGTCGGTCACTCTCACTGTCAGTCTCAATCCCATTCTCAATCTCACTTGCACTTTCACTCTTAATCTCACTCTCACTCCCAACCTCACTCTCACTCCCAACCTCTCTCTCACTCTCAACCTCACTCTCAACGTCACTCTCACTCTCAAACTCTCTCAAACTCACTTTCAAACTCACTCTCAAACTCACTCTCAAACTCACTTTCAAACTCACTCTCAAACTCACTCTCAAACTCACTCTCACTCTCAAACTCACTCTCAAACTCACTCTCAAACTCACTCTCAAACTCACTCTCACTCTCAACCTCACTCTCACTCTCACTCCCACTCTCAAACTCACTCTCAAACTCACTCTCAAACTCACTCTCACTCTCAACCTCACTCTCACTCTCACTCTCAAACTCACTCCCACTCTCAAACTCACTCTCAAACTCACTCTCAAACTCACTCTCACTCTCAACCTCACTCTCACTCTCACTCTCAAACTCACTCTCACTCTCAAACTCACTCTCAAACTCACTCTCAAACTCACTCTCACTCTCAAACTCACTCTCAAACTCACTCTCACTCTCAAACTCACTCTCACTCTCACTCTCACTCTCACTCTCAAACTCACTCTTAACCTCACTCTCACTCGCACTCTCACTCTCACTCTCCCTCTCACTCTCACTCTCACTCTCATTCTCACTCTCAACCTCACTCTCAACCTCACTCTTAACCTCACTCTCCCTCTCACTCTTACTCTCACTCTCCCTCTCACTCTCACTCTCAAACTCACTCTCACTCTCAACCTCACTCTCACTCTCACTCTCACTCTCACTCTCAACCTCACTCTTAACCTCACTCTTCCTCTCACTCTCACTCTCACTCTCAAACTCACTCTCACTCTCAAACTCACTCTCACTCTCACTCTCACTCTCAAACTCACTCTTAACCTCACTCTCACTCTCACTCTTACTCTCACTCTCCCTCTCACTCTCACTCTCACTCTCACTCTCACTCTCAACCGCACTCTCCCTCTCACTCTGAGTCACCATCACTCTCAATTTCTGTCACTCTCAATTTCTCTGTCACTCTCGATTTCTCTGTCACTCTCAATCTCACTGACACTCTCAATCTCACTGTCACTCTCGATCTCACTGTCACTCTCAATTTCTCTGTCACTCTCAATCTCACTGACACTCTCAATCTCACTGTCACTCTCAATCTCATTGTCACTCTCAATCTCACTGTCACTCTCAATCTCTCTGTCACTCTTAATCTCTCTGTCACTCTCAATCTCTCTGTCACTCTCAATTTCTCTGTCACTCTCAATCTCACTGACACTCTCAATCTCACTGTCACTCTCAATCTCACTGTCACTCTCAATCTCACTGTCACTCTCAATCTCACTGACACTCTCAATCTCACTGTCACTCTCAATCTCACTGTCACTCTCAATCTCACTGTCACTCTCAATCTCTCTGTCACTCTCAATCTCTCTGTCACTCTCAATTTCTCTGTCACTCTCAATCTCACTGACACTCTCAATCTCACTGTCACTCTCAATCTCACTGACACTCTCAATCTCACTGTCACTCTCAATCTCTCTGTCACTCTTAATCTCTCTGTCACTCTCAATCTCTCTGTCACTCTCAATCTCTCTGTCACTCTCACCCAAAAACAAGGTGAGAGCAAAAACACTCACTCGCTGCCATCGCTGATGCTCTCATTCTCGGACTCCAGCGGCTCCTCCTGCCTCTCCTGATGATCTTCAGCAGCCGCCTCCGTTGCCTCCGCCGCCGCCTCCGCCGCCACCGCCGCCGAAGCCGCTGCAGCCCCCGCCGCTGCCACCACCGCATCCGCCTCAGCGATTCGGCGAGTCTCTTCGGCCGCTTCGCGTTGCTGCCTCGCCCGCTCCTCCTCTCCGGCCCTCTGCTCGTCCCGCAGCGCCTGCGCCGCCAGCATCTCATCGGTGAAGCCGGCGTCCCGCAGGCGCTCCATGTCGCCGAGCGCTCGCGAGTCAACCTTGATGCTGTGCTGCTGAAGGGCGTCCACCTCCGCCTGGTTCTTGGCGACAAACATCTGCGCCGCCAAGACCGTCTCCGATGTCGCTGCGGCAGCGGTGGCTGCAGCTGCCGCAGGTTCATCCACCGTCGGCGGCTCCGCTTTTCGTCGTCGATGTCGCCGACCGCCCGCTGAAGATTTCGTCGCTGACTTATTGGTTCCGGCGCCCGTTGCCGCGGCCACCAAAGCTGCCGTCACTGCTGCGTCTGCGGCCGCTGACTCGGGCGGCTTCGCCGGCGGCCTCCGCTGCGTCGACAACCCGCCGTTCCCGACGCCATTGGCGTGGACGACTTTGCCGCCGCCTCCAATGCCTCTGGACTTGCCATGGCCGCCGCTCTTTCTCGGACGTGACGATGTCGGGCAGTCGTCCAGGAAGGTCTCAGCCGAGTCCTGCAGCTCGTCGACCAGAGCGAGTAGGCGCTCGGCCTCCTGGTCAGGCGGCAGGCACCTGGCGTGCTCGTAGCGCAGCGCCAGCTCCGCGTCCTCCATGGTGGCCCGCTGCCTGTAGGCCGCCTCCGCCGCATCCTCGCCGCCGAGCCGCGGCTTGCCGGAGCTGCAGCTGTCGTCCCGGCGAACTCCGCAGCAGCCCAGCAGGGGGCGGCGACGTTGCCCATCGCGGTTCAACAATCTGATGAAGAAATTTTCGGACAGCTCGAAAGTCCCACCTAAGAGACGGAGGTGTTTCTGTATTTTCCGTTTTTTTGTGATTTTCTGTCCGTCTGCGAATAGATAGATAGACGGCAGAAGTAGTGCTACGATGGGTGGATGGCTGTCTGCGCCATGGACTGCTAGACTAGAGTGTCTGGACTGGACACCCGGGTGTACAGTGCAGAGACAAACCAGCAGCGAATTTGTGTTTGAAAGCTCCACGACCGGGCCAGCCACTGGGGGCATGATGGAGGGGGGGGTGAACAACGCACAATGAGAGACCGAGTTGCCAGGCCCCTTGCTGCTCCTGCTGCTCGCGCTCTGTGTTAAGCTCTCAATGTTCATCGGCAGGGGTTCGCAGTCTTTTGTCTTTGCAGTCGAGAATAACCCCCGCCCCCACCACTGCATTCGCCTCTCGCCGCTTATTTTCTCACCTATTTCTGTTCAAATTTCTGAGCCTGCTCTTGTTTGCTTGAGAGGGACTGTACACGCAAACTTGCGCGCTAATTTATGGACCTGGGTGGAGAGTTGGGTCGAAAAAATGCTGGCGAGTTTCGAGTTCGGGGCGCAGAGCATATTTCTCTGGCCTGTGCCTTTTCATATTTAAAACTAACTTTACAATTAAAGGACCCTCCAACAGCCAGGTGGATGGCCCTCCAAACTTGATGAAAATTAGGTTGGAAAATAAAAATAAGACAAAATAGAGCCACTTGAGCTGTAGAGCTTTTTGTGTCTTTAGCTGCTTGATAAGAACTGTGCTTCACTCAGTCTGACACTATTTCAAAAAGATTAAGGGCTTGAAAGAGGGAGGGTAGAGGGAGTGGTAGAGGGAGGGGTAGAGGGAGTGGTAGAGGGAGGGGTAGAGGGAGTGGTAGAGGGAGGGTTAGAAGGAGGGGTAGAGGGAGGGTAGAGGGAGTGGTAGAGGGAGGGGTAGAGGGAGGGGTAGAGGGAGTGGTAGAGGGAGTGGTAGAGGGAGGGGTAGAGGGAGTGGTAGAGGGAGGGGTAGAGGGAGTGGTAGAGGGAGGGGTAGAGGGAGTGGTAGAGGGAGGGTTAGAAGGAGGGGTAGAGGGAGGGGTAGAGGGAGTGGTAGAGGGAGTGGTAGAGGGAGGGGTAGAGGGAGTGGTAGAGGGAGGGGTAGAGGGAGTGGTAGAGGGAGTGGTAGAGGGAGGGGTAGAGGGAGTGGTAGAGGGAGGGGTAGAGGGAGTGGTAGAGGGAGGGGTAGAGGGAGTGGTAGAGGGAGGGTTAGAAGGAGGGGTAGAGGGAGGGGTAGAGGGAGTGGTAGAGGGAGGGGTAGAGGGAGGGGTAGAGGGAGTGGTAGAGGGAGTGGTAGAGGGAGTGGTAGAGGGAGTGGTAGAGGGAGTGGTAGAGGGAGGGGTAGAGGGAGTGGTAGAGGGAGGGGTAGAGGGAGTGGTAGAGGGAGGGGTAGAGGGAGTGGTAGAGGGAGGGGTAGAGGGAGAGGTAGAGGGAGGGGTAGAGGGAGGGGTAGAGGGAGTGGTAGAGGGAGGGGTAGAGGGAGTGGTAGAGGGAGGGGTAGAGGGAGAGGTAGAGGGAGGGGTAGAGGGAGTGGTAGAGGGAGTGGTAGAAGGTGCTGCAGGGGGTCAAAGAAAGGACATATAATCAGAGTGACCAACTTTCTGACTGCTAAATCAAAAGCACATTTCAACTCTCAATCTTATTCAGCAGATTCTTCTCTGTGAATAAATTCACAGCTGTCACAATTGGAATCGACCTTATCGCGTCTCTCTTCAAGGCAAAAATTTATGATAATTTTGTTTGGAAATTTTAATTTTTTAGCGAGACTCACACGGGCTGGTTTTGAGCCTTTTCAATAAAAAATTCAAGCAAGGCACCGATAAGACCAGCTTGGAGATCTGGTCAGTTTTGGCACTGCTGACTTATCTGAGTGGTCTAAGTTGTTGCTCACCTCCAACCTGCCCCTCCCCTATCAGCAGCTCTGCACTGCTTTGCGCCAGGGTTATTTTGTCCGTTGCCACGCAACCAACTCGCCTTCAATATTCACTGATCTCTGGCGTTTTTTGTTTGCTTTTAAAATTGAAGACGAAATTAAAATTAAAATTAAAGGACCGGCTGGCTAAAAGTGTTGAAGAGAATTGATTTGTTCTGGAAATTTCTTAGCTGTCTCAGTCATCGAAAATATGGACGACCCGCTCGCTCTGGGCGACTACCTGGTTGTCGGTGCGCACTTCAGCATCACCGTAGCACTCGGACTATGGGTGAGTGACATTTCTGCAGGAGTGACATTGGATAGTGTGACAGTGTGAAATTTGACAGAGTACCGATTTCTGAGTGAAATTGAATCGAGTGGAAATACCCGGAGTTACAATAGATTCAGTAAAGATACCCAGGGTGACAATAGATATAGTGAAAATACTCAGAGTGACAATATTTATATAGTGAAAATACCCAGAGTGACAATTTATTTAGTGAAAATACCCAGGGTGACAATATTTATATAGTGAAAATACCCAGGGTGACAATAGATATAGTGAAAATACCCAGAGTGACAATTTATATAGTGAAAATACCCAGAGTGACAATTTATATAGTGAAAATACCCAGAGTGACAATATTTATATAGTGAAAATACCCAGAGTGACAATATTTATATAGTGAAAATACCCAGAGTGACAATATTTATATAGTGAAAATACCCAGAGTGACAATTTATTTAGTGAAAATACCCAGAGTGACTATTTATATAGTGAAAATACCCAGGGTGACAATAGATATAGTGAAAATACCCAGAGTGACAATTTATATAGTGAAAATACCCAAAGTGACAATTTATATAGTGAAAATACCCAGAGTGACAATTTATTTAGTGAAAATACCCAGAGTGACAATATTTATATAGTGAAAATACCCAGGGTGACAATAGATATAGTGAAAATACCCAGAGTGACAATTTATATAGTGAAAATACCCAGAGTGACAATTTATATAGTGAAAATACCCAGAGTGACAATATTTATATAGTGAAAATACCCAGAGTGACAATATTTATATAGTGAAAATACCCAGAGTGACAATATTTATATAGTGAAAATACCCAGAGTGACAATTTATATAGTTAAAATACCCAGAGTGACAATTTATATAGTTAAAATACCCAGAGTGACAATATTTATATTGTGAAAATACCCAGTGACAATATTTATATAGTGAAAATACCCTGAGTGACAATTTATATAGTTAAAATACCCAGAGTGACAATTTATATAGTTAAAATACCCAGAGTGACAATTTATATAGTGAAAATACCCAGAGTGACAATATTTATATTGTGAAAATACCCAGTGACAATATTTATATAGTGAAAATACCCTGAGTGACAATAGATACAGGGAAAGTACCCGAAGTGACGATTTTCAGAGTGAAAATAACCGGAGTGACAATTCACAGAGTGAAAGTACCCGGAGTGACAATAGATACAGCGAAAATACGCGGAGTGACAATTCAAAGAGTGAAAATACCAGAGTAACTTTTTATGGAGTGAAACTGTTCGGACTGACACTTAGTGGAGTGAAAATGTTATCGGATGGCAAATACGACTTTGACTGGAAACTTACTACTGACTCACATACTACTGATGTCTGCAAGCTCGATTCAAAGCTCCCCCCTGCCGCCTTCAAATTCTAGTCGTCCCTGAGAAGTACAAAGACTTCGGCTGAAAGCTACTTTCTGGCCGGCCGGGACATGACCTGGCCGCTGGTGGGCCTGTCGCTGTACATGAGCAACATCGGCAGCAGCAGCTTCATGGGCGTGGCCGGCTCAGCCGCTGCCAAAGGCGTCGCCGTGCTTTGCTACGAATTCTGCGTGAGTTCGAACTCTGCCTGGCCTCGGCCGAAATGGTTGCCAGGTGGCGATAAATTAGGTTTCAGGTGGCGCGGCGAACTGGGTGTCAGGGACAGCTAAATAGGATGTCAGGGTTTAACGAATAGGGCTGTCAGGGGGTGACAGATAGGGGTGTCAGGGGTGACAGATAGGGGTGCAGGGGTGACAAAAAGGGGTGTCAGGGTGTGACAAAAAAGGTGTCAGGGGTGATGACAAAAAGGGGTGTCAGGGGGGTGACAAAAAAGATGTGGAAGGCGACAAATAGGGGTGTCAGGGGTGTCAAATGGGTGTCAGGGGTGACAAATAGGGGTGTCAGGGGGTGAGAAAAAGGGATGTCAGGAGGATGACAAATATGGGTGTCAGGGGATGACAAACAGGGGTGTCAGGGGATGGCAAATAGGGGTATCAGGGGATGAAAAAAGGGATGTCAGGGAAATGAAAAACAGGGGTGTCAGGGGGGTGACAAATAGGGGTGTCAGGGGTGAGAAAAGGGATGTCAGGGGGATGACAAATAGGGGTGTCAGGGGGTGACAAATAGGGGTGTCAGGGGATGACGAATTCACCTGTCAGAGAGCATTAACCAGTGTGTCAGGAGACACTCAATTTGGATGTCAAGAGTGCCACAATGGGTGTCAGGGGTGCATTGTATCGGTAAGTCAGCATATTGCTAGATCAGGTGTCAGTGTGGCTAACGAAACGAATCTGAAATCGAGCCATCAACCGACACCGAAGAATCTTGAAATATCCACCATCCAGGGTCTGTTCGGCATCATCCTGCTGGGGTACGCCTTCATCCCGGTGTACGTGAGCTCGGGCGCCTTCACCATGCCCGAATATCTGCGGAGGCGCTTCGGCGGCAGCCGGCTGCAGATGTACCTGGCAGTGCAGAACCTCATTCTGTTTGTCTTCACCAAACTGTCGGTAGGGCTTCAATCTTTATTCATTATTATTTAAACTACTTACAAACTATTCACTGTCAGTAGGCGAAAGGGGGTTTTAGAACTATTTTTATTTAAAAAAAACTTTTTTCTTTTTAATTCATTCACAAGGGCGAACTCTACGGCGGAGTTCTCATCCTCCAGCAGGCCCTGCTGATTGACAACAAGTACCTGGCGCTGCTCGGGCTGCTGGCTGTCACCACGCTGTACACCATTCTTGGTGAGGATGTTTCACTATTGGATGTACGCTAAATTTACATTGGATATACGCTAACTGTACATTGGATGTACACCAACTGTACATTGGATGTACGCTAAATGTACATTGGATGTACACCAACTGTACATTGGATGTACGCTAAATTTACATTGGATGTACGCTAAATGTACATTGGATGTACACCAACTCTATATTGGATGTACGCTAAATTTACATTGGATGTACGCTAAATGTACATAAGATGTACGCTAAATGTACATTGTATGCACGCTAAATGTACTCAAAAGGACCACTAGGAGATACCGTTGTATCAACAAGATCACAAAAAATGACTTTTCTGATAAGAGAATTGCTTTATAATCGTAATATTTTATGACTTCATCCAAAGATATTATTAAGCATCAATTTTTCAAGATAATAACGATGGAAAATGTTTTTAAAACTAGGCGGACTCTCGGCAGTGATCTACACAGATGCGCTTCAAGGTGTCATTGTGGTCATCGGCGCCTTCATTCTGACCGGCTTCAGTGAGTCTCCGGGGATGCCGGTGGTGGGCGAGGTTGGGGATGGGGAGGTTAGAGGTGGGGGAGGTTTTAGTAGGCGGCTTGGGGGGAGATTAGAGGTGGGGGAGATCGGAGTTGGGGGAGATTGGGGTTGGGGGAGATTGGAGTTTGGGGAGATTGGAGTTGGGGATTGGAGATGGGGAGATTGGAGATGGAGCAGATTGGAGATGGGGAGATTGGAGATGGAGGAGATTGGAGGTGGGGGAGAAAGGAGGTGGTGGGGAGATTGGAGATTGGGGAGATTGGAGGGCAGCTAAGGGAAGATTGGAGGACAGCTAAGGGAAGATTGGAGGACAGCTGAGGGGAGATTGGAGGACAGCTGAGGGGAGATTGGAGGTCAGCTGAGGGGAGATTGGAGGGCAGCTAAGGGAAGATTGGAGGACAGCTAAGGGAAGATTGGAGGACAGCTGAGGGGAGATTGGAGGACAGCTGAGGGGAGATTGGAGGTCAGCTGAGGGGAGATTGGAGGGCAGCTAAGGGAAGATTGGAGGACAGCTAAGGGAAGATTGGAGGACAGCTGAGGGGAGATTGGAGGACAGCTGAGGGAGATTGGAGGACAGCTGAGGGGAGATTGGAGGTCAGCTGAGGGGAGATTGGAGGTCAGCTGAGGGGAGATTGGAGGACAGCTGAGGGGAGATTGGAGGACAGCTGAGGGGAGATTGGAGGTCAGCTGAGGGGAGATTGGAGGTCAGCTGAGGGAGATTGGAGGACAGCTGAGGGGAGATTGGAGGACAGCTGAGGGGAGATTGGAGGACAGCTGAGGGGAGATTAGAGATGGGGAGATTGGAGGGCAGCTAAGGGAAGATTGGAGGACAGCTAAGGGAAGATTGGAGGACAGCTGAGGGGAGATTGGAGGTCAGCTGAGGGAGATTAGAGATGGGGAGATTGGAGGGCAGCTAAGGGAAGATTGGAGGACAGCTAAGGGAGATTAGAGGACAGCTGAGGGGAGATTGGAGGACAGCTGAGGGGAGATTGGAGGACAGCTGAGGGGAGATTGGAGGTCAGAAAAACAGACTCAAATTCAGTGATATTTGACTCCAATTCAAAACCGCAAAACTCTCCCACCCACGCAGGCCTGAACGCAGTGGGATCCTACGAGAACATGGAGAATTTATACTTCAGGTCCATCGCCAACGAGACCCTCCTTGGCAACTCGACCTGCGGCCTGGCGGACCCGGACGCATTCAAGATGATGCGCCCCATCACTGACCCGGAGTACCCCTGGCTCGGCATCAGCTTGGGCGCCTTCATTCTGTCCGGCTGGTACTTCTGCACCGACCAGGTGCTGGTGCAGCGCATCCTGGCCGCCAAGGACCTCACTCACGCCAAGGCTGGCACAGCCATGGCCGCCATCCTGAAGATCCTGCCTCTGTTCATCATGATCTGGCCCGGCATGGTGGCGAGAATTCTCTTCCCGGATGTGGTCGCCTGCGGCAGCGCCGATTCCTGCAATAAGGAGTGCGGCAGTCCCGGTGGCTGCAGCAATGCCGCCTACTTTTACCTGGTGCTGCGGGTGAGTCACGCACTGAGGGAGCGGAGAGAGGCAGATTCAAGCACTGAGGGAGGGGAGAGAGGCAGATTCAAGCATTGAGGGAGCGGAGAGAGGCAGATTCAAGCACTGAGGAAGTGGAGAGAGGCAGATTCAAGCACTGAGGAAGTGGAGAGAGGCAGATTCAAGCACTGAGGGAGAGGCAGATTCAAGCACTGAGGAAGTGGAGAGAGGCAGATTCAAGCACTGAGGGAGAGGCAGATTCAAGCACTGAGGGAGAGGCAGATTCAAGCACTGAGGGAGCGGAGAGAGGCAGATTCTGGCACTGAGGGAGAGGCAGATTCAAGCACTGAGGGAGCGGAGAGAGGCAGATTCAAGCACTGAGGGAGCGGAGAGGCAGATTCAAGCACTGAGGGAGCGGAGAGAGGCAGATTCTGGCACTGAGGGAGCGGAGAGAGGCAGATTCTGGCACTGAGGGAGCGGAGAGAGGCAGATTCTGGCACTGAGGGAGCGGAGAGGCAGATTCTGGCACTGAGGGAGCGGAGAGGCAGATTCTGGCACTGAGGGAGCGGAGAGGCAGATTCTGGCACTGAGGGAGCGGAGAGGCAGATTCTGGCACTGAGGGAGCGGAGAGAGGCAGATTTTGGAAAAGGCCAAAGGTCATTGCCTTCGCCATCAATCCCGCAGGTGATGCCCACCATAGTGAAGGGCCTGATGGTGTCAGCCCTGCTGGCAGCCCTGATGTCCTCCTTGACGTCGATTTTCAACAGCGCGGCCACCCTCTTCACGGTGGACATCTGGCTGAAGTTCCGGCCGCACGCCAACAACAAGGAGCAGATGCTGGTGAGCAGGGTGTTCACCCTCGGCTTCCTGCTGATCGGCATCGCCTGGCTGCCGACCGTTGACTTGGCCGAAGGCGGGCAGATCTTTCACTACCTGCAGCAGATCAACAGCTTCCTGGCGCCGCCGCTGTTCGCCTGCTTCCTCATGGCCGTGATGTGGACCCGGATGAACGAGGAGGGCGCCTTCTGGGGCCTTGCCGTCGGGCTGGTGGTGGGCGTGGCCAGGATGATCTGGAGCTTCATCGAGTCGCCGCCAGGCTGCGGTGAGGAGGACACCAGGCATGAGCTGCTGAGGAATTTCCACTACCTGCACTTTGCCATCTTCCTGTTCTCGTTGAGCGCCATCATCAGCTTTGTGGTCAGCCTGGTGACGCGGCCGCTGCCCAAGGAGAGGGTGAGCGCTGACCGCGTTGGGAGTCTGAGGAGCTTCGATTCGATATAGCTGACTCATTCTAGTCAGGATAGTTGATAGATCTGACTCATTCTAGTCGGGATACTTAATAGATCTGACTCATTCTAGTCGGGATACTTAATAGACCTGACTCATTCTAGTCAGGATAGTTGACAGATCTGACTCATTCTAGTCAGGATACTCAATAGATCTGACTCATTCTAGTCAGGATAGTTGACAGATCTGACTCATTCTAGTCAGGATACTCAATAGATCTGACTCATTCTAGTCAGGATAGTTGATAGATCTGACTCATTCTAGTCAGGATACTTGATAGATCTGACTCATTCTAGTCGGGATACTTGATAGACCTGACTCATTCTAGTCAGGATAGTTGATGGACCTGACACATTCTAGTCGGGATACTTAATAGATCTGACTCATTCTAGTCAGGATACTCAATAGATCTGACTCATTCTAGTCAGGATAGTTGATGGATCTGACTCATTCTAGTCGGGATAGTTGATGGATCTGACTCATTCTAGTCAGGATAGTTGATGGATCTGACACATTCTAGTCAGGATAGTTGATGGATCTGACTCATTCTAGTCAGGATAGTTGATGGATTTGACACATTCTAGTCAGGATAGTTGACAGATCTGACTTCATTCTAGTCAGGATACTTAACAGATCTGACTCATTCTAGTCAGGATACTTAATAGATCTGACTCATTCTAGTCAGGATACTCAATAGATCTGACTCATTCTAGTCGGGATAGTTGATGGATCTGACACATTCTAGTCAAGATACTTGATAGATCTGACTTCATTCTAGTCAGGATAGTTGATAGATCTGACACATTATGGTCAGGATAGTCGATAAGATCTGACACATTATGGTCAGGAGAGTCAATAAGTTCTGACACATTATGGTCAGGAGAGTCAATAAGTTCTGACACATTATGGTCAGGAGAGTCAATAAGATCTGACACATTATGGTCAGGAGAGTCAATAAGTTCTGACACATTATGGTCAGGAGAGTCAATAAGTTCTGACACATTATGGTCAGGAGAGTCAATAAGTTCTGACACATTATGGTCAGGAGAGTCAATAAGATCTGACACATTATGATCAGGAGAGTCAATAAGTTCTGACACATTATGGTCAGGAAAGTCAATATGATCTGACACATTATGGTCAGGAGAGTCAATAAGATCTGACACATTATGGTCAGGATCGTGGATAAGATCTGACACATCATGGTCAGGCCTGCCTACCCACCTGCCCGCCTTCAGCTGGTCGGCACCACAATTTGGACCCTGCGCAGCAACGAGGAGATCCAGCGCATCCTTGACGAGACCGAAGTCCCCGACATGCAGGCCTTGGCCAAGGAGAGCGAGCAGAAAGAGGGTTCGGGAGGCCGGGACTGGAAAACCACCCTGATCCACGTGTTCTGCGGGGCCACCGAAGTCGAGGATCAACTTGACGAGTCCGTCAGAGAGGCCATCGAGCTCAGGATGACGGCCACAGCTTCCCGAGTGAATCCCAAGTGGCAGACTCTAGTGGACATTCTGTCCGCTGCGGCCGTGGCAATCGGGCTGTTCATGTGGGGCTTCTTTAACTGAAGATGCTGAAGTGCCAGCCTGTGACAGTTGCTGACTGACACTGTCACAAGTCTGACACATACTGACAGAGCTCTCAGCTTGTTAGAGAAATTTGGACATTCTGGATTCGGGTTGAGGCAGTGGATGAATGACAGTTGGGTTAGTTTTCCGGATTAGGGTTATTGTCTGGATTAGCGTTAGTGTCTGGATTAGGGTTAGTGTCCGGATTAGGGTCAGTGTCTGGATTATGGCTAGTGTCCGGATTAGGATTAGTGTCTGGATTAGGGTTAGTGTCCGGATTAGGGTTAGTGTCCGAATTAGGGTTAGTGTCCGGAGTAGGGTTAATGACCGTATGAGAGTTTGTGTCTGGATTAGGGTTTTTGTCCGGATTAGGGTTAGTGTCCGGATTAAGGCTAGTGTCCGGATAAGGGCTAGTGTCAGGATTAGGGCTAGTGTCAGGATTAGGGTTAGATTCCGGATTAGGGTTAGTGTCCGAATTAGGGTTAGTGTCCGGAGTAGGGTTAATGACCGTATGAGAGTTTGTGTCTGGATTAGGGTTTTTGTCCGGATTAGGGTTAGTGTCCGGATTAACGTCAGTGTCTGGATCATGGCTAGTGTCCGGATTAGGATTAGTGTCCGGATTAGGGTTAGTGTCCGGATTAGGGTTAGTGTCCGGATTAGCGTTAGTTTCCGAATTACGGTTAGTGTCCAGAGTAGGGTTAATGACCGGATGAGAGTTAGTGTCTGGAATAAGGTTAGGATTAGCGTCAGACTTTTTGTTGAGATTAGTTTTCGGATTAGTGTTGACAACCGGATTGCCGCTATCGAGCAGCATGGAAACAAATTTTGCATTGGATTTTGCATGATGCGCTGGACAGACACTTTTTGCAACAACATGTGCTTATATTTAGATTTTTAAGTTGTTTGAGAAGTTCATGGATTACATGCACATTTGAATGTCCTTGCATACCAAACTTATATTTAATTCAGATCTGAACTTGATAATTGTTTCTATAAACAATTGATCAACGGCCACTTTGATTCGAAATTCTAGCAAACAGAAGCTGGGTTGGGAAAGTTGGAGTTTATGCAAATACACTTTTCAGTCAACAAAGCATTACATCCTCTGCGATTTCCATCTTTTATTTTCATTTTCACTCTGCATGGGAAAATACAACGCAGATGGGGGAGAATTGAAAGAAGGAGAG
>NIVC01000913.1:72500-132500 GCA_002269645.1 Macrostomum lignano | reverse complement strand
GAGCATCTAGCTCGTAGCGAGCTTCTCCATCGCCCGACCGCAGGCCCAGCGGACCAACTTCGAGGCAATTGCTGAGGTGTCAGTCTTCAATTAAAAATATGGGGACTCGGCTCCCAGGCGGGCGGTGAGGGAGGGAAGCAGTTTCGAGTTAATTAATCAACCACCTGCTGAGAAAAATGGTCCTTCCATAATCTACGCAGGAGCTATCGGTTTTTAAAGATTGCAAAGCGATATGATTCATTCATTGGCATAATTAAACATTTTTTCAGATCATTAATCGTCGCGATGCCTGCTGTCCCAGCGGCGGTGAAGGCGGCCGCGGTGGCGGCTACACCTGGAAATCGCTGATTCTCAGACGCGGCTGTCCCGGCGCATCCTGGGGATTCAGTCTGATCTCAGGGAATCCCAACGCTCAGCTGCAGGTGAGACAGCGGCTTTGTTCAGGACAGTAGAGGGGATAGTAGAGGGGACAGCGGGAACAGTAGAGAGGACAAGGGGGCAGTAGAGGGGACAAGGGGGCATTAGAGAGGACAAGGGGGCAGTAGAGGGGACAAGGGGGGTAGTAGAGGGGACAAGGGGGGTAGTAGAGGGGACAAGAGGGACAGTAGAGGGGACAAGGGGAACATTAGTTGCCCATGGCGTCGTAGCCCTGCTGCTGCTGCAGTCCAATTTAAAATCCCTGAATAGGATATTTCGCACGCGCGCATGCAGGCATCTCCAGTGTTCTGTGGGAGAAAAAAGTGGCTAAAGGAGATGGAGAGAGAGAGAGAGAGGAGAAAGGGAGTCTATGGATTATTCCCAGACCTGTTTGCCTTGGGATCCGCGAGGGTTTAGGCTGAGTCATCGCCAACTTGGGGACTATAAGGAGGGAGGGCATGTGATGAAGGTCTGTGCGCGCGTGTGTGTGTAAGCGGATTCAGCTTAGCTAACAGCCATAGCCATCATCTGCAGCTCAGCATTCTCGCAGCATGCTCTGGGCCGCCTGATTCTTCAACTCTCTGTCCCATCTCTGCGGCTACCGGCTCCCGCCGTGTTGTAGCCTGAAAACTCTCCTCACAACTTGAATGCTGATGGCGACAATGCAGCGGAGGCAAGTGGCAGCTGAGATGCTTGAACTGCAGGCTGCCACTTGCCTCTGCTGGGAGAAAGGGAGAGTGGGTGAGCAGGAGATGGAGAGAGACGGAGAGGGAAACAAAGGGAGGCAGAGAGGGTGAGCGGGAGAGGTTGAGGGAGAGGGTGAAAGGGAGAGGGAGAGGGTGAGAGAAGAGGGTGAAAAAGATAAGGAGGGAGAGCGTGAGAGGGAGAGGGAGAGGGACAGAAGGAGAGGGAGAGGGTGAGGAGGAGAGTGAGAGGGAGAGTGAAAGGGTGAGAAGGAGACAGATAGAGAGGGTGAGAAGGAGAGGGAGAGGGTGAGAGGGAGAGTGAGAGGGTGAGGGAGAGAGGGAGAAAGAAGGAGAGGGAGCCAGGGAGGGAGAGAGCGCGGAACAACCATTGTGGGGAGTCTGAGAGGACAAAGCCAGACAAGAAAGCGGCATTCTATTAAAAATTGTCCCTGGTGAAGCAACCCATGAGATATTTTTGAAAAAGCAGAACCAGGCGGGTGGTTTGAAAAGTCCCGCAATTAGTTGCAATAGAAAAGGAAAAAAATAACTTTAAACTACAAAAAAAGTTCGAATTTATCCTGACAATCGCTTGAACTCACGCAAATATGTGGAGCTGCTGCAAAGCCTCATTTAGTAGTTTCCAACAACCCCCAAAAATAATTTCGGAACTTCGGAGCAAAACAAAAAAATTGCATTCCGTCACGACATATCGAGCTGGAACTGCCATCGGAAATCGTTGGCGCCATTTTGCGTCCGCGCTCCGTTCTCGTGCTTGGACACGCGAGCTCAAACACACACACGCACACACACACACACACACACACACACACACACAAAAACACACTCAAATCAGGATTCGATCCCTTCGGCTGATCCAAGGAGGCTTTGGAACGATCATCTGGATTGACAGCTCCTCGTCTAAGCAGATTGAAGCACAGATTACATTTTGGCGTCACAGATTAGATTTTAGGGTCACAATTAGATTTCAGCGCCAGAGATTAGATTTTAGGGTCACAATTAGATTTAAGCGCCAGAGATTAGATTTTAGGGTCACAATTAGATTTAAGCGCCAGAGATTAGATTTTAGGGTCACAATTAGATTTAAGCGCCAGAGATTAGATTTTAGGGTCACAATTAGATTTCAGCGCCAGAGATTAGATTTTAGGGTCACAATTAAATTTAAGCGCCAGAGATTAGATTTTAGGGTCACAATTAGATTTAAGCGCCAGAGATTAGATTTTAGGGTCACAATTAGATTTAAGCGCCAGAGATTAGATTTTAGGGTCACAATTAGATTTCAGCGCCAGAGATTAGATTTTAGGGTCACAATTAGATTTCAGCGCCAGAGATTAGATTTTAGGGTCACAATTAGATTTAAGCGCCAGAGATCAGATTCGAGCGTCAAAGACTAGACTTTAGTGTCACAGATTAGATTTTAGCGTTATAGATTAGATTTTAGCGCCACAGACTAGATTTTAGCGTCACAGATTAGATTTTAGCACCACAGACTAGATTTTAGCGCCAGAGATTTTTAGCGCCAGAGATTAGATTTTGGCGTCACAGATTACATTTTTGCGTCACAGATTACATTTTAGCGCCAGAGATTAGATTTTAGCGCCACAGACTAGATTTTAGCGCCAGAGATTTTTAGCGCCAGAGATTAGATCTTAGCGCAGAGATTAGATTTTAGCGTCACAGATTAGATTTAGCACTACAGAATAGATTTTAGCGCCAAAGATTATATTTTAGCGTCACAGATTAGATTTTAGCGGCAGAAATTAGATTTTAGCGTCACAGATTAGATTTTAGCGTCAAAGATTAGATTTTAGGGTCACAATTAGATTTAAGCGCCAGAGATCAGATTCGAGCGCCAAAGACTAGACTTTAGTGTCACAGATTAGATTTTAGCGTTATAGATTAGATTTTAGCGCCACAGACTAGATTTTAGCGTCACAGATTAGATTTTAGCGTTATAGATTAGATTTTAGCGCCACAGACTAGATTTTAGCGTCACAGATTAGATTTTAGCACCACAGACTAGATTTTAGCGCCAGAGATTTTTAGCGCCAGAGATTAGATTTTGGCGTCACAGATTACATTTTTGCGTCACAGATTACATTTTAGCGCCAGAGATTAGATTTTAGCGCCACAGACTAGATTTTAGCGCCAGAGATTTTTAGCGCCAGAGATTAGATCTTAGCGCAGAGATTAGATTTTAGCGTCACAGATTAGATTTAGCGCTACAGAATAGATTTTAGCGCCAAAGATTATATTTTAGCGTCACAGATTAGATTTTAGCGGCAGAAATTAGATTTTAGCGTCACAGATTAGATTTTAGCGCCAGAAATTAGATTTTAGCGTCACAGATTAGATTTTAGCGCCAGAAATTAGATTTTAGCGTCACAGATTAGATATTAGCGCCAGAAATTACAATAGATTTTAGCGTCACAGATTAGATTTTAGTGCCACCACAGAATAGATTTTAGCGCCAGAGAATAGATTTTAGCGCATGCAATTTTTACTTTTATCTCGTTATTTTGCGGTGCTAGTTTTCTCGCAAAAATGAAACAATTTATTTATTGAGGGAAATTCTCTGCTCTAGAACTATTTAGCATCTAAAGGAAACTGTGGAATTTGTGTTCTTTTTAAAGTTTTTCCAAGTCAATAAAAAGTTTGTTCAAACATGTTCCGATAAATTTCGCGGTAAATTACGAAAAAGCAGCAAACTGAGAATTTTTTATGACTTGCTACAAGATAATCCCAGTTCTTCCCTCGGTTTTTCTCCCCAGCCTGACCCTGTGGGCAGATATTGGTTGTTTTCGGACCCCTGGGGGATCGGGTTTTGAGTTCGTGTCCCAGCTGATTGGAAATCGTGACCGCTTGAAAATGCTTCGAATTTTCGATAGGAGATTAACGCAGCTGGAGACTCGGACCGCGAGGACATTTAACAGAATTTTGAATTGCTGCAAAGGAAATCACACTAGCCATTTTTGGAAGAGACCAGAAAGATATGAGGGAGATAAGGAAGATAAGGGAGAGATGAGGGAGAGATAAGGGAGGGATGAGAGAGATGACGGAGATAAGGGCGGGATGAGAGAGATAAGGGAGATAAGGGAGGGATGAGAGAGATGAGGGAGATAAGGGAGGGATGAGAGAGAGATGAGGGAGATAAGGGAGGGATGAGAGAGATAAGGGAGGGATGAGAGAGATAAGGGAGAGATGAGAGAGATAAGGGAGATAAGGGAGGGATGAGAGAGATAAGGGAGATAAGGGAGGGATGAGAGAGATGAGAAACATAAGGGAGGGATGAGAGAGATAAGGGAGAGATGAGAGAGATAAGGGAGATAAGAGAGGGATGAGAGAGAGATGAGGGAGATAAGGGAGGGATGAGAGAGAGATGAGGGAGATAAGGGAGGGATGAGAGAGAGATAAGGGAGATAAGGGAGGGATGAGAGAGATGAGGGAGATAGGGAGGGATGAGGGAGAGGTGAGGGAGAAATGAGGGAGAGGCAAGGGAGAGTTGAAGGGCGAGGAGAGGGTGAGATTATGTTTTGGAAAGGGGTTTTCCTTGAAGTAAATAAAAATGTACTTGAAAAAGTGTAAAATTAGTAAACCTCATTTTTTTCAAAGGCCGGAGCGTCAACTACTGTACTCGTTGCCACGGTTACCAGGGACTCGCCAGCTTACTTGGCCGGACTGATGCCCGGAGATGGACTTTTATGCGTGAGTTCGGGCTTTTGATGGGGCCATGAAGTTTCTCTCAGCCTTCACAGTCTCCCACTCTCAGCCTTCACAGTCTCCACTCTCAGCCTTCACAGCCTCCACTCTCAGCCTTCACAGCCTCCACTCTCAGCCTTCACAGCCTCCACTCTCAGCCTTCACAGTCTCCACTCTCAGCTTTCATAGTTTTTACTCTCAGGCTTCACAGCCTTCATTCTCAGGCTTCACAGCCTCCAATCTCAGGCTTCACAGCCTTCACTCTCAGCCTGCACAGTCTCCACTCTCACCCTTCACTCTCAGCCTGTCTTTCCCATTGTGCCAGCTGACTCACACTGACGGATGATAGTTACCAGGGCGATTCCGTCCAGTTGGCCAAACAGCCAAGGTCAGGAAAATTTGATTAAAGAAGCAACACTGCCGCTATTTACTCCACCCAAATTCCCCTCTTTGTTGCCGCAACAGCCGTTGGGTCAGGCCGGTTGCTTTGGCACACAAAAGACGCAGATTTGAATGCGTTAGTTTAATCATTAACCCCAGCATTTCGACCCTCGCGGATGCTGGGAAGCGCCATTCCTCGGATCACGTCGGAACCGCCGGCTATGAAATTCACGGAGAGTTGGGGGGTTGCCAACCCGAGCCATTGTTTGTTTGTTTGCCTGTTGGAGTCGCAGAGGTCGCCATTGCTTTGTCCGGGGCGGCTGTCTGTTTACTGCCGCCATCGGCTCATCGTCGGATGGGGAAAAAGAGAAAAAATGTGAGGAGAGAAGAATGGAATGAAAATGGAGAGAAGAAACACAGGCAAAGAGAGAAACATGCAGAGAGACAGGCAGAGAGACGGGCAGAGAGACGGGCTTAGTGACAGACAGACAGACAGACAGACAGACAGACAGACAGAAGGACAGACAGACAGACAGACAGACAGACAGACAGACAGACAGACAGACAGACAGACAGACAGACAGACAGACAGACAGACAGACAGACAGACAGACAGACAGACAGACAGACAGACAGACAGACAGACAGACAGACAGTCAGACAAACAGACAGACAGACAGACAGACAGACAGACAGACAGACAGACAGACAGACAGACAGACAGACAGACAGACAGACAGACAGACAGACAGACAGACAGACAGACAGACAGACAGACAGACAGACAGACAGACAGACAGACAGACAGACAGACAGACAGACAGACAGACAGACAGACAGACAGACAGACAGACAGACAGACAGACAGACAGACAGACAGACAGACAGACAGACAGACAGACAGACAGACAGACAGACAGACAGACATACAGACAGACAGACAGACATACATACAGATAGGCTTAGAGACAGACAGACAGAGAGAGATAGGCTTAGAGACAGGCAGACAGACAGACAGACAGACAGCGAGAGACAGGCTTAGAGACAGGCAGACAGACAGACAGACAGAGAGAGACAGGCTTAGAGACAGGCAGACAGGCAGAGAGAGGTGCAAGAGAGTCGCGCTGCTCAGAGCGGCACAAAATGCTTTACAATGGACAATAAGGACTTGGCGCTACCCGAAGTCAGGGTGCCTCATTATTTTAGTCTTTGTTCTTAGCCGCCACCGTGACGGAAGGCGATTAGGTCGCAATCTGAATCCGGCAGGGGGGTTGAGACGGCAGGTTTTTCTTCGGCTCGGCTTTTTTACGATCAGAAATAAATATATTTTTATTATGCAACTTCCAATTTTAATTGCCCGAATAGGAGTGGGGAGGCCCAACAAGGCGGTGCAGACTGTAGCTGTGTTGTGACAGTTCACGAGGGGCCGCTTTTGGTGTCTCATCCTGTCTCCTCAAACGAGGTCACCGCGTGTGGGCAGTTAGCAGCAATAACATCGGGCAATAACAACCAGTATATGGCCCCATTGTGCAGGGCGAGGCAGGCTTGGAAGTCTTTGTTTTTCCATCTGGTAACTGAAAGAAATGGTCTTTGTCTTGCTTGTTTGAAACTCTTGCTACATTGCCAGTGCGCTCTGTATTCTACGGCAAAAATAATTATTCCTTGCGAAGAATGGAATTGGGACAGATCCTTGGAAATGGAGTAAACACATCCTAATGTTCAGCTGAAGACTGGGGAATGCTAACTCTGTTTATAGAAAATGTAGCGGCACTCACTCTCAGCCTTCACTCTCAGCCTTCACTCTCAGCCTTCACTCTCAGCCTTCACTCTCAGCCTTCACTCTCAGCCTTCACTCTCAGCCTTCACTCTCAGCCTTCACTCTCAGCCTTCACTCTCAGCCTTCACTCTCAGCCTTCACTCTCAGCCTTCACTCTCAGCCTTCATTCTCAGCCTTCACTCTCAGCCTTCACTCTCAGCCTTCACTCTCAGCCTTCATTCTCAGCCTTCACTCTCAGCCTTCACTCTCACTCGCATCTCAACTTTGTCTCAGGCATTTCAAAGTTGTAAATTTCCTTCGAATTCTGCATTATTGGAGTAAATTCGACTCTCTGCAAAAGAAAAGCCAATTGGAGATCTGAAGCAATGGCCCGCACTGCTGCCTCCTCTCCAAGATGCCATCAATTTCGTCCGAAAACAGCAAAACCCAGAATTCTTATGCGCCAGACGCTGCGGGTCTGCCACGATCTCTCCCTACCCACCCCCCCTAATTCTCTTTGATCCTGCCGCCAAAGAAACGGCCCTCCAAATCGAGACAGAATTACTGAGGACAAGCGCCGAGCACAGTCAGAACCCCCCCTGACGTGTTTGGACAACCCAGCTCCTCCCCCCCCGACCCCCCGACACCTCCCAGTGCGCACACGGCCGCCAGATGCTGCTGCTGGTTTCTGTGCCGAAAAAAACTGCGAAATTAAATCGCATTTCACAATCGGAATGCTGGCTGCTGGCCTTGCAGTGTTGAGGCGCTGTGCTTTATCTGTCCTTTGTACCCCAGTTTCCTAGCCGCCCACATACGGAGCGAAAGATAAGTCTGCTCTCACCCTTTACTCTCACCCTTCACTCTCACCCTTCACTCTCACCCTTCACTCTCTCCCTTCACTCTCTCCCTTCACACTCTCCCTTCACTCTCTCGCTTCACTCTCTCCCTTCACTCTTTCCCTTCACTCTCTCGCTTCACTCTCTCCCTTCACTCTCTCCCTTCACTCTCTCGCTTCACTCTCTCCCTTCACTCTCTCGCTTCACTCTCTCCCTTCACTCTCTCCCTTCACTCTTTCCCTTCACTCTCTCGCTTCATTCTCTCCCTTCACTCTCTCGCTTCACTCTCTCCCTTCACTCTCTCGCTTCACTCTCTCCCTACACTCTCTCGCTTCACTCTCTCCCTTCACTCTCTCCCTTCACTCTTTCCCTTCACTCTCTCGCTTCACTCTCTCCCTTCACTCTCTCGCTTCACTCTCTCCCTTCACTCTTTCCCTTCACTGTCTCCCTTCACTCTCTCCCTTCACTCTCTCCGTTCACTCTCTCCGTTCACTCTCTCCATTCACTCTTTCCCTTCTCTCCTTTCACCCTCCTCTTTCACCCTTCTGTTAATAATTGCTATCCCATATTCTAGATTTTATTCAACTCAGCTAATCCTAGCCGGAAACAAAGTTGCAGTCAGAGATGCTCACTCAGGTTCATCCAACACAGTTTAGGCGCACAAAAACCAAGAAGCAAGCCTTCCTCACCAGTTTATGGAGGGGCATATGGGGGAGCATATGGGCCATGATTTGGGTTATAAAACTCGAATAGCGCGTGGTCCATAACTACCGTATGAGCTGGTTTTTTTATTCGAACTTTGGTCGAACTTGTTTCGAAATCTAACATACCGGTACCTATAAACTGATGGTTCATATAGCAAGGCTTTTATTGTACCAAACAGCAGCAATTATGATCAATAACTTGAGTCAGAGTCAGAGAGTCAGAGAGGAAAATCAGACCGGAGTCCAATGCCAGTATTCTAATTTGTTTTTTTCTTCAGTAGAGCTGTAAATAGTTCATAACAATGCTATATACACTCGTTCCAGATATTTTCTGTTAAGTATGAACCTGAGCAGGTAGGGGGGTAGGTAAGGAGAGAGTTATAAGGGAAGTCAGAGTGGAGAGTCAGAGCGGGGAGAGTCAGAGCGGGGAGAGTCAGAAGGGGAAGTTAAAGTGGAGAGTCAGCAGAGGGGAGAGTCAGAGGAGAGAGTCAAGGGTGAGAGTCAGAGCGGGGAGAGTCAGAGGGTAAAGTTAGATGGGGGAGAGTCAGAGGGTAAAGTTAGATGGGGGAGAGTCAGAGGGTAAAGTTAGAGGGGGGAGAGTCAGAGGGGAGAGTCAGAGGGGAGAGTCAGAGGGGAGTCAGAAGGGAGAGTCAGAGGGGAGAGTCAGAGCGGAGTGAGTCAGAGCTGGGAGTCAGAGTGGAGAGTCAGAGCGGGGAGAGTCAGAAGGGAGAGTTAAAGTGGAGAGTCAGCAGAGGGTAAAGTCAGAGGGGAGAGTCAGAGGAGAGAGTCATAGTGGGGAGTCAGAGGGGAGAATAAAAGGGGAGAGTCAAAGGGAGAGTCAGGGATGAGAGTCAGGGGTGTGAGTCAGGGGTGAGAGTCAGGGGGGAGAGTCAGAGCGGGGAGAGTCAGAGGGTAAAGTTAGAGGAGGAGAGTCAGAGAGAGTCAGAGGGGAAAGTCAGAGGGGAGAGTCAGAGGGGGAGAGTCAGAGGGGGGAGAGTCAGAGGGGGAGAGTCAAAGGGGAGAATCAGAGCGGGGACAGTCAGAGGGGGAGAGTCAGAGGGGGAGAGTCAGAGGGGAGAGTCAAAGGGGAGAGTCAAAGGGAAGAGTCAAAGGGGAGAGTCAAAGGGGAGAGTCAGAGGGGAGAGTCAAAGGGGAGAGTCAAAGGGGAGAGTCAAAGGGGAGAGTCAAAGGGGAGAATCAAAGGGGAGAGTCAAAGGGGAGAGTCAAAGGGGAGAGTCAAAGGGGAGAGTCGGAGGGGAGTCAGAAGGGAGAGTCAGAGGGGGAGAGTCAAAGGGGAGAGTCAGAGGGGAGAGTCAGAGGGGGGAGAGTCAGAGGGGGAGAGTCAAAGGGGGAGAGTCAAAGGGGAGAGTCAAAGGGGAGAGTCAAAGTGGAGAGTCAGAGGGGGAGAGTCAAAGGGGAGAGTCAAAGGGGAGAGTCAGAGGGGGAGAGTCAAAGGGGAGAGTCAAAGGGGAGAGTCAAAGGGGAGAGAAAAGAGAGTCGGACGGGAAGCAGTCCCCCATTGCAGCGGAGTGTGCAGAGAGGCAGCAAATTCAGGCCCAGCTGAACCTGTGGACTAAGACGGGAACTGAAGCAGGCGGAAGCAGGCGGGCCCAGAGCTGGTGACAATCCCATAAACCCTGGCCATTGAATTCATTGCACACCGGATTTGTGGACAGAAAAACTGCGGGGCTGAGAAACTTCAATTAAAAAATATATTTATGATCGCTGACAGCCGAAGCAAAGCCAAGTCCCAAGAAATGACTATTTAAATGACAAATAATGCAGAGATTGGAATTGAGGCTTGGCGCTGCAAGGCTGCTTTTGCATTGCTGCCCTGTCAGCAGCTCAGCAAGGCGGGACACTGGCGTAGATTGGAACTGGCTGATAAATGCCTGAAAGTCTTGATTTGTCAGATAAGACAGTTGCCTGGCTATAATGGGCGCCAGACTTTGCCGCAGTCCATTATCTCGCCCAGAGACCCAGCTGAGCTCAATCTCTATCAATGGAAATGTCAATACCGCTCACGCAAGTGGTCTCAGCGGGGGGGCCGCGGGGGGCGGAGCATATTCGGCAATTATTCTCCGCCACGCACAATTTATTCTGAAATTTTCAAAGCCAATTTCCCGTTATAAATTAAAGAATTTTAAAATTGCGCATTTAATATTCGCTAATTGGCTACTGACAGTAGACGCTCAGCGTATGCATATTGGCTATGGTTTAATAGGCTGCCCGCTATTGGACGGCCAGTTTTGTGGGTTAGCAGTCTGCATTTAAAACCGGCCCAGTGAAGCGCGTCAGGCATTGGCTGCCACATTGAAAGAACCGCAGCGAAATTGCGCCTGTTGAAGTGCTTTTAATCGACATTAAGTGAATTTTTGACAATGAAATATTTCACTACGGAATAAACATTCGTACGCATAGCAAATCTTGAAAATAAATAATTGGATATTGAAATAAGTATTTGATTTGCTGCAGCAAAATGGACTTCGTCATTCTCAAGGTGAGCTATTTTTGCGTCTATAAATTTCTTAGGACTATAAAATTTATCATTTGTGGATATTGAAGAGAGTTTGAAGAAGGAATGAGGGCGAGTAAGGGAGAGCTAGTGAGGGTAGAGTGAGGGTAGAGTGAGGGTAGAGTGAGGGTAGAGTGAGGGTAGAGTGAGGGTAGAGTGAGGGTAGAGTGAGGGTAGAGTGAGGGTAGAGTGAGGGTAGAGTGAGGGTAGAGTGAGGGTAGAGTGAGGGTAGAGTGAGGGTAGAGTGAGGATTTTTTTTTTATTAGAGGCAGGGGGGTTGTGTGCACCCTGGCGCACTTTAAGCGACATAGGCACACAACCGGCGAGAGGCATTACTGCCCATTCCGCCGACTCCCCTGAGCAGGCACACAAGCGCGCAAATACGTACGCAGGCACACACTCACACAGGAGTGTACAGCAGCCCTAACTTTATTTTATCGTTAGGCATGTAAACTTCACTGCGCCTTGGGGGGTTGGCTCTCAAGGCCGTTAATTGCACGAGCAGAGCCAAGCCGAGATTCCAATTCAGCCCCAAATTAATGTGACTGCACTTGGAATCGAGCCTGGGTCGCTGGCACACCAGAGCAGCTGCGCTACCGCTGGGCTACGGCCCCCCTGTAGAGTGAGGGGAGAGTGAGGGGTGAGTGAGGGGAGAGTGAGGGTAGAGTGAGGGGAGAGTGAGGGGAGAGTGAGGGTAGAGTGACGGGAGAGTAAGGGTAGAGTGAGGGTAGAGTGAGGGTAGAGTGAGGGGAGAGTGAGGGTAGAGTGAGGGTAGAGTGAGGGGAGAGTGAGGGGAGAGTGAGGGTAGAGTGACGGGAGAGTAAGGGTAGAGTAAGGGTAGAGTGAGGGTAGAGTGAGGGTAGAGTAAGGGGAGAGTGAGGGTAGAGTGAGGGTAGAGTAAGGGTAGAGTAAGGGGAGAGTGAGGGTAGAGTAAGGGGAAAGTGAGGTAGAGTGAGGGTAGAGTGAGGGTAGAGTAAGGGGAGAGTGAGGGTAGAGTGATGGTAGAGTAAGGGGAGAGTGAGGGGAGAGTAAGGGGAGAGTGATGGTAGAGTAAGGGGAGAGTGAGGGGAGAGTGAGGGGAGAGTGAGGGGAGAGTGAGGGGAGAGTGAGGGGAGAGTGAGAGGAGAGTGAGAGGAGAGTGAGAGTAGAGTGAGGGGAGAGTGAGGGGAGAGTGAGGGTAGAGTGAGGGTAGAGTGAGGGTAGAGTAAGGGGAGAGTGAGGGTAGAGTGATGGTAGAGTAAGGGGAGAGTGAGGGGAGAGTAAGGGGAGAGTAAGGGGAGAGTGAGGGGAGAGTGAGGGGAGAGTGAGGGGAGAGTGAGGGGAGAGTGAGGGGAGAGTGAGGGGAGAGTGAGGGGAGAGTGAGGGGAGAGTGAGGGGAGAGTGAGGGGAGAGTGAGGGGAGAGTGAGGGGAGAGTGAGGGGAGAGTGAGGGGAGAGTGAGGGGAGAGTGAGGGTAGAGTGAGGGTAGAGTGAGGGTAGAGTAAGGGGAGAGTGAGGGTAGAGTGATGGTAGAGTAAGGGGAGAGTGAGGGGAGAGTAAGGGGAGAGTAAGGGGAGAGTGAGGGGAGAGTGAGGGGAGAGTGAGGGAGAGTGAGGGGAGAGTGAGGGGAGAGTGAGGGGAGAGTGAGGGGAGAGTGAGGGGAGAGTGAGGGGAGAGTGAGGGAGAGTGAGGGGAGAGTGAGGGGAGAGTGAGGGAGAGTGAGGGGAGAGTGAGGGGAGAGTGAGGGGAGAGTGAGGGGAGAGTGAGGGGAGAGTGAGGGTAGAGTGATGGTAGAGTAAGGGGAGAGTGAGGGGAGAGTAAGGGAGAGTAAGGGAGAGTGAGGGGAGAGTGAGGGAGAGTGAGGGGAGAGTGAGGGGAGAGTGAGGGGAGAGTGAGGGGAGAGTGAGGGGAGAGTAAGGGGAGAGTGAGGGGAGAGTGAGGGAGAGTGAGGGGAGAGTGAGGGGAGAGTGAGGGAGAGTGAGGGGAGAGTGAGGGGAGAGTGAGGGGAGAGTGAGGGGAGAGTGAGGGTAGAGTGAGGGTAGAGTGAGAGTAGAGTGAGGGAGAGTGAGGGTAGAGTGAGGGGAGAGTGAGGGGAGAGTGAGGGGAGAGTGAGGGGAGAGTGAGGGTAGAGTGAGGGTAGAGTAAGGGGAGAGTGAGGTAGAGTGAGGGTAGAGTGAGGGAGAGTGAGGGGAGAGTGAGGGTAGAGTGAGGGGAGAGTGAGGGGAGAGTGAGAGGAGAGTGAGTGGAGTTAGAGGAGTCTGCGGCAGCCCGTGAGGGTAGCCCTGGCCCCTCAGTCTGGCACTAATTCAAGAGTTTCATTCTGACTTAGAAAGGCCCAGGCAAAGGCCCTGCGGGATTAGCATGGCTTATTGTAAAACCCTAACGACGTCGACTTTGCGTAGCGAGGCTGGTCAGATGCCGCCTCAGGGGGAACTCTTGGGGGGGAGGTCGGGCCAGCGGCGGGCTCGCAGATAACAGACTGACTGTCTGGAGCCGTGGCTGACTTCTGAAGCTGTAAAATGGTGCAGGTGGAGGCGAAGAGGGATGAAGCTGCTGGGGAGGAGGCCGGAGAAAAAACGCATATAATCCTTGCCCGCTGCCTGCGAACCCCAGCTGTAGCCCCCCCCCCCCAGCGAGTGGTAGCGAGACAGACGCGTAGAGGCTGCTACGGAGGCTGGGGGCGGGCCTTCGATGATGATGCCGGTTACGCCATGGTAGATCGCCCGGGCCGCTGAGGGGGTAGGGAGAGGTGAATCGCTTGAAAAAAAATTTTTTTTTGGCGCGTTGGTATTTTCCCAACGGCTATATAGCATATAGTGTAGGGATCTGTGGGGGATGGATGGAGAATCTATGATCCAAGGTGAGTCAGCGCTAATATCCAGTCTAGCTGAACCGGCTGCCCTGCATCCTGGCATAGCCCAAGCAAACGCAAAAGCAACCCTAGGCTGAGGCTGTTAGTTAGCACACGGAATCAATAAAATATTGGGAAATTACTATTGATGGCGGCTAAAGAGAGGAGACGATAAAAATTAGAGGCCCGCCTGTAGCAACTCTTAGTGCCCATCCAGAAAGGGGGGTGGTCTCCTCCTTCTTCTTCCAGGATATAGTAACACTTGCCGAGCAGCCACCACCCACGAAGGTTTGCTTCGCTGGCTTTTGCGCAACATGTGGAACTGTGAAAGAGTCTTGATTTGAGGCCTGAAGCCAACGCCATGGCCTTCTTGGGTGTCATGAATTTATAGTCATTATAGTTAGACTGCAATGGTCTGTCAGGAAGACTCCTTTTTTGCTTCATTAAAAGTTTTTTAAATGCTTGATAACTTGATAGATATCTATAGGTGCATTGTAGAGCGGTGTCTGGCTAATATCCAGTATGTAAACCTGCCAATACCCGGATGTGGACCCTGGTTTAATCCGGCAATCTGTACAGACTCTAACCAAACAGTTTCAGTCTGAATGACTGACAGGCGCCCGGGCTTGAATTCAGATTGCAATCGGAGTCTGCCAGATTCTGTTTACTATTCGCGAATTCCTAGAATTCGGCCATTGTTTATCGCTGGTATTGTGCCGCATGCCGGGGCAGAGGTGGACAAAAGAAAGACGGACAGGCTGGCTGTCCGCTAAGGGGCCACTGAGGTAGGCACTAGGACACTAAGATGCTAATGTAGACATTAATACACATTAAGACACTAATACAGACTATTGCAGAAACTAATAAGACAACCAATGCAGACACTAAGACACTAATACAGACAGACACTAATGCAGACACTAATGCAGACACTAATGCAGACACTAATGCAAACAGTAAGACACTAATAAGACACTAATAAGACACAAATAAGACACTAATACAGACACTAATACAGACACTAATACAGACACTAATGCAGACACTAATGCAGACACTAATGCAGACACTAATGCAGACACTAATGCAGACAGTACGACACTAATAAGACACTAATACAGACACTAATGCAGTCACTAAGACACTAATACAGACACTAATACAGACACTAATACAGACACTAATGCAGACACTAATGCAGACACTAATGCAGACACTAATGCAGACACTAATGCAGACACTAATGCAGACAGTACGACACTAATAAGACACTAATACAGACACTAATGCAGTCACTAAGACACTAATACAGACACTAATACAGACACTAATACAGACACTAATGCAGACACTAATGCAGACACTAATGCAGACACTAATGCAGACACTAATGCAGACACTAATGCAGACAGTACGACACTAATAAGACACTAATACAGACACTAATGCAGTCACTAAGACACTAATACAGACACTAATGCAGACACTAATACAGACACTAATACAGACACTAATACAGACACTAATACAGACACTAATGCAGACACTAATGCAGACACTAATGCAGACACTAATGCAGACACTAATGCAGACAGTACGACACTAATAAGACACTAATACAGACACTAATGCAGTCACTAAGACACTAATACAGACACTAATACAGACACTAATACAGACACTAATAAGACACTAATAAGACACTAATGCAGACATTAATACAGACACTAATGCAGACACTAATACAGACACTAATACAGACACTAATAAGACACTAATAAGACACTAATGCAGACATTAATACAGACACTAATACAGACACTAATGCAGACACTAATAAGACACTATTGCAGACACTAATGCAGACACTAATGCAGACACTAATGCAGACAATAAGACATGACTTCAGATTAATAAAAAAACCATTCAGACACCAAAGACACCAAGAGAGCCACCAAGGCAGACACAATGAACCCGATGCAATGGGATAGGACACACAAATACACCAGACAAGAATAAACAGCACATTAGTAAGCAAGTACCAGGAAAATACGTGGCCAACCTGATTTTGGCAGCAACAGCAGCAACCCACCGATTACCTGCCCAGAATCCCCTTCGCTCTTGCACCCAGTTAGGCTGATGAAGAAACCCCCTCCCCATGGAACCTCATCGGATTCTGGGGCCAGCCAAGTGCGTAGGCGGACAGCCAATTAGATGAGGTATTCCCCAGATTCGAGTCAGACTTTCTCTCCCGAGGTCTCAGCTGCTCGCACCGGCTTGAAATTGGGTGTCCTCAATTGACTAGGCAGTCTGCCCTCTCTAGTAGTGGGGGTGTTGGACAGCCGAACCGGGTTTGAAAGAAAAAAGGCACAATACCACCCTCAAGCCGCAGGCTGCTTGAGTTTGAGCAGGACCAATACAAAAGCCTCCCCCCCGCCAGGGGGCTTTCGAAGTTTCGAAGCTCCGAAGCTGGGCTTTGTCTTGCCTCCCACGCACTTAACGGGGGTCTCTCAATGCACCGACTTACGAGCTACTGCTGCATTGCGGGTGCCATTCTTAACGACCCATCAAGCTTATATAGCTGTCATAGGGCGTTTTCTCTGTCATCCATCCATCTCAGCTATCCATCTATCTTTTGAGTCCTATTTGAGTCGCTCAGTTTTGAACTGCTAAATTTAGTCTCAGACTTGTCAGCTATGCGGGCAAAGGTAGGGCAAAATTTAGACTGAAAAAAGAAATGAAATGAGACGCGTGTTAATATTATCTATGCAAAATTCGGGGCTTTTTCATAACTCTCACTTTCTCTACATCTGGCGGTCCCAGTCGCCCATGGGTGAGCACTGAGTCAACACTCGCAAGCCAGCAATGCCTCCCATGCCAGCATGGAAAAGTACTCAAAGAACTGGGCGTTTTTAAAAAACTGCTTTCAACCCTCGCTAGCGCACAAACTCGCATTATTTCACATTACTCGTTTATCAGTCTCGAGTCTGTGCAAGACAGACAACAGATAGCAACTACGAGCTGTATGAGCTATTGCCTCTACTGCAGAGGCCACACTGCTCAGTCCCAATCCGATTAAGACAAGATTCCTCAATTATTCATTCCGCTGCTCATGGCTCTGAGATGGGATCTGAATGCGGATAAAAAATACGTTGGGAAGCGAGCAGTTGTTTAGGGGTAGAGAAGCAGGTTGTAAATCAAGTGGTGCTCTAATCTGCCATGACTCAAGGACCGCTGGTTGGCCTCCCCATCCTGAGTCTGATTGAGCATCTGCAGGGGTTTCAGTGCAGCAGATTAATTTTAACTTTGAGGTTCAACTTTCCCAGACTCTCCTGAACTTCAAAATCCTTGGACTTTTCAAATCAAAGCTTTCACAAGCCCCAAACTCCACAAACCCTAAACTACACAAACCCTTAACTACACAAACCCTTAACTACACAAACCCTAAACTCCACAAACCCTAAACTACACAAACCCTTAACTACACAAACCCTAAACTCCACAAACCCTAAACTACAGAAACCTTAAACTCCACAAACCCTAAACTACACAAACCCTAAACTACACAAACCCTAAACTCCACAAACCCTAAACTACAGAAACCTTAAACTCCACAAACCCTAAACTACATAAACCCTAAACTACACAAACCCCAAACTACACAAACCCCAAACGACACAAACCCTAAACTACACAAACCCTAAACTACACAAACCATAAACTACAAAAACCCTAAACTACACAAACCCTAAACTACACAAACCCTAAACTACACAAACCCTAAACTTCACAAACCCTAAACTACAGAAACCTTAAACTCCACAAACCCTAAACTACACAAACCCCAAACTACACAAACCCCAAACGACACAAACCCTAAACTACACAAACTCTAAACAACACAAACCCCAAACGACACAAACCCTAAACTACACAAACCCTAAACTACACAAATCATTGCAGGTAAACGGCCTCGACCTCAGCGGCGCCAGTCACAATGAAGCCGTGGAGGCCTTCCGCCAGGCCAAGGAGCCAATCATTGTCCAGGTGGTGCGCCAGTCGGCGTTGAACCAGCAGACGACGACGGCGACCATGCACCGGCAGGCGACGGTCGGCGGCCCCACAATGATTCCACCGCCGCCAACGAAGCCGCTGCCCAGAGTGCCGCAGCCGGCTGATGGAGAAGCGGCGCCCTGCTGCCGACTGCCAGCATCGCAGCGCAGTCAGCCGCCTGCTGCTCAGGCCAGGTGCCCCACGACCAGCCTGCAGCACGTCGCTCCGCCGCAGCTAACGCCACCGCCGGTGCCGCCGTTCCCAGCCCAGCTGATGCGCTGCGGACTGTTCACTCAGGCCAGCAGGTGAGAAGCTGGCTTAGTTAGTTAGTTAGTTAGTTAGTTAGTTAGTTAGTTTTTTAGTTAGTTAGTTAGTTAGTCAGTTAGTTAGTTAGTTAGTTAGTTAGTTAGTTAGTTAGTTAGTCAGTTAGTTAGTTAGTTAGTTAGTTAGTTAGTTAGTTAGTTAGTTAGTTAGTTAGTTAGTTAGTTAGTTAGTTAGTTAGTTAGTTAGTTAGTTAGTTAGTTAGTTAGTTAGTTAGTTAGTTAGTTAGTTAGTTAGTTTGTTTGTTAGTTAGTTAGTTAGTTAGTTAGTTAGTTAGTTAGTTAGTTAGTTAGTTAGTTAGTTAGTTAGTTAGTTAGTTAGTTAGTTAGTTAGTCAGTCAGTTAGTTAGTTAGTTAGTTAGTTAGTTAGTTAGTTAGTTAGTTAGTTAGTCAGTTAGTTAATTAGTTAGTTAGTTAGTTAGTTAGTTAGTTAGTTAGTTAGTTAGTTAGTTAGAACACTAAGCCTGTAAAATTGGTCTACCTACTTTCAGTTCCAGCGAGGCGAAGACCCCAGACGCAGAGGATGATGAATTTTACAACAATGTTGATGACGAATTCGACTACGAGGTGAGGCTGCGAATAAATATTATTGGGTGCTGGGTGCAATATTGCTTGCAGCACACATCGTGAATAACCTGTGCACCTACAGGAAGTCGTCCTGTGCCGCAGCTCGGCCGCTGAGAAGCTCGGCCTGACCCTGTGCTACAGCTCGATGGACGGCGGCAGTTCGGAATCTCCGACTGAAGTTTTTGTTAGCGAGGTAACCAGTGCCGCGATGGATTCATATGGTTCTTTGAAGCTCAGCAAAGCTTCACATAGCTCAGCAAAGCTTCACATAGCTCAGCAAAGCTTCACATAGCTCAGCAAAGCTTCACATAGCTCAGCAAAGCTTCACATAGCTCAGCAAAGCTTCACATAGCTCAGCAAAGCTTCACACAGCTCAGCAAAGCTTCACACAGCTCAGCAAAGCTTCGCACAGCTCAGCAAAGCTTCACACAGCTCAGCAAAGCTTCACACAGCTCAGCAAAGCTTCACATAGCTCAGCAAAGCTTCATATAGCTCAAAAAAGCTTCACATAAACAAAGCTTCACATAGACAAACAAAGCTTCACATAGATAATCAATGCTCCACATAGATAATCAATGCTTCACATAGATAATCAGTGCTTCACATAGATAATCAATGCTTCACATAGATAATCAGTGCTTCACATAGATAATCAGTGCTTCACATAGATAATTAATGCCTCGCATCGCTTCCTCCACCGCATTCGGCAGGTGGAGCCGAGCGGCATCGCAGCGGCCAGCAGCCGGATCCGGCCAGGCGACCAGATCCTGCGCATCAACGGCCACCCGGTGCGGACGCGCGATCAGGCCGTCCGCCTTTTCGGCGCTGGCGATCGTCGGGTTGCCCTCCTTGTGGCGCGACCGTCAACGGCCACCACGTCCGACACAGGCGGCTCCGAGCGCAGCTCCTCATCGTCGGCGGCGGCGGCGGCGGCGGCCAACCTGGACGAGCTGCACCTGGAGCTCATGATGCTGGAGACTCCAGCTGAGATTGACGAAGTCGACGAACGATTTGGCGGAATCGACGAGAATGAACAGGACGATGACGCTAAGAAGGAGGCGTTGAAGAATCGCGTCCGGGACCAGCAGCAGGACTCCGGGGTGAGCAGCACGCAGAGCTCCGAGCAGGAAGTCGAAGAGCTGGCCGCGGCGCTGACGCGGCTAACAAGGAGCAGCAGCGCCAGTCCTTCGGATGCGCGGCAACAGCACGCACAGCAGCAGCAGCAGCCTCGCTGTGTGCCAAGAATGGGCACTCGACTTCAGCGAGGTTCGCCGCAACCGACACAGCAGCAGCAGCAGCAGCCAGCACCAACAGCAGCAGCTTCTCGAAGCGCAGCTTGTCAAACAGTCGGCACAGCTGAAGCAGTCGAAGGTCGCCCTGATGCTCACAGACGATGCCAGAATCAGCAGGATCCGCAGAGAAGGGAACAGCGGCACAGCAAGTGAGCTCAGCGAATGTCTTCTCAATTATAGGAAGTTTCAAATCCTAAGACATCTATAATGACAGACATGAATCTTGCTGCTTTGAGAAAGTCTACGCCAACTTAGTTGGAAAACATGGAAGAGCACTCTTAAAGCAGCGGTTTCTTCTGTCATATTTGCGAAATATTTTGGCAGGAGGGCTGCGGGCAACCCTGAATGCAACGGCTTTATCGGTGACATGGCCCTGTCACCAGTATCTCTAATCGTCAGGCGTGTAAAGTCTCTGTGCCTTGGGAGCTGGCGGCCCTCATGGGTTGCGAACCGCGTGACAGTCCCTGGACCAATTTTCCCCACAGAATCAACGAGGTTACATTGTCCGACTCTTCAAATCCCATTGGCAGGTGCGCAGTCCGAGCTGCGGCCAATGTTCAATCTTCAACGATGCGCGGCTCGTCCTTCACATCAATGGCCCGGCATCAGCCGGTGCACCACTGGGAGGAGCCGCAGCAACAACAGCAGCAGCAGCAGGCGGCTCAGCCACCCATGGAGTGGGTAGTGAAGCGCCGAGCGGACGGCAGCCGCTACGTCACCAGACGCCCGGTGCTGTCGCGCCTGCTGAAGGCCCGAGCAGCCCAGGTGGCCAAGGAGCGGGCGGGTCTCACCACGGATGATGATGCGGCCTCTTGCCTGGGCCGCTGGGCGCCGCGTCACGAACGGAAGCGGCACCTGCTGCGAACCGGGAGACGAGCTGCTCAGCAGCAGCAGCAGCAGCAGCAGCAGCAGCAACTGGAGCCAGCATCTGTGATCTTCGTCTGAGCACGTTCTGTCTGATTCGTCATCTCGTGGCATTCCTTTCCTGCCTGTCTCCCTGCCGGCCCCTTCAGCTGGAGTTGACTTTCGCTATGCTTATTATTTTTCTCTGCCCCTCACCCGAGCAGCAACCGGGCAGACAGGCAAACAAACTGGAACAGAACTTTAGAGAATTTGTTCTTCTGCTTTTTACAGCCTGCATGCCTCGCCACCCTCGAAGAAGCCCCTTACTTACCGACTTACCGCATCTTTGGTGCATTTGCTCCAATACGGTGTGCGTTTTTTCTCAATTGAATTCGCACTAGCGAGAACAAGCTATCAGAACAGTTAGTCGCGCAAAAGCAATACAAACACACACTGTTCGCCTCTGTGTGACTTCTGCTTCTGCACTAAATGAATGCCCTCAATATTATATATATATTTATTTATTAATATACATGCATATTCATAAATATATGATGCATAGAAATTGAAATAAATTTCACCTGTTGATTTTTGGTCCCTAAGGCTCGTTCACACTGCAATTAATTGAGCCATCGATTCTCCGTGGCATCCTGATCAACAACAATTCTGGACAGGCTCAGACATGCTCGATAGGGCTCATGTCTGGAGACTTTCACGGCCTGGTTAGACAGGAGAGGAGAGAAGAGATGGAAGAAGTGAGACAGGAGAGGAGAGGGGAAAGAAGTGAGACAGAAGAGGAGAGAGTGAAGAAGTGAGACAGGAGAGGAGAGGAGAGAGGGAAGAAGTGAGACAGGAGAGGAGAGAGGGAAGAAGTGAGACAGGAGAGAAGAGAGGGAAGAAGTGAGACAGGAGAGGAGAGAGAGAAGATGTGAGACAGGAGAAGAGAGAGGGAAAAGGTGAGACTGGAGAGGTCAGATTGGAGAGGAGAGACTGGAGAGGAGAGACTGGAGAGGAGAGACTGGAGAGGTCAGATTGGAGAGGAAAGACTGGAGAGGAGAGACTGGAGAGGAGAGACAGGAGAGGAGAGACTGGAGAGGAGAGACAGGAGAGGAGAGACTGGAGAGGAGAGACTGGAGAGGAGAGACTGGAGAGGAGAGACTGGAGAGGAGAGACTGGAGAGGAGAGAGGGGATATGCACCAGAAACGGGAGAGGAGAGGAGAGGGTAGAGGGGATAATTTTCACTAGGGATGCCTATAAAATTCCTTCTATCCCAAAAGCAATTTAAGCTACCTTTGTATATACAACGCTTCAATCACTCCAACGCCAATTAAAACCCCCAGGCGCCCTGTAACCAGTTTGCGAATAACACGGCACAGCTAATCATGACTGATTTGACTGATCCAAAGTCGAGTACATTTAACCCAATGGCCAATGATCAACACGTAGGTACTAACATGAACTCTATTTTGTGTAGCCGTCAGCAACTGCATTGAGTGAAATGCAACTATAGCACAAGTGTGCTGACAACACACAGGGGCCTTGGGCGCCGTCTGCGAACTCTTTAATTCGTGGGAAGTTTTTAAGTTGATATTTCTGTATTTTGTAAAACAAACCCTTTCCAAGTCGTGAAAACGTGTTATTTGATATTTGGTGCACGAATACTGGCAGAGCATGTGGAGAGAGCGACTAAGTTTTAGCGTCTGTAGCGATATCGAATAGCAAATTATTAACCTGGGCAGACTATTTCTGTCTACATGTGTAACAATTTTTTATCAAGACAGCGTCTGGGTGTGCCACTCCTTAGGCGTGGCTGAAACTAACTTCTGACACTAGAGAACAGCACCAGACTCTTTTAATTAACAATGATACCCGGTATTAGCATCTAACACTAGATATTAGCATCTGACACTAGATATTAGCATTTGACACTAGATATTAGCATCTGACACTAGATATTAGCATTTGACACTGATATTAGCATTTGACACTGATATTAGCATTTGACACTGATATTAGCATCTGACACTGATATTAGCATTTGACACTGATATTAGCGTCTGACACTAGATATTAGCATCTGACACTAGATATTAGCATCTGACACTGATATTAGCATCTGACACTGGATATTAGCGTCTGACACTAGATATAATCATCTGACACTGGATATTAGCATCTGACACTGGATATTAGCATCTGACACAGGATATAAGCATCTGACACTTGATATTAGCATCTGACACTAATATTAGCATCTGACACAGGATATTAGCATCTGACACTGGATATTAGCATCTGACACTGGATATTAGCATCTGACACTGGATTTTAGCATTCATTAGCACCTGAACTGGATATTAGCATCTGACACTGATATTAGCATCTGACACAGGATATTAGCGTCTGACACTAGATATAAGCATCTGACACTGGATATTAGCATCTGACACAGGATATTAGCGTCTGACACTAGATATTAGCGTCTGACACAGGATATTAGCATCTGACACAGGATATTAGCATCTGACACTGGATATTAGCGTCTGACACAGGATATTAACGTCTGACACAGGATATTAGCATCTGACACTGGATATTAGCGTCTGACACAGGATATTAGCGTCTGACACAGGATATTAGCGTCTGACACTAGATATTAGCGTCTGACACAGGATATTAGCGTCTGACACAGGATATTAGCGTCTGACACTAGATATTAGCATCTGACACAGGATATTAGCATCTGACACTGGATATTAGCGTCTGACACAGGATATTAGCATCTGACACAGCATATTAGCATCTGACACTAATATTAGCATTTGACACAGGATATTAGCATCTGACACTGGATATTAGCGTCTGACACAGGATATTAGCATCTGACACAGCATATTAGCATCTGACACTAATATTAGCATTTGACACTGGATATTAGCATCTGACACAGGATATTAGCATCTGACACAGGATATTAGCATCTGACACTGGATATTAGCATCTGACACAGGATATAAGCATCTGACACTTGATATTAGCATCTGACACTAATATTAGCATCTGACACAGGATATTAGCATCTGACACTGGATATTAGCATCTGACACTAGATATTAGCTTCTAACACTGGATTTTAGCATTCATTAGCACCTGAACTGGATATTAGCATCTGACACTGATATTAGCATCTGACACTGATATTAGCATCTGACACTGATATTAGCATTTGACACTGATATTAGCGTCTGACACTAGATATTAGCATCTGACACTAGATATTAGCATCTGACACTAGATATTAGCATCTGACACTGATATTAGCATCTGACACTGGATATTAGCATCTGACACAGGATATTAGCGTCTGACACTAGATATAATCATCTGACACTGGATATTAGCATCTGACACTGGATATTAGCATCTGACACAGGATATAAGCATCTGACACTTGATATTAGCATCTGACACTAATATTAGCATCTGACACAGGATATTAGCATCTGACACTGGATATTAGCATCTGACACTAGATTAGATATTAGCATCTAACACTGGATTTTAGCATTCATTAGCACCTGAACTGGATATTAGCATCTGACACTGATATTAGCATCTGACACAGGATATTAGCGTCTGACACTAGATATAAGCATCTGACACTGGATATTAGCATCTGACACAGGATATTAGCGTCTGACACAGCATATTAGCATCTGAAACTGGATATTAGCATCTGACACTGATATTAGCATCTGACACGAATATTAGCATCTGACACAGGATATTAGCGTCTGACACAGGATATTAGCGTCTGACACTAGATATCAGCATCTGACACTGGATATTAGCATCTGACACTTAATATTAGCATCTGACACTAATATTAGCATCTGCCACTAATATTAGCATCTGACACAGAATATTAGCGTCTATTAGCACCTGACACTGGTTATTAGCGTCTGACACTATATATTAGCATCTGACACTTGATATTAGCATCTGACACTGATATTAGCATCTGACACTGGATATTAGCATCTGACACTATTATTAGCATCTGCCACTAATATTAGCATCTGACACAGGATATTAGCATCTGACACTAATATTAGCATCTGCCACTAATATTAGCATCTGACACAGAATATTAGCGTCTATTAGCACCTGACACTGGATATTAGCATCTGACACAGGATATTAGCATCTGACACTGGATATTAGCATCTGACACAGGATATTAGCATCTGACACAGGATATTAGCATCTGACACAGGATATTAGCATCTGACACAGGATATTAGCGTCTGACACTAGATATAAGCATTTGACACTGATATTAGCATCTGACACTTGATATTAGCATCTGACACTAGATATTAGCGTCTGACACTAGATATAAGCATCTGACACTAGATATTAGCATCTGACACTAGATATTAGCATCTGACACTAGATATTAGCATCTGACACTAGATATTAGCATCTGACACAGGATATTAGCATCTGACACTGGATATTAGCATCTGACACTGATATTAGCATCTGACACTGATATTAGCATCTGACACTGATATTAGCATCTGACACAGGATATTAGCGTCTGACACAGCATATTAGCATCTGACACTGGATATTAGCATCTGACACTGATATTAGCATCTGACACTGATATTAGCATCTGACACTGATATTAGCATCTGACACGGATATTAGCATCTGACACTAGATATTAGCATCTGACACTAATATTAGCATCTGACACAGGATATTAGCATCTGACACAGAATATTAGCGTCTATTAGCACCTGACACTGGTTATTAGCATCTGACACTGGATATTTGCATCTGACACTAGATATTTGCATTTGACACGGGAAATTAGCATCCGACACTGAATATTAGCATTTGAAAGTTTTATTAGTACTTTAGTACTATCACATCTCCACCAGTGGTCCTTGAGAGGACAGCGCCTCACTGTGTCCAATCCCTAAGTCCTGGTACCTCAAAAACTACTGTTGCTATTCCGTTTGCCATGTAGATCCTCGTTAACAATTGCGCAGTTATACTTTGAGTTTGTTGTTTCTCTTGTTGTGGCCAGACAGGGACTGCGTTCACTCGAAGCATATGATACACTTTTGCGCATTGGGCTGCGAACCTGGACGCCTTGATGAAAACACGAGCTCATTTTTTAACTTAACAGTTTTTCTAAAGCCAAAGTTTTCGTTTTTGCCGTTCGGCTTTCAGCGTGTAAAAATTAACGTGAATATTTTTTTTACTTTTCACCATGTGCAGACAGCCGAGGCAGGCAGCTGCTAACGATGAAAATAGTTGCCTTTTCTGTATATTTCTACTCACAGTAGGGTATTACGGGTTGTACTGAATATTTTGTTTACAAAACCTGGAAACCTGTAAGGAAAAGTGAATAATTGCAAGAAATAATTCTGTGAGATTTGGGATTTCAGTGATGAAGGATTTCAGTGGATAGGAGATTTCAGTGAGGATGGATTCATCGAATAGGAATTTCTGTGAGCAAGGGCTATCTGTGAATAGTATTTTCCATGAATACCAATTTCTGTGAATAGGAATTTCAGTGAGTTGTTGGAAACAGGAGATTATTCTAGTGTCAGCGAATGACCAGTGCAACCAGGCCTTCGATATAAAATGCAAAATTATATACACGCGCAAGTCCAGGCAAACTCAAAATAAAGAGCACATTGAAACCGCCTACAATTAAGGTAGGATTCGCGATTACGCATATAATTTTTGACCGTTATAGTTGGAACTTCTCGGAAAGGAATTCAACTCCAATTTTTAAAGATGTTGCAAATCTGAAATCTGTCGAAATAAAAACTTGAATTGTTAATTTGTAATTGTTTTGCTTTGGTCACGTAATTTTCATACTGCGTTGGTCCACGCGATTGAATTTCAAGCACACAAGGATCACTTTTCCTGTCCTGTCCACCACCCCTCGCCTCCCTATACGGCATACACAAAAGTAACGCCTCTAGCGAAGCGAGACCTAATTTAAATTTTAAATAGTTCAACAAAGACCTTAACTGGCACCCTAAGTCAGATAACACTTCCCCGTTCCGCCCTTCCCCACGTTTCTATTCCATATGCACAGACTGCAGGCCCGGGTTTATTGCAGGGGGGTTGGGGATTGAGGGTTGGAGGGCGGTTTTTGAACTGCACATGAAGTTTCCAGTTGGGGGGGGGGGGGGGTTGGCCCCACTCAGCCGCTATTGGCTGGCCCAGGACCCACCACCCACCCCACCCTCCTCCTTCTTGGCTAAACTGTTATGGCGAGGGAACTATAAAACCAGCTTGGAAAACTGAAATCAAGGTTCACAGTCCAATTCCCAATCAATCCGGTGGATCTGAATTCTAATATTCGCTAAAAACCAGCAAAATGCTGCAACGCAAGCTATTGTCATCAACCAGCAATAGCTCCGCCCTGTTTCCACCGTCAACGCAGTCGCCCTCACCGCCACACGACACAGAGCAGGCAGTTGCTGCTGGTTCAAGTCAACAGCAGCTTGTCCAGGCTCTTCTAGCTAGCATGCGGCTGTGCATTGCTGCAGATGCGGACAGGTTTAAAGCTAAATATGGCTGTCTTAGTTGGCGTTTGGCGAGCGCCGATCAACTGCCGGACTATTATCGTTGTCACAGCTCAGGCTGCAGCTGCTGCCACGACAGTCTCCTAGTAGAGGAAGACGAAGCGCAAGAAGACAGGGAGCAGAGCCTCCAGCGCCAGATGAAGCCGCGCCGGGAGCAGCAGACTATTGCAGCAGCAGCAGCATTAGTTTCTTCTTCGACTGCAAGCAAGAAAAGTCGGCGGCGCATCCGACAGCCGGTGACAATTAAAAAGCAGCAGACTCCCACTTCTTCATCAAGCTATTCTGCGGGCGGCAATTCCTCTACGAGTATGAGCCTGAGTCTGAGCTCGAGGACGTGCAGAGCGAGGCTTTCTGGTTCGCAGCAGGCACAAATTACAGGTGAGAGGCTGAGGACTGAGAAGGGAGCTGACTTGACTCCATTGAAATCTGATATTTTGGTATCCTATACCCATGCACACACGAGAGATGAGGCTGAATTGTATATAATTAATGCTGTGACTTTATATATAACTAAAAGATAACGGCTAGAATAAATCTATGAGAAGTCGAAGAGAATAGATATCAATGAGGAGAAAATAGACATCCATGAGGAGAGAATAGATATCAATGAGGAGAAAATAGACATCCATGAGGAGAGAATAGATATCAATGAGGAGAGAATAGATATCAATGAGGAGAAAATAGACATCCATGAGGAGAGAATAGATATCAATGAGGAGAGAATAGATATCAATGAGGAGAAAATAGACATCCACGAGGAGAGAATAGATATCAATAAGGAGAGAATATATATCAATGACGAGAGAATATATATACATGAGGAGACAGGAGAGAATATATCAATAAGAAGAGAATAGATATCTACGATGAGAGAATAGATATCAATGAGTAGAAAATAGATATCAATGGGGAGAGAATAGATATCAATGAGAAGAGAATAGATATTCATGATGAGAGAATGGAATCTAGATATCAATGATGAGAGAATAAGGTATCCATGAGGAAAGAATAGATATCCACGATGAGAGAATAGATAACTATGAGGAAAGAATAGATATCCATTAGGAGAGAATAGAAATGTGTGAGAAGAGTATACCTACAAAAAGAAAATTAATATTCTATAAGGAGAAAATAGATATCTATAACGGCATAAGAAGTAAGATGTCCATGATGAGAGAATAGATAATGATAAGGAGAGAAGGCATTTTCAGATATATCAATATAAATACTAATACTAATAAGCAGTAGTCTCACCTGAGCAGTTGCCTGAATTCATACTCATAAAAAACCTGCTTCTGGCATCTTGCCAACAATAACACAATAATAATTCTAAATATGAGACTTTAGTTAGGCTATGAGGGTATTGTATAATATTCTAATATGTACGCAATTTAATATTAAAGCGTATATGTGCCCATGGCGATGATTGTATTGGCAAAGTGCCAGACCCTGAGACAGCCCACATGGCACCCATAGTTCTTACTGTGTACACGTCCAAATGGGGAATGGGAAGGCGCGGCGCCCCGCAAGTCTTTGTTAAACCTTCTTCAAGCTCCTATGGGGGCCCGCCGCCATGTTAGCATAGCAACCAAAATAGTCGGGTGAAGGTCGGGACAAAACGGAGCCAAACATTTAACGATATCTATCGGTCAATATATCAAGCTCGATTACGCAATCACTTGGGTTGCCATGTCCATTGGCTAGAGAATAGAAATCCCCAAATCCCCCAAACGCGAGAATTGGGATTCGATTCGACAGATAAGACTTAACATTTTGTAGAATCTCCTTTTAAGCCTGCCAATCTTTCTTAAATCTCCATTTACAGACATCTTCCCGCTAAAGAAGAGACGTTTGACCCTGGACGAAACTGCAATCAATGGAGCAAAGAAGGCCGGCAGTTCCTCATCTTCTGGGAGCGGCAATTAAAAAGGATTTTGATTTCTAACATCCTGACATAAGAGACAGAGTTAGTGCATTATGTTGCTTGACCGTTAATCTGAATCCATCACTTTCTCTTACATGCTCTGTAAAAACATTGCCATTTCTATATTTAATATTCAACATTATGGCTCAATGTTTCAAATCCGTCAAAGTTTACATGCGCAAAATTACAAAAGTACAATCAATGTATATACTGTTTTTATTTAATTAACTATTTTGTTTCTCCTTTCTGTCAGCATTATTGTTCCTTTATAATAATCATATTTTTATAAAAAACATAATATCATCGATTGACCAATAAGTTACTTGCATTTTAAAATACAATGTGTAAAAAACTTGTTTAATTCTACATCAGCTCATTTTGATCGTCTTTTATTTGGAGCATAATTGCTGCATATAGTAAAGCATTCGAAGAGTGAAGAGCGCCACTGTACATACAAGATAAGAGGAATCATTAAACATTAAGCAAGAAACTAAGCTATGTATGTCTATTTACACAGCTTATAGTTAGTCGCGTGCATAGTGGGGTGGAGTGGAGGGGCAAGGACGAAGGTTTGCGTCTTGGCTAGCGGGCCTGGGCCACGCGACTTAATCGATTTCAGGGCCAGGGTAAAACGGGCAGGCAGTGAGGCAGAGGGAAACCCCTTCAGCTCCACACCACCACAGCACAGACAAGCACAGGCCTAGACGGGGTAAGCGTGGGGTGTTGGTTTTACAACCCAATATAGCCAGGCAGGCACGAGGTGGGGGGTTCGGATTTTAGAATTTGGGGCCCCACGGTGGCCTCATTAATTTTGTTCGACAGGGCCCAGGGGCGCGTGCGCCCTTCTCTCTCATATGCGCTGTGTGCTTCCCTCGAGAGTGGGGGGGGGGGTGAAGGGGCTTCGAGGGAGGCCGTAAAAGATGGTGGTGGCTCTTCGTTCCCTTATAGTTTTGGCTGGCCCCCTTCTTTGTTCCCATAAATGGAAAAATATTGAACACGAGCTAGGCTGCATGCAAAGCCTTGGGGGCCCCGAGGAAAATGGGAACAATATGGGGGCCTCGCAGCTGTTCAAATTCATCAAGAAACCCCCCCCCCTCACCGACAGAAGACACGGCACGCGTGACTCATTCGAATCCTGTTCTTGTGAGAGCGGCCTTCATGTGGGGCCTTCTACCATAGACTGACTGTAGACAGAGAAAGAATTGCCGACCAAGAAGTTAGAAGCACAAGAGTAGAAATTCAGCAAAAGCAGCCATGCTCTTCTCTTATCTCTTATCGGCATTTCCAAGGAAGTTATTAGGAACAGGCCGAATCTTGGTGAAATACTATGTCTCTATAGACTCAACACCAGATCAAATATAGTGTTTACAAGCAAAAACTGATAAACAGCATCACGGATATGTTCGATATAGTTAACATATAGTTAATATAATTATAGATACCGTTTAAACTATTAAGGTGCAAGGTTTTAGAGGGGCTTCTTAAACGAGAATTTGGATTCAGGAACCAACACTAAGGCTTGGTCTATTTTAAAGAGAAGGTGGGGATTTTCCGCACTAATGAGCACACGAGAGACAGGCAAGAAGCACAGTAAAAAGGGTTGAGCTCCCCGAGAGGAAGGCCGGTTGCATATAGAGAATTGACGGCTCTGCCTAATGCCAGGTGCGAATCGAAACAGTCGGCCAGATGTCAGACGACTCCGCGGTCGCGTGGGGCCTCGTGCTGTGACTCCGAGGAGTTGGGGAAGAAAATCCCACCGCAGTTTCGAATGGCGCAAGCCCTTTCTTCATGAAAATGCTCAATATTGCGAGCTGAGCCTGAGACAGAGAGGGGGGAGTGGCGGCGATTGAGAAGTTCTCAAATTAGCCTGGTTGAACATCTGCTGCCTGCTATTCACGCTCGGGACCCCCTTGATTGCCTCGCCTTCCTGCTCGACTGAGCGCCTTCCTCCCCCGGGACAGCGGCTGAGCTGCACGTCTATAACGGCTTGAAAAAGGTTTATGGTGTGCACGGGCTACTCAAGTCTAATGAGTCTTTGTTACAGTTGGTTGATCAAAATCCGTGCACCTATAGTCTGTCTGTCTGCCTGCTTGTCTGTCTGTCTGTCTGTCTGTCTGTCTGTCTGTCTGTCTGTCTATATGCCTGTCTGTCTGTCTGTCTGTCTGTCTGTCTGTCTGTCTGTCTGTCTGTCTGTCTATATGCCTGTCTGTCTGTCTGTCTGTCTGTCTGCCTGTCTGTCTGTCTGTCTGCCTATATCTATCTATCTATCTATCTATCTATCTATCTATCTATCTATCTATCTATCTATCTATCTATCTATCTATCTATCTATCTATCTATCTATCTATCTATCTATCTATCTATCTATCTATCTATCTATCTATCTATTTATCCATCTATCTATCTTTAGCAACTAGTAACAAAATTTAGCAGCTAGTCATGAGTAATCTACATTACCAATTGCATATGCCATACGATATACAGAGCTCAACGCACGTAACGTTTATAATTCTGTTGTTTAACTTTAACAGCTAATCTGTTACAGTTTGGATTTTATAAAGCCATTGACAACAGCAAATCCAATGATATAATACGAAGCAGTACATATAGAATCGAATGGGATGAGTTCAACTTGGATAATAGAGCAAAGCAAACTTTGACACGGCACACCCTCAGTTCCTCATGCAGCGCGAGACCAAGATCAAGAACCCGACACCATTGAGAGGCCTGAAGTCTTGACACCTATGCACAATAGAAGAGGGTCTTCGTCTCGAATTGCAGGCCTCCAGAGATGAAGTTTAAACAAAGAATTTCTTCTTTTTTCCTCCCACAGAGACTGCAACTTTATATATCGACAGAGCTAGTCTTTGTCGCGCGTAGGATTCAATACAAAACACAGCCTGCAGACTCGCAGTCTCCGCTGTCCTTTATTATTGTTATTTAACAAATTACGTAACAGCCCCGACCGAGGCCACTCAACCCGCCCCGCCTGCATCATCACCCCTGTATTTCTCACAATATCCGAGCCCACATAAAAAAGTCAACCTGCCATTGTCATTCGATATTTACATAGACAACAAAGACTTCGCTGAGCTCTGGGCCTACGTGGGCGGGCCAAGAAAGTTTAAGAATTATATTTATCTTGTCTGTAAAGCCAGACGACTTTCTTTGTTATAACTTTGGATTTGTTCTGTTATGAAGGTCCGGGATGGGCTTAAACCAGGCAGATAGATAATCCCAGCTTATACTTGCGGCAGTATCGGCAGAGTATATATAAGAAAACGGATCAACTGGAACTTTGGGGTCTGCGTGTCTGCATGCTGTTGTTATTGAAGAGAAAGGAGAGGAGTGAAAAAAGAAGAGAGAAGAGGGGAGAGGGGAGTGGAAAGGAGAGGAGAGAAGAGGAGAGGCCGAGGAAGTGAGAGGAGGAAAAGGAGACGGGAGAGGAGATGGAGAGGGGAGGAGATGAGAGCGGAGAGTAGTAGGGAGAGAAGAGGGAGAGGGGAGAAGGAAAGAGAGGGAGGGGAGAGAGGAGGGAAAGGTTTGATCGGAGAGAAGAGGAGAAGGGAGAGAATAGAGGGGAGGAGGAGAAACAGAGCAAGAAAGTGCGAGAGGTTAAAAACGTAAATACTTGGAACATAAACCAATAGTGCATCCATTCGAGCGGTTTGGAGGTTTCCGATGAACCCTGGGTTTAAATCAACATTACTTTTTTGTATACCATACTCAACTACTGAATTCAGTAACATAGAACGCGTTTTCTATAGAAATAGAATATAAAAATAGAATGGTTTTTGAAAATTACGTGTGCCAAAGTGTGTCACTGAGACAAGAAACAATAAAGCCATTTAATTTCCGTCGTATTTTATTCCAAAACAACAACAACCGCTGTATGTCACTGCCAGTTATAAATCATTTATCCAAATAAACAATAATTGTTTGCATTATTAGTAGAAAAGAATATTAGATTTCAAAAGACATTGTGCGCGAGTGCAGGTGACCCGGTTAGCACAATTCTTAAAATATTAGGATAAATTTGACTTTAAAATTAGCAGAAGATTATAAATAAAAATATTAACAGATTAGCGAAATTAGATCAGCAATATTTATGCGCAATCATTGTGCTAAATTTAATCAAGGCTTGAAGCAAACAAACGGATTGGATTAACATTGCCATTTTCATTAAATAGCTGCACGACTACTTCTTAAAGCAGACTGACACTCCCTTGATGTCAAATATGGCGTCAGACTGACACTCCCTTGATGTCAAATATGGCGTCAGACTGACACTCCCTTGATGTCAGAGATGGCGTCAGACTGACACTCCCTTGATGTCAGAGATGGCGTCAGACTGACACTCCCTTGATGTCAGAGATGGCGTCAGACTGACACTCCCTTGATGTCAGAGATGGCGTCAGACTGACACTCCCTTGATGTCAGAGATGGCGTCAGACTGACACTCCCTTGATGTCAGAGATGGCGTCAAACTGACACTCCTTTGATGTCAAATATGGCGTCAGACTGACACTCCCTTGATGTCAGAGATGGCGTCAGACTGACACTCCCTTGATGTCAAATATGGCGTCAGACTGACACTCCCTTGATGTCAAATATGGCGTCAGACTGACACTCCCTTGATGTCAAATATGGCGTCAGACTGACACTCCCTTGATGTCAGAGATGGCGTCAGACTGACACTCCCTTGATGTCAGAGATGGCGTCAGACTGACACTCCCTTGATGTCAGAGATGGCGTCAAACTGACACTCCTTTGATGTCAAATATGGCGTCAGACTGACACTCCTTTGATGTCAAATATGGCGTCAGACTGACACTCCCTTGATGTCAGAGATGGCGTCAGACTGACACTCCCTTGATGTCAAATATGGCGTCAGACTGACACTCCCTTGATGTCAAATATGGCGTCAGACTGACACTCCCTTGATGTCAGAGATGGCGTCAGACTGACACTCCCTTGATGTCAGAGATGGCGTCAGACTGACACTCCCTTGATGTCAGAGATGGCGTCAGACTGACACTCCCTTGATGTCAGAGATGGCGTCAGACTGACACTCCCTTGATGTCAAAGATGGCGTCAGACTGACACACCTTGATGTCAAAGATGGCGTCAAAAATAAATAAGTGATAAATTCGTATCCAGAAGAGTGACACAAGAGCTCGCAGAATAGCATTAGAAAAAGGCACTCAACAGTAATTTGCTGTTGCTACAAGCCCAGTACCGTCACAGCCTCTCTCATATTCCTTAAGAATTAATTATAAATACAAATCCATCAATTAAACAATAATCTTGCCTGCACAATATGCTTTGAAACAAAAGAAACAAAGGAAAAATCGATGAGGAAGCGCAATTTTCAACAAAAAAACAATAACGGGTTGCCCCAACTTTTAAAAAATATAATCAGAAAGCAACATTAAATGTCATTGCACACACCATGCTAATGGTAGCTAGGGACACATGCTTACCCATTTTTGAATTTGAGAACTGTGTGGGCATGCTGAGAATATGACATGTTGGTCATCAGAACTTTACTGGAAATATTGTGTAAGATGAGGAAAGAAGTGTTGAGCTGAGAGTTTTGAGATCAGATGAGAGTTCAAGAGGGGAGGGGAGATCAGAGGGGAGGGGAGATCAGAGGTGAGGGGAGATCAGAGGTGAGGGGAGATCAGAGGTGAGGGGAGATCAGAGGTGAGGTGAGATCTAAGGTCAGCGGAGATTAGAGGTCAGCGGAGATCAGAGGTGAGGTGAGATCAGAGGTGAGGGGAGATCAGAGGTGAGGGGAGATCAGAGGGGAGGGGAGATCAGAGGTGAGGGGAGATCAGAGGTGAGGGGAGATCAGAGGTGAGGTGAGATCAGAGGTGAGGGGAGATCAGAGGGGAGGGGAGATCAGAGGTGAGGGGAGATCAGAGGGGAGGGGAGATCAGAGGTGAGGGGAGATCAGAGGGGAGGGGAGATCAGAGGTGAGGGGAGATCAGAGGTGAGGGAAGATCAGAGATGAGGGGAGATCGAAGGTCAGGGGAGATCTAAGGTCAGGGGAGATCTAAGGTCAGGGGAGATCTAAGGTCAGGGGAGATCTAAGGTCAGGGGAGATCTAAGGTCAGGGGAGATCTAAGGTCAGGGGAACAATAGGCAGCAGAATAGAACAGAACTGAATCGAAAAAAAGAGGTTAAGGATGGGCAGGAACTGGAAACAAGAAGACGCAGGCAGTTAATAAAATTGACAGACAGGTGCCATGCAATACGACAGCCGCTTGGCAACCAACAAAAAATCCAAGTCAACAAAAGCAGAATCTTAACGAAAGCAGGTGTCACAGGTGTAAGGGGGCTGGGGGTTAAGGCAGGTGTCCCAGATCTCCCATTGTCTGGCTGTCGTCAAGTGCATGGCTATTCAGAGAAAAAATGGCGGTATCCAGGACACGGGGGTTGCCTGTCTTGCATTCTAAGGCCCTCCTAGGCAAGAGAGATTTACGACGCAAACGAACAAACAAAATGATAGCAATGTATAGAAAAATGAGTGTATATATATATATATTATTTAATAAAAAAAATATATGAAGCGACGGGGTCAAACTCAGCTGAATAAATAAATCAGAAAAACATCATCATGTGCGCACGTGCGGCTGTTAGTAGTAACATTAGCAGCAACAGCAGCCGTGTTACTGCTAAATAAAATTCCGACAAAGAAAACGAATACACCAGACTGCAGGTCATGGGATTGCCAGTTGAAAGTAGAATATATAGGCTAGCAGGCAATGAAATGAAAGTGAGCTACACAGCAAATACACTCAAATGTTCAAACACCATCGGAATGTCTCTGATGTGTGAGTTGGTCATTAATAGCTAATATAGTTTAGCTTCACTAAATTTTGATTAAATCTACGTTCGATGCTACTATTAGTAGACAAGTTAGTAGTAGTAAGTAAAAATCTGCTTAAAGTTAATTTTCAAAACAGACTGGCCATTAGATAGGGGAAATCAGGCGTTAAGTTATGTTGAATTCAAGGCCTCTTCTGTTCTTGCTGCTGTTTCTGCTGGGGACCCGGCTGCTCCAGGAAGGCCTGCCGCTCCGAACTGCCAGACATTGGTCGGACAGAGAACTGTTTCAGGGTGGCCTCTAGTGCAGTCTGATTGCCGGAGAAATAGGCCGACACAGCGTTGTGAAAGAGCAGCAGCTGCTTCTGCATCACGCGCACCTGAGTAGGTGATTTTGGGATTTGCAATGCGCTAAGGGAATAAAAATATAAAATTGTCCCCATATTTTTCTAATCAAGAAGCAGTGTACTTTGGAGGCCTAATTCTGATTTCTGAAAGCCCTGACTTTCGAATCGTCAGACATGCACACACCCTGCTACACAGTGGTTGGCGCGTGAGGACGAGGGAGCAGCCTGTGAGCAGCACCTGCACACTCACCCGGTTCTCGTCCAGCAGCTTGATCTTAACCAGCACGTCCTGGCGCAGTCGCTCGTATTTGGTTCGTTGGGCTTCGAATTTTGAGCGCAATTCGTCCAGTTTAGCGCTGCCGCCGCCGCCTGCGTTGGCCGCCTCCAAATCGGCGCGGTAGGCGTCAAACTCCACTCTGCGCGGCGGGGGAGGGGCTGCTTGAGTCTGTCTTTCTGTCTGTCTGTCTGTCTGTCTGTCTGTCTGTCTGTCTGTCTGTCTGTCTGTCTGTCTGTTGTCTGTCTGTCTGTCTGTCTGTCTGTCTGTCTGTTGTCTGTCTGTCTGTCTGTCTGTCTGTCTGTCTGTCTGTCTGTTGTCTGTCTGTCTGTCTGTCTGTCTGTCTGTCTGTCTGCCTGTCTCTAAGCCTGTCTCTGTCTGTCTGTCTGTCTGTCTGTCTGTCTGTCTGTCTGTCTGTCTGTCTGTCTGTCTGTCTGTTGTCTGTCTGTCTGTCTGTCTGTCTGTCTGTCTGTCTGTCTGTCTGTCTGTCTGTCTCTCTGTCTGTCTGTTTGCCTGTCTCCCCAACGTCGAACTCACCTGGCATACTCATAGTTGTTCACGGTGATCAGGGTATCCTCGAATGTTTTAGTAACCAAGGTATTTAGGGACTGGCAGAAGAAGTTCAGCGCTGACATGAGCCGCTCGCCGTTGGCAGCCAGAGCTCGCTGGGTCTCGCAGTTGTAGCCAAATTCGTTCGAGAGGTCGCGGTCTGAGCGGGCCAGGTCGCGAAAGGCTTCGCCAAGAACTCGCTGAGTGTCCAGAACGGCCTGCAGTCAGGAAAGGCGGGATTGGGTGCTGCAGTTGAATCGTATTTAACCTACCACTTAGCAAAGACTGCCAGGCATTGGAACCTTCGATCACGAGACGACTTTGAGTATGGGCTGGAGATGGAATGGGTTCGAGGATATGGAATATGGGATGGGGATTCTGAATACGGGATGGGGATTCCGAATATGGGATGGGGGTTCTGAATATGGGATGGGGATTCCGAATATGGGATGGGGGTTCTGAATATGGGATGGGGATTCTGAATATGGGATCGGGATTCTGAATACGGGATGGGGATTCTGAATATGGGATCGGGATTCTGAATATGGGATGGGGATTCTGAATACGGGATGGGGATTCTGAATATGGGATGGGATTCTGAATATGGGATGCGATTCTAAATATGGGATCGGGATTCTGAATATGGGATGGGGATTCTGAATATGGGATGGGGATTCTGAATTTGGGATGGGGATTCTGAATATGGGATGGGGATTCTGAATTTGGGATGGGATTCTGAATATGGGATGGGATTCTGAATATGGGATGGGGGTTCTGAATATGGGATGGGGATTCTGAATATGGGATGGGGGTTCTGAATATGGGATGGGGGTTCTGAATATGGGATGGGGGTTCTGAATATGGGATGGGGGTTCTGAATATGGGATGGGGATTCTGAATATGGGATGGGGATTCTGAATATGGGCTGGGATTCTGAATATGGGATGGGGGTTCTGAATATGGGATGGAGGTTCTGAATATGGGATGGGGATTCTGAATATGGGATGGGATTATGAATATGGGATGGGATTCTGAATATGGGATTGGGATTTTGAATACGGGATGGGGATTTTGGCTACAGTAAAATTCTCACCTGAAAGTGCCGAGCCAGACCGCCAGCAAGGTTGAGCAGCGCCTGATATCGCTTCTGGCTGTCACGCAGATTGGCAACTGCCGCCTCTAAGTCCGTGTCAACGGTGCGCGATCCTTTGCCAAGCCGTTCGGACACGAGCTGCTTGGTACACTTGTAGGTGCTGACACTCCACTGGCGCACGTGATCCAGGGTGTTGTCTTGCCTACCGGTCAGCCCGGCTGCGGATAAAATCTGATTGGCCCGATCTGCGTCTGGAAACAATAGGTTTCATGCAGACCAGTAGCACTTTTTTACGACTAAAACTTTTTTTTAAGAATAATGCTTTTGGTGTACTTAAAGTAGACAGACTTAAAAAGCGCGATAAAAATCGTAGAAGCTATTCTAAAATGGTAGCTAAGATTAATTTACTTAACCAAATTACAATAACAACTGATTAGCAAATATATTGATATCTTATATTGAAAGGAATTAACTCAGTCAAAAAATTCATATAACAACAATTGCGCAAAACAGAAACTAGCAGTGGGTCTAAAACTGATTTCAATTAAACGATTTGATAATTCAATTTCGTACTCCAAAATCCGCCGTGACTGACTGCTTCGCTTCCTGGGTAAACTGAAGGAAATATTTGTTAACAATTCTTTTAAGCAAAACGGTATACAATTTTTGTCGCTTTATCGAGATATTTAAGCTTTATGAGGGCATGTTTACCGATTTTTTAAAAGAAAATTTACAATTCTTGACCGTATTTTTCGATACATATCGACAACATAAAAATACTACAGACAAAGGAAATCTTGTAAAACTATTCTCGATACATATCGGCAAAGTGAAGGTACTATAAACAGAATCCAAACCTGGTGGTGGTGCAGAAGCCGCAGCCGTAGCAGCTGAAGATCCGCCACTGCCGCCGCCTCCGCCGGTGCTGTTGTCCAAGCTAGTCGCCTGTTTCTGCATCTCCCTGACTGCTTCAGTGTGAGTCCCAGCCAACACGTCATCGTTAGCGTCGCCGCCAGAGTTTCCATTCACGTTGAGCTCCGCCATGCTTTTTTGTACAGAAAATGTATAGGCAAATTAGACTACTTATTAAAGTAGAAAGACGGAATATCAAGAGACATCACCTGGACAGAGTTAACTAATACCGCTCTGTTTCTTAAAAGGTCCTTGGTTCGATTCCCAACAAAGCCTTAAAACTAATGTTGTAGAAAAACAATATAGAAGAGAATACAGGAAAATCAAAGTAACAACTCTAAAAAACGAGGAGCTCTCCTTGCATATTTTAATCAGTGTAATTAAAAGTTAAGAATAGCTACAGCAGTTATAAACAAATTAATGGCAATAAACCGCATGTAATCGAGGCCGGAATTTTAGTCAAAAGCTAGGGGAACAATAAAAATTATAATATATATCTGATGCAAGATAAAAATATCACCTGTACAAGTAAAAGTTATGCAGTACACTAAGTGTTGTCAAGTTAAATAAACAAATATGTTTAAGTAAAAATTGGAAACACAGGAGGAAAACATTTAAGTAACAATATTTTTGGTATCGTAAAAATGCGAAAACCACAGGAAAATAGTTTTGGGTCAACTATAAAAAGTAGGTTTAGTAAAACAACAATTAAGTTCTGGCTTGTACTTTACGGGAAAAGAGAAACTGTACACAGAGGGATTGAGGTTGGTTTAGCGGGCAGAAAGTGTACACTGAGGGAGTGAGGTTGGTTTAGCGGGCAGAAAGTGTACACTGAAGGAGTGAGGTTGGTTTAGCGGGGAGAAAATGTACACAGAGGGAGTGAGGTTGGTTTAGCGGGCCGAAAGTGTACACTGAGGGAGTGAGGTTGGTTTAGCGGGCAGAAAGTGTACACTGAGGGAGTGAGGTTGGTTTAGCGGGCAGAAAGTACACTGAGGGAGTGAGGTAGGTGGAAAGAATAAACGTTGGAGCTAAGTTTCTGGTTTATTAGAGCTTCCTTTAACTTTAAAGGAAGTATCATGTAAACTTTTATCGAAAATTGATACTTAAATAATGAAAAATTCCGCGACCCGAGTTGAAAACTCGGCACGGGTGAATTATAGACTAGATTAAAACAAAAATGGCATAGAACAGCCGACTGGATTGCACATAAACTGGTGTGTTCAAGTATTTAGCACTATGATTATTAATCAAAGCAAACTGATAAATAATCTATTACAATAGTTACGGCTAATGAAGGTTGAAACCAATAAAAGCATATAGGAATTATTAATCAGAATAAAAAGCATTCAGCTTTGATAAGTCAGCAACTGTAAGAACACTTTTAAACAGGCGAATAGGAAAAATGCCGCCAAATAAACTAGCTAGAAAAAAAAGAAAATTCTACTGTTTAAAAGCAAAAAAATCATGTACAAGGTTAATCATTAATAAAACATGGGAAAATATGCTAATAAATATCTGTTCTACAAATAGATTGTTATTCCAATTAAAGTCTTCGACAACTGGCATTAAAATATCACTCTGGAATTGCAAGTGTGCGCGTATAGAAAAATTATTAAATACTGAACTCAGCAAAATTAATAATTCAAATAGCAGGTGCGCGATACAAAAAATGATTAACATTTTGTGTAAAGCAGCATAAGGGTGCTCAGCAATGTATAAAAACTAAGCATAATTGATAACGATATGATTTATGCAGCAGCGAATTACTCGTATTTTGAAATTACTTTTTACTCATCCATCCCACCTCCAAAGGCACAGAGTGTACACGCGTGACGATGAGAAGAAAGTCAGGGCTGCTGTACACCCTCAGTGAGCGTGTGCCTGCGTACGCATCCATGTGCATCTTCAGGGATCAACAACATCGTCCCAAATAACCAGCGCTGACGGCAACTGCCCTCCTGCAAACTACCTTACCCTAACTGCACTTGAAGCAGCAAAAAAGAACAAACTTCACAGCCAAAACTGTTGCTGAAAAAAACGAACTTTGCAAAAAAAGCAGGTAAATTTAGTCAGCAACACAGCATGGCAGTCGCTCTGCCGACTGCAATCATCAGCAGCACTAAACCACCAGCCGCTTCGCCAGTAGCAGGCGGCGCAAAATTGCAGTTTTTCTCTTCGCAAAAGCAGAGTTGACCATTGCCGCTCGATTCGTCGATGCAGACCAAATAGGGGGACAATTTCTGCAGCCGGAGATTCTGAGAGCAGGTCCGCCGAACTCTAGTTGAGTCTGCGGGGCGGGACAGCTCACCTGGCTGTGTCATTTTCTCAGGTGGGTCAGATTCTCAGGTCTGTCAGATTATCAGGTGGGTTAGATTATCAAGTGGGTCAGATTCTCAGGTCTGTCAGATTATCAGGTGGGTTAGATTATCAAGTGGGTCAGATTATCAGGTGGGTCAGATTCTCAAGTCTGTCAGATTATCAGGTGGGTTAGATTATCAAGTGGGTCAGATTATCAGGTGGGTCAGATTCTCAGGTGGGTCAGATTCTCAGGTGGGTCAGATTCTAAGGTGGGTCAGATTCTAAGGTGGGTCAGATTCTCAGGTGGGTCAGATTCTCAGGTGGGTCAGATTCTAAGGTGGGTCAGATTCTCAGGTGCGTCAGATTCTCAGGTGAGTTTGATTTTCAGGTGTGTCAGTTTCTTAGGTGGGTCAGATTCTCAGGTGCGTCAGATTCTCAGGTGGGTCAGATTATCAAGTGGGTCAGATTCTCAGGTCTGTCAGATTCTCAGGTGGGTCAGATTCTCAGGTGGGTCAGATTCTCAGGTGCGTCAGATTCTCAGGTGGGTCAGATTCTCAGGTGGGTTAGATTCTCAGGTGCGTCAGATTCTCAGGTGGGTCAGATTCTCAGGTGGGTTAGATTCTCAGGTGCGTCAGATTCTCAGGTGCGTCAGATTCTCAGGTGGGTTAGATTCTCAGGTGCGTCAGATTCTCAGGTGAGTTTGAATTTCAGGTGTATCAGATTCTCAGGTGAGTCAGATTCTCAAGTGGGTCAGATTAACAGGTGGGTTAGATTCTCAGGTGCGTCAGATTCTCAGGTGCGTCAGATTCTCAGGTGAGTTTGAATTTCAGGTGTATCAGATTCTCAGGTGGGTTAGATTCTCAGGTGGGTCAGATTCTCAAGTGGGTCAGATTAACAGGTGGGTTAGATTCTCAGGTGCGTCAGATTCTCAGGTGGGTCAGATTCTCAGGTGGGTCAGATTCTAAGGTGGGTCAGATTCTTAGGTGGGTCAGATTCTCAGGTGGGTCAGATTCTTAGGTGGGTCAGATTCTCAGGTGGGTCAGATTCTCAGGTGGGTCAGATTCTCAGGTGGGTCAGATTCTCAGGTGGGTCAGATTCTTAGGTGGGTCAGATTCTCAGGTGTGTCAGATTCTCGGGTTCTCAGATAATGCAGGCAAATATATTGATAAGGCACACCTGGACTTCGTTGCACTAATTTCGAACAGACGCCATTGCAGCGTACAGACTGCAAGGCGCCGCTGGTCAATAAGTCTGTATCGAATGGATCAGCACAGCGGCTGTCCTGCTGCGTGTCGCATTCAACACAGTCGGTCACCTGGTCTACAGTTAGGTAAAATACATATTTAATCACCAAGCGCGTCAGAAATTTAATCAAAATATACTAATTATTACCCCGACAATAGTGATCTTGGTCAGCAGAAAATGACGATGTTGACGGGCCAATCAGCAGAGCAAACAAAGATACTTGCACAAAGACTACAAGCCAGTGCATTGGCTGGGATAAGAGCTGGAATTGAATTAATTTTCATTCCAATAATTAAACTTAATATTGATTGCCGAGCATGGACATACGTAAATGATTGGAATATTTGAATAAATTGCACATTTCCAAACATAACTAGGTTAATAAAAGGCAAAAGATGTCTACTTAGTTATTGGTCTGCTACCCCATCCCTGAACTTTAATAAAGCCGCTACCCCATCTCTGATTCCCTGAACTTTAATAAGGCCGCTACCCTTTCCCCTGAACTTTAATGAGGCCGCTACCCCATTCCCTGAACTTTAATGAGGCCGCTACCCCATCCCCTGAACTTTAATAAGGCCGCTACCCCATCCCCTGAACTTTAATAAGGCCGCTACCCCATCCCATGAACTTTAATGAGGCCGCTACCCCATCCCATGTCTTTTATTGAGGCCGCTACCCCATCCCTTGAACTTTAATGATGCTGCTACCCCGTCCCCTGAACTCTAATGGGGCCGCTACCCAATCCCATGAACTTTAATGGGGCCGCTACCCTAACCCCTGAACTTTAATGGGGCCGCTACCCTATCCCCTGAACTTTAATGAGGCCGCTACCCCATCCCATGAACTTTAATGGGGCCGCTGACTCATCCCCTGAACTTTAATGGGGCCGCTACCCCATCCCTGTACTCTAATGAGGCCGCTACCCCATCCTATGAACTTTAATGGGGCCGCTGACCCATCCCCTGAACTTTAATGGGGCCGCTACCCCATCCCTGTACTCTAATAAGGCCGCTACCCCATCCCATGAACTTTAATGGGGCCGCTGACCCATCCCCTGAACTTTAATGGGGCCGCTACCCCATCCCTGTACTCTAATGAGGCCGCTACCCCATCCCCTGAACTTTAATAGGGACGCTACCCCATCCCTGTACTCTAATGAGGCCGCTACCCCATCCCCTGAACTTTAATGGGGCCGCTTCCCCATCCCTGTACTCTAATGAGGCCGCTACCCCATCCCCTGAACTTTAATAGGGACGCTACCCCATCCCTGTACTCTAATGAGGCCGCTACCCCATCCCTGATTCCCTGAACTCTAATGAGGCCGCTACCCCATCCCCTGAACTTTAATGGGGCCGCTACCCCATCCCTGTACTCTAATGAGGCCGCTACCCCATCCCCTGAACTTTAATGGGGCCGCTACTCTATCCCCTGTTCTTCAGCGAGGCCACTTGTTTGATTTATCATCTGGTGTTAAGTTGCCAAGACTTGAAACTCATCCTTAAAGTCAACAAACAAAGTTACAAATTCACTTTACAAACAAATAAAACAGAGTATACAAGCAGAAGAACAAACAAAACTAATTAATATCGTGCAACCCAGTTTAACCCAGACACCGAAGTGCTAACAATCTGCCACGCCTGATACCAACAGACGCGCAGCTATAGTCGGCAAACTTCAAAGAAGGCTGCCATTGCGCTCCGGCAGTCGCCGACAGACAGATAAGAAAATCCGGCCGCTATCGCACCTCCTGATATAGCTAATTAATTAGCTCACCTGCCTGTCTCTCTTTAGAGTCAGTTTTTTATTCACTGCCCGCCAGTCCCCCACACCGTGAAGTGGTCTCAATTAACCTGCACTTAATTAACCTGCTTCGTCACACGTGCAGCTCCCGGTGTGCCAGCCAATCAGAGAGCTCGGCTTTCTACTGGCCTTTGGTTTGGCGCTAGCAATGGAGGGCGAGAGGTGCGAACTCGAGAAAGAGGGGGAAGAAGATTATAAAAGGTAAACCCTGCTACCCGTTGATCTACTTGAGATTCGAAAGCCAAATAAGATAACTAATTAGTCATATCGCAGGTAATCAGCATGGCTTGCAGAAGAATCAGCTTTGATGGCTTCAGGCCCAGCAGCAGCGTGGCGGTGCTGCGGGAGCGACTTCAGAGCTTAGCGTCGGAAACTTCAACGAGTGTTGTGATCGAACTTGGTGAGACTGAGGTGAGCTGCCATCTGCCAGAGTTCTACCATAGACAGCCTCTGCAGCTCAAGAACATCGCGGCTCCTGCTCAGGATTCAACTGGCTGCGTGCTCAGGACCCACTACCCGCTGGCGAAGGAGAACCAGTCAGGTCTGGCACTGGCTGACTCATCAAATCGATAGATTATATGAGCCTCTGAACGTTTTGTATTTACGTTTTGTATTTGCATATAGAAACTGTTTTGTATATCTTGTATACTGTGCATGCTTTGTGTTCCAGAGCTCATATTGGGCTGTGATAACTCTTGTGAATAGTTTCCTGTACTTTCCATGCTGCATGCACTTTTATGCAAATATTCTTTTAATCTCAAAGTGACAGCAATACAAATTTTATAAATATACTATTAAATAATGATTTGTCATTTTTAACATAAATCCACTATGACTTAAAACTTTGTTCAACTTGAATTGAAAATCTGAGTAGAATCTGAGCTGCCCTATTAAAATACTCTCCCATGAGTTGAATACACTTAGCTATCTTTTTGCACAATGCCTCCAAACGGTACTAGGCTTCTTCAGAAATATTCTAGGGGTCCATTATTGTGGCTCTCTTGATGGCTTCTATATCAAGAAAATTAGTTGCTTCAAGCACCTTGACTTGAGCTTAAAAAAATACACAGAGATAGGTTAGGCAAATATAAAGGCTACTTTAAAATAGTAATATTACTAATTTACTATTCCCTAAAGCCTTGAATAGATGCAACCAGGATTACAAAGACAAATAAAGACATGGCAATATAAGTGAAGCTTAATGCTCATTGTTTTATTTGATATAAGGGATATTATACATATAAAGTTTCTAGTTCAAAGATAGACTATCAATTAGCATATAAACAAAAAGATCTTGCATTTACTGTTTCTTTCTAAATAAGATTTTTTAAAAGATACACTTATAGTTCTATCAACATGCTACTATACAATATAGAAATTTTAAGTAGTATCTTGCAAACAATAATATTGTTATACTTAAAATAGCCTTTAAATTTGCCTAACCTAGTTCTATATTTTTTATTCTTTAAACTCGGAGATACTCAAAAGAACTCATGTTCTTAATGTAAAAGCCATTAGAAGAGCCATAATAATGGAACTACAAAGTATTCTTAAAGAAATCTAGTTATTGCATGAAAATAAAATTCAAAGGATCTTTGCAATAAAGGATACATAGCTATACTTGCCTTATAGCTCAAATTCTACTTAACCATTTTTTGCCTATGCTATTTTTTATCAGTAGGCCCTACTATTATACAAAAATGTTTTTTTAATATCTAATAATCTCTTATTTTTTTATTTTAAATACAAAAACATTAGGCTTAACTTCATTTTTTATTTTAAAATGTTTATTTTAAAACATTTTTCTAAGAAACTCTAAGAAATATAGTTTTCTATCCTTCTATTTAAACATTCTTTATCCCTTGGCTTTGGCCTTATTATTAGCTTGAGTTTCATTTTTATAGGCCTACAAGCTGTTGAAACCCGCGGATTTTGAACCCGGGGAATTCCAATCCCCGGAACTACTTTTGCATGTATTCTGAAATCTAAGGCCATACACAAACAAATTAATAGTTAGTAGGATAGAGGTAGACATAAAATGGAGCACATTTGTGTAAAATTAGGTTTTGAGGCAAACATTGATATTGTTGGCTAGGGTACTCTACAGAATGCCAGGCAATGTCTGTCTGACTCTAAAACATGTATTGGCAAACTCTGGCCTCTCCCTGACTCTCCCTATGTCCCTTGGATCCTTTAAAATTTCTATCGTCTCTTCTGTTTCCTTTCTTCTCTCTCATCCCTTGTCTCTCGTCTCTCCTCTCTTCTTTCGTATCTTCCCTCATTTCTCTTCTCTTTCATCTCTCTTATCTCATCTCTTCCCTATTCTTTTCTCTCTCCTCTCCTCTCTCCTCTCTACTCTTTTGTTTTCTCTCTCCTCTCCTCTCTATTCTTTTCTCTCTTCTCTCTTCTCTTTCCTCTCTCTCTCTCCTCTCTCCCCTCTTCTCTCGTCTCTTCCCTCACCTCTTTCCTCTCATCTCTTTTCTTGTTTTATCTCTTCTCTCTCCCCTCGTCGCTCGTCTCTTCCCTCACCTCTCTTCTCTCTTGTCCGCTCTTTCATCTCTCTTTTCTCTTCTTTTATATTTTCTCTCTTATCTCTTCTTGTTTCTCTCTGCTCTGCACTTTCTCTCTCTCTCTCTCTCTCTCTCTCTCTCTCTCTCTCTCTCTCTCTCTCTCTCTTTCTCTCTCTCTCCTCTCCCATCTCTCTTCTCTCTACTCTCTCCCCTCTTCATTCTCCTGTTTCCTCTTCTCTCTCCCTGTCTCTCCTCTCTCCTCTAGTCTCTGTAATCTCTTCTCTCTTATCTCTCCTCTGTTCTCTCCACTCTCCCATCTCTCGTCTGTTCATCTGCTCTCTCATCTGTCATCTTTACTCTCTTATACGTTCTCTCACTTATCTCCTCTGTACTCTTCTCTTCACCTCTTCTCACTCCTCTCTTCTTTTCTTTTCCCTTTCTATACTCTCTCTCCTCTATTATCTTCTCTTGTCTCTCTGCACTCTCCTCTCACCTTTTTCATCTCTCATCTCTTCTTTGATCTGTCTCATCTCTACAATCTCATCTCTTTCCTCTCTTCTCCTCTTCCCTTTACTCTCTCATCTCTCCTTTCTCCCCTCTTCTTACACCCCTCTCTTATCTCTATCTCTTCTCTTCTCACCCCTTCTCTCCCCCTCTTATCTCCTCTCTTTTCTATCCTTTCTACTCTCTCCTCTCTAATCTCTCATCTCCTCTTGACCCTCTGTCATCTTCTTTCTGCTCTCTCATCTCTCATCTCCTCTCATCTCTTCTCACTCTTCTCTACTCTCCTCTCATCGATCCTCTGTCTCATCTCTCCCCTCTTCTCGCCTTTACTCTTTCCTCTCCCTCCTTTCTCCCCTCCTCTCACTTCTTCCTCCCTTCTTCTCTGCTCTCTCCTCACCACTTGTCTCTCCTCTTATATTCCATGTTTTCTCATATCCCCCTCTCGCCTCCCCTCTCTTCTAATAGTCTATTCCTTCTCCTTTCCACTCTCATCTGGCCCGCACATAAGCTGGATTCTTTATCTGGCTTTTGAAGTAAAAGTCTGCCCATTCCTGCTTGGTAAGCCATGCAGTTTGTGGGACGTACTACTCTCATGGCTGTTCTCATGCTTTGATCACGTCATTTTTCTTGCCAATTTGCAGCCCTGAAAGGAATTTGTGTATTTTCAGCTCCACTGCAGTCTGCATCAGTCTAACAACCAAGGAAATAAGCATTTCTTAGGACATTTAATATTTAAAGTACTTTTAAGAGAAACCTAAAATTTCCATGGTGTGACTAATTTAGTAGGGTTGTATTGCATTGCATCGCCTTTTCATAAATCTTTCGCTTTTACAAACCATGCTGGATAGTGGATTCCCTCGATTTGCCAATTGCCAATTGCCATCCACTGTTAAACTGCTGCAGAGTTTGCCAATACAGAGGGGAGGGCAGTGGTTAGAATTTCTCACTAAACTGTCATGGCTAAACATAGCCTCTCCACTCTCGGTGTGCAGAGAAGGCTATAAATAAAGTTATTCCAAAACACTGTACATTTGCTATGTACATTCAGTCCTATCGCCTGACCCTTCGTCTGGCTCTGGGGGAATGAGTGAGTGAGTAGCACAAACAACAGAAAAATGAGACAAACTTCACATGCTTACAGTTTCTGTTCTGATTGAGTTAGAGAGTTGAAACTTTACATTTAGACAGAGAATGAATCAAAGAAGAATTGTGTTAAGTTAGAAGTCAATCGCTTCGTGTGGAGCAAACTTATGGCAGCCGAAAGTTAGTCATTTTAAAACCCATTTACACCCTTTGCCCAGATCGGGAAAGAGGCAGGCGGGTGGAGGTTGGGGTGGCTGTCTCGCTGAAAAAAACAGCCAAACTTTAAAAGTGCACAGCGCCGTTCAGGATTAACTTTGAGATTTGAAATTTTACACGATTGTGTCAAAATAGTTGAAAATTGCCTGTGTCAAATTTGAACAGAATCGGTAGAAGTGGAGCGGCGCTATGGAGGATTTAGTGAAAAAATTGCGCATTTTGAGCAGTTTTTTGTACTTTTAGGTAGGAAGACTTGAGTCTAGGAAATTAAAAGGTAGCCTAAGACATTCTCCGTAGTAAGTTTAGGGTGGGTGTAAAGTTTGGTGTAATTTGGTTGAGTGGTTTGGGAGTCCATAGCGATCAAAATTGTACACAGACACATACACAGACAGACAGAGTTTTGATTTTTATATGTAGAGAAGATTGTCAAAATCTACAAAATACTAAAAATAAGTAGATTGTAGAATGGCTAAGTTAAGCCATATAGAAAGTAAAATAAAATTATTTTATATTTCTAGCTAGAACTCACATAAATATTAATAAAGGGAAGGCTACTTGTGATATTAATATAGCCCATGGGTGGTGGGAGCTTGCTTGCGGCACTGGGGACACATGCCCCCCCCCTAAGAAAATGAGTCTATGTGGTAATTTTTTGTGCTTTTTTCTGATTTTAGGCCCTAATTAACAGCTTATAAAGCCATAAAGGTAACTATGCCCTCCTTGCCTTATGCCCAATGCCCCACCCCTAAAATATTAGGCTCCACTACCCCTGATCCTGATATAGCCATAGGTAAAGTCAAGAAATATATGTTATAATTTAATATAAATATAATTAATCATACATAATCATATATACATGATACATTCATATAATGGCTAGTACCAATCACTAATCAAAGATATAGACAGTGTCAGTATACACTATGTTATAGACTAGGGCTAGGGCCTATAGAGATGGCAGACTGGCTCTGGCAGTAATAGTAATAATAATTCAGTAATGCAACAATTAGTATAGATAGACCTGAACTTGTCAACAGAGGAAAGAGGAGGGTCAGACTCAAAAGGGCTAATGCTAATGACACTATAGTCAGTCACTGATAGGGCGGGGCTAGGGCAGGGCAGTTAACAGCTTCATGCCCTATGGGCTATGGTTTTTGGTCAGTGGTGTAGCCAGCTAGGATTTCCTTCTGGGGGGGGGGGTCACAGTCACAGGCTCACAGTGGCAACTGGGGGCAGTGGGTGCAAGGCCTCTCTCTGCAACGGGGGAGGGGGTGTTGAAAATTTGGCCTGGATCAGCCGGCTGGGGGGGGGTCATGACCCCCATGATGACCCCCTTGGCTACGCCCGTTTTTGGTATCGTGGACTGTGGTATGGTCGGAGACAGAAGACAAGGTTATGCCGTTATGGTGTAGATGACAGATAAAAAAGCATTGCTTATTACACTGTTTAGGACTGCATTTAATGTAATCTGACCCAACCGGGCAGTCAGTCAGTTAATCACCTACCTCGGTTCGATAAGCCCTTAGGCCTAGGCCGCCTAGCTAGCTGCTCTAGCTCTGCTAAACAACAAAAGTTCTTCTGTGGATCTGGATGGATCCTGAATTGAAATTCGTATTTAGAATTTTTTTCCATGTAAAAAAGTTTTCAATTTCGAAATTTACTTAATCAGAAACATTTTAAAAGTTACGAATTCAAAATTAATGATATACATAAATTGTTTGACAGTTCAGATTACTTCGTTATGCTACGATAATTAAGGAAGCTTTTTTTCGAACCAATTTGACACAAAATGTTTTTCAATTTTACTTCACCATGGTCAGCCAAACAACATTATAAAAATATAACCACATAACCCTTACAAGTCACGAACCGACAGCTCGAAAAGTATTTAAAAATCTGTACTTAGTGATCGATTTGTTGATCTGTAAAAAAAAGTGAAAGCTTTCTGCCTCCCTTCACTACCTTGTGATTATTTAGTAACTACAACTGGCAACAAGTAACCACTCCAGCATGGTTTGCTTTGTACTTCAACTTCAAGCATTTTATGGTAGTATAAAAATTTCACTTGTATACTTAATAGACTCAAATTTTGGGTTGAACAAAATAGTTTTGTAATTTTATTATTTATACAATTTGTTTTGTTTTTCTAATTCCATAGCAGTAAGAATTGTAGACCTAACTATCAAATTTTCGTACTTCTGAATGAAAAATATGTACAAAAAGATGAGCTTGAATATTCATCATGTGTCGTGGCACAGCTGTCATTTCTCTACTTATTTATTGTAAACTTAGTTTTCTAGACTACCACAGGCTAGGGGCGTAGGGAGGGGGATAGGGGGTGTATCCCCCCCAAAGAGCCTGACCAAAACTTTTTTGTTGCCCTTTGTTGCTATTCATGCTACCATGTGACTCTGTCATAGCACTTTTACCTTGGTGTATCCCCCCCATAGGAAATTCCTGGCTACACCCCTAGCACAGGCTATGTGAACAGTTCTCTTGCTCCATTAATGCCCTTCATATGGATAGAAGAACTTCTATATATAGTACTTTCGATTTGATTGGAGTGGCTATTATAGTTCTTCAGTAAATATAAAACCATGGTATATTTAGATGGAATCCACTGTTTTCTAATTATTATTCATATCAATGTCTGCTATTTATAAGTAAAGGTTTAGGTCTACCTTTTTTAAAATTCAATATAAATTTATTTAATCTTGAATTTCCTTATTATTGCTCCTTGCTTTTCATATTATTTTAAGCTAAGCAAATTTTTTTGGCATTATATAAATCTTTTGCTCCTATTATAACTTTGGTTTAACCAAATATATTTTTGGTGTTCAGATTTACCTTATTGAACTTACACCTACCTGGCTTTTAATTGTAGGCTCATAGTTTACAAACTATTGCCTTGCTGTCAAATTAAATTCGCAGCCAACTCCAAGGCGCTCCAAGGCATCTGCCAGTAGGATGCAGCAGCAGCATCAGGTGCCGCAGCATTCACTGCAGACAGTTCCCATCTGCTTGAATGGCCAAATGGCCATGGCCACAGTTGATTCCAGCCAGTCAGATAGCATTGATCTCAGTCTTGTCTGGCCAAAGACAGGTGAGTCCTGGACTGGGCACTACAGCTCGGATTTAGTCGCCAAGCTGCTTCCAGGCCGGCCCTACAGCGCATTCCTGCAGATGCTTAAAGCCGCCATCGCTGAGCGAAATCGGGCATCCAGCGACCTGCGGCTTCATCTAGACAAGCCGACTATAGAGCACCCTGATCTGCAGCACCTGGTGCTCACCTATAGAACTCGCTTCGAACAGGTATGAAGATCTTCAGTAGAATTCTGTAGTCCCAGGGTTTGCTTCTGTGCAAATTTGGGGCTCGTGTACAATGATTGGCCCAAGTACCCCTGTAGTATAACAGCACGTAAAACTCAAAGATCCTGTAATTTTTTGGAGGCCAATTTCCTGGAAAAATGCACTGTGGAGATTAGAAAAGATTAAGTTTGTGCATTTTTCTATCACAAATCAATTATTGCATTCGATTTCCTGGAAAAATGCACTGTGGAGATTAGAAAAGATTAAGTTTGTGGATTTTTCTATCACAAATCAATTATTGCATTTGATTTCCTGGAAAAATGCACTGTGGAGATTAGAAAATATTTAGTATGTGGATTTTCCTATCACAAATCAATTATCGCATTTGATCTGGGGCATGTGATGAAAAACTGATTTCTCCTTTTTTCTGCAGTGTATTTTTCCAGGAAATCAGCCTCTAAAATAATTAAACCATTTTTGAGTGATCCTTGGATTGGCCGAGGGGGTGGGAGGCCTGTCTTGCTTGTCTCGCGCCATCGAGAGCCAGCATCCCCGGGCACAGAGGGCGCACATCCCAGTCTGGCATAGGAGATGGGAAATGCAAGGCCGCTGTCCACCCCGTGTGTGAAAGTGTCTCTGAGGTCGGTGGAATGAGCATGACTGCTTGTCTCTTTTCTGGCTTCGCGTGTGGACTATCGCCATAATTTGCGGCGGTGCCAAAAGCCCCCTTGAAACTTTAGCTACTGATATAAGTAGTATCTATTGTGCCAAAATACATGAGCTAAGTTTTACGAGCAACTCCAATCTTTGATCAGATCGAATGTCGCCTGCCGCTGAATCGCCAGCGCTCCGACAGCGCCCGGACCGAGACCGACGCTGACGATGAAGATCGGATGCTGGATGCCGCAGGGCTGCGGCAGGCGGCCCGCCAGCTGGAGCAGGAGAACGCCAGGCTGCGTCGCGAGAACGCCCAACTGCGCCCAGCTGCCAGTTCCGCGGCGCAGCTGCGCCTCGAAGTTGCGGCGATGCGGGAGGCGGCCCGCGGCCTGGAAGCCGAGCTGCAAAGCTCCGTGACCGCGTCGGCCTCGCCACGCGGAGCCGTCGGCAACGCGTCCTCGTCGGCGATGAAGAAGCTGCAGTCGGAGGCGCGCGAGCTCCGAGCCATGGAGCGGATGCTGCAGCTCCGGCTGAGTCAGGTGCTGCGGGAGCTGGCGCTGCACAAGCGGGCTCGGGTGCACGGTCCGGCGGCTGTCTCCGCAAACGCGTCCCCTGTCGCCTCGCGAGTGTCGACTCCGCGGCGCTGCACTCCGCGCTTCGATCCGACAGCCTACGTGACGGAGCGCCGGCAGCGGCGGCCGACAAGCGCCGACGACGACAGAAGGCGACCACAAAGGTCCGCGGCTTCGTCAGCGAAGAAGGCGAAGTCGAAGAAGCCGCTGCAGCCGGCGTCCAGCGGGCCCGGTCTGGGCGGCGTTGAAGAAGACGTGCTGCAGATTGACGCCCGGCTTGACCGGCTGCAGAGCTTCTTGGACAGGGCGCTGACTGTTCGGTGATTCTGGAAGCTTTCGGCCTTCTAATAATTGTCAGGCTCAAATTTGGCTATTGGGCAGGATTGTAAGCTTAATTATCGCACAACAAACTCAAAACTGGTTTTGATGTTTTAGGGTTCGTGAAGCTTATGATTTGTGAAGTTTAGGGTTTGTGAAGTTTAGGGTTTGTGTAGTTTAGGGTTTGTGAAGTTTAGGGTTTGTGTAGTTTAGGGTTTGTGAAATTTATGGTTTGTGAAGTTTATGTTTTGTGAAGTTTAGGGTTTGTGTAGTTTATGGTTTAAGTAGTTTAGAGTTTGTGAATTGAAGTGTTTTTGAATTGAATGGTTTGTGAGCTCAGTGAAGTCTAGACTTAGGGATAAGGTTTAGTCTTTATAAAGTTTAGGGCTTATGAAATTCCTCATTGAACGTTTTTATTTAATTTTCACTGTGCAAAAGTTTCCACACAAACTGTAAGAGATTCGCTACATATTCTTTATGCGCTACTTGTTAGTAGGCGCTGGCTGAGATTCCTCAGTTAACAAATTGTTGACGCCCGCACTGAGTGACAAGCTCTGCTTATCTAACTAACTATTAGTGCAAGTAGTACATGACTTAAATTAATAACTTTTGTACTTTAAATTTATATAAATGAGATCGTACTCATGTCTTTTATGCATTTCATTTTAAATATTCAGATTTGTAATTACTTACTGTCCAAAGCTCTAGTTTTTAAGTACGAATGTAAATTCTCTGTGCCTTTGATCTTTAGTAATTGTACTTTATCTGCAACCGCGTTTGGGAAATATCTACTTCATCATACTTTAAGTAGCACTACGCAGGTCCGTGTGCATTTTTGTACTAATGATAATTCAATAAATTCAAAATTTACAGAATAACTACTCACAATTTGCAAGCCGAAGACATTTTTTTGACAATCCAAATATGCGTGGCATTGAATAGGCTTGTGTGTGCTTGAATCTGCCTCTCCCTCAGTGCTTGAATCTGCCTCTCCCTCAGTGCTTGAATCTGCCTCTCCCTCAGTGCTTGAATCTGCCTCTCTCCGCTCCCTCAGTGCTTGAATCTGCCTCTCTCCGCTCCCTCAGTGCTTGAATCTGCCTCTCTCCGCTCCCTCAGTGCTTGAATCTGCCTCTCTCCGCTCCCTCAGTGCTTGAATCTGCCTCTCTCCGCTCCCTCAGTGCCAGAATCTGCTTCTCTCCGCTCCCTCAGTGCTTGAATCTGCCTCTCTCCGCTCCCTCAGTGCTTGAATCTGCCTCTCTCCCCTCCCTCAGTGCTTGAATCTGCCTCTCCCTCAGTGCTTGAATCTGCCTCTCCCTCAGTGCTTGAATCTGCCTCTCCCTCAGTGCTTGAATCTGCCTCTCTCCGCTCCCTGCCTCTATATATCTCCCCCTGTCTCTCCCTGTCTCTCCCTGTCTCTCCCTGCCTCCCTGTCAAGGGAAAATTTGTATGTTAGCTGAACCTGCGCAAATACATAAAATAATTCAGCTCTCTCTGATACGTTTAGTACAATGCACTGTGCTCCGAATTGCTGACTTTCTCCACCACTGCCGGCAAAATTTAACAAATTTTTAAGTCAATGTGAATTTATGTTAAAAATGACAAATCATTTTTGCAAGTATATTTATAAAATTTGTATTGCTGTCACTTTGAGATTAAAAGAATATTTGCATAAAAGTACATGCAGCATGGAAAGTACATGAAACTATTCACAAGAGTTATCACAGCCCAATATGAGCTCTGGAACACAAAGCATGCACAGTATACAAGATATACGAAACAGTTTCTATGCAAATACAAAACGTAAATACAAAACGTTCAGAGGCTCATATGATCTATCGATTTGATGAGTCAGCCAGTGCCAGACCTGACTGGTTCTCCTTCGCCAGCGGGTAGTGGGTCCTGAGCACGCAGCCAGTTGAATCCTGAGCAGGAGCCGCGATGTTCTTGAGCTGCAGAGGTTGTCTATGGTAGAACTCTGGCAGATGGCAGCTCACCTCAGTCTCACCAAGTTCGATCACAACACTCGTTGAAGTTCCCGACGCTAAGCTCTGAAGTCGCTCCCGCAGCACCGCCACGCTGCTGCTGGGCCTGAAGCCATCAAAGCTGATTCTTCTGCAAGCCATGCTGATTACCTGCGATATGACTAATTAGTTATCTTATTTGGCTTTCGAATCTCAAGTAGATCAACGGGTAGCAGGGTTTACCTTTTATAATCTTCTTCCCTCTTTCTCGAGTTCGCACCTCTCGCCCTCCATTGCTAGCGCCAAACCAAAGGCCAGTAGAAAGCCGAGCTCTCTGATTGGCTGGCACACCGGGAGCTGCACGTGTGACGAAGCAGGTTAATTAACTGCAGGTTAATTGAGACCACTTCACGGTGTGGGGGACTGGCGGGCAGTGAATAAAAAACTGACTCTAAAGAGAGATAGGCAGGTGAGCTAATTAATTAGCTATATCAGGAGGTGCGATAGCGGCCGGATTTTCTTATCTGTCTGTCGGCGACTGCCGGAGCGCAATGGCAGCCTTCTTTGAAGTTTTGCCGACTATAGCTGCGCGTCTGTTGGTATCAGGCGTGGCAGATTGTTAGCACTTCGGTGTCTGGGTTAAACTGGGTTGCACGATATTAATTAGTTTTGTTTGTTCTTCTGCTTGTACACTCTGTTTTATTTGTTTGTAAAGTGAGTTTGTAACTTTGTTTGTTGACTTTGAGGATTAGTTTCAAGTCTTGGCAACTTAACACCAGATGATAAATCAAACAAGTGGCCTCGCTGAAGAACAGGGGAAAGGGGAAGCGGCCCCATTAAAATTCAGGGGATGGGGTAGCGGCCTCATTAGAGTACAGGGATGGGGTAGCAGCCCCATTAAAGTTCAGGAGATGGGGTAGCGGCCCCATTAAAGTTCATGGGATGGGGTAGCGGCCTTATTAGAGTACAGAGGATGGGGTAGCGGCCTCATTAAAGTTCAGGTGATAGGGTAGCGGCCCCATTAAAGTTCAGGGGATAGGGTAGCGGCCCCCATTAAAGTTCATGGGATTGGGTAGCGGCCTCATTAGAGTTCATGGGACGGGGTAGCAGCATCATTAAAAGACAGGGGATGGGGTAGCGGCCTCAATAAAGGACAGAGGATGGGGTAGCGGCCTCATTAAAAGACAGGGGATGGGGTAGCGGCATCATTAAAAGACAGGGTATAGGTAGCGGCCTCATTAAAAGACAGGGGATGGGGTAGCGGCATCGTTAAAAGACATGGGATGGAGTAGCGGCCTCATTAAAAGACAGGGGATGGGGTAGCGGCATCATTAAAAGACAGGGTATAGGTAGCGGCCTCAATAAAGGACAGTGGATGGGGTAGCGGCCTCATTTAAGTTCAGGGGATTGGGTAGCGGCCTCATTAAAAGACAGGGGATGGGGTAGCGGAATCAATAAAGGACAGGGGATGGGGTAGCGGCCTCATTAAAGGACAGGGGATGGGGTAGCGGCCTCATTAAAAGACAGGGGATGGGGTAGCGGAATCAATAAAGGACAGGGGATGGGGTAGCGGCCTCATTAAAGGACAGGGGATGGGGTAGCGGCCTCATTAAAAGACAGGGGATGGGGTAGCGGCATCATTAAAAGACAGGGTATAGGTAGCGGCCTCATTAAAAGACAGGGGATGGGGTAGCGGCATCGTTAAAAGACATGGGATGGGGTGGCGGCATCATTAAAAGACAGGGTATAGGTAGCGGCCTCAATAAAGGACAGGGGATGGGGTAGCAGCATCATTAAAAGACAGAGGATGGGGTAGCGGCCTCAATAAAGGACAGGGGATGGGGTAGCGGCCTCATTAAAAGACAGGGTATAGGTAGCGGCCTCAATAAAGGACAGGGGATGGGGTAGCAGCATCATTAAAAGACAGAGGATGGGGTAGCGGCCTCAATAAAGGACAGGGGATGGGGTAGCGGCCTCATTAAAAGACAGGGGATGGGGTAGCGGCCTCATTAAAGTTCATGGGACGGGGTAGCAGCATCATTAAAAGACAGAGGATGGGGTAGCGGCCTCAATAAAGGACAGGGGATGGGGTAGCGGCCTCATTAAAAGACAGGGGATGGGGTAGCGGCCTCATTAAAGTTCATGGGATTGGGTAGCGGCCTCATTAAAGTTCATGGGATTGGGTAGCGGCCTCATTAGAGTTCATGGGACGGGGTAGCAGCATCATTAAAAGACAGAGGATGGGGTAGCGGCCTCAATAAAGGACAGGGGATGGGGTAGCGGCCTCATTAAAAGACAGGGGATGGGGTAGCGGCCTCATTAAAGTTCATGGGATTGGGTAGCGGCCTCATTAAAGTTCATGGGATTGGGTAGCGGCCTCATTAAAGTTCATGGGATGGGGTAGCGGCCTCATTAAAGTTCATGGGACGGGGTAGCAGCATCATTAAAAGACAGGGGATGGGGTAGCGGCCTCAATAAAGGACAGGGGATGGGGTAGCGGCCTTAATAAAAGACAGGGGATGGGGTAGCAGCATCATTAAAAGACAGGGGATGGGGTAGCGGCCTCAATAAAGGACAGGGGATGGGGTAGCGGCCTTAATAAAAGACAGGGAATGGGGTAGCGGCCACTCTGAATGATGGGTTCTGAGGATGGCCTTTCCAATGAGACGGTTCAAATCTGAAAATATGCAATAGAACCGATTGGTACAAATTGTATTAAGTATCAATGTGTTCATTAAAAAAGAGACTCATTATTTAAACGCGGATGTCACTCAAATTCTCATGTTTTCTCTCTTTCACTCGTGCCAAAACATCAAAGAAAGCCGCAATAAAAGATAAGCATCGAGTAATTTTCGCCTAATTTCAGTTTTTTTTTATTTATCTTGTCTTTCCTGAAATTAATCGAATTTGGTAGAGTCTTCTTTTAAAAAGGAATTAATGTAGACATCGAAAAAGGGCAGCACGTGGAATGCGAACCAATATCGCACCTGCCTTCGCACATTCAAACTCGGGGTTCTGTCCGAATTTCAGCATGTTGATTCGGACACAAATTCGCCTTCAGGGGCAAAGCAAAACCAACAGCAGGAGCGGCACAATGGAAGCACTAATTAGTGGTTTTGAAATAAGGATTTCTTTAAGATAGAATTGGGAATAAAAAAATATCAGTCATGGTTATGCCATGAGCAGCTCTGTAATGACGCAATCAAGGCACCTGTATTGTGAGCTATTCACTCGAGCTTCAAGCTGGACCATAGGCAGTCGAACAAAAGGCTATCGCAACCCATTGTGCAAGTCTTGAAGCAAATTTCTATAGCCAACGTGACTGACCCACGAATCTGATTTGAAGAGAAATGGAGATCCATATAATGATAGACTAGTAGGCACATGTGCCCCGCAACAATGCCGCTATAGATGTGTAGGCATTCTGCTACATAAACAGAGTGAACACAATAAGAGTTGATTTTTACCGTACTAGTATGAATATATAAGTCAGCGTGAGCATAGAGACAATGACTTATTGTATTAACCTGTTTGTGTCACCTTATATTGTTCCAAAATTTCCTCCAAATGCAGGGAATAGCATTAGGTAATGGTAGACAATGGTTAAGTGATTATAGAGTAGCGGAGAGAGGCAGATTCAATGACTGAGGTAGTGACACGGGAGGCAGGGGAGGCAGGGGAGGCAGGGGAGGCAGGGGAGGCAGCGGAGGCAGGAGAGGCAGGGGAGGCAGGGGAGACAGGGAGGCAGGGGAGGCAGGGGAGGCAGGGGAGGGAGGTGAGACAGGGGAGGCAGGGGAGGCAGGGGAGGCAGGGGAGGCAGGGGAGACAGGGGAGGCAGGGGAGGCAGGGGAGGCAGGAGAGGCAGGGGAGGCAGGGGAGGCAGGGGAGGCAGGGGAGGGAGGTGAGACAGGGGAGGCAGGGGAGGCAGGGGAGGCAGGGGAGGCAGGGGAGGCAGGGGAGGCAGGGGAGGCAGGGGAGGCAGGGGAGGCAGGAGAGGCAGGGGAGGCAGGGGAGACAGGGAGGCAGGGGAGGCAGGAGAGGCAGGGGAGGCAGGGGAGGC
>NIVC01000913.1:0-67500 GCA_002269645.1 Macrostomum lignano | reverse complement strand
GGATCGCATATCAGCGCGAGGGAATTGTTTCGCGTCTAAAAATAATTTTAAATTCAGCGTCGGCAGCAAAATTTATGGATTTTACCTCGGATAATAATTTTGTCGCTACCGCCTCCAACGCTTCAGTAACCTCTTACTGCGGCTTTCTGATGCTTCAGTGACCCCCAGTGCGGCTTTCTGATGCTTCAGTGACCCCCAGTGCGGCTTTCTGATGCTTCAGTGACCCCCAGTGCGGCTTTCTGATGCTTCAGTGACCCCCAGTGCGGCTTTCTGATGCTTCAGTGACCCCCAGTGCGGCTTTCTGATGCTTCAGTGACCCCCAGTGCGGCTTTCTGATGCTTCAGTGACCCCCAGTGCGGCTTTCTGATGCTTCAGTGACCCCCAGTGCGGCTTTCTGATGCTTCAGTGACCCTATTTTGATTTCCTGGTGCTCAGTGACCCCCACTGCAACTTTCTGATGCTTCAGTGACCCCCACTGCGACTTCCTGATGCTTCAGTGAGCCCCACTGCGACTTCCTGATGCTTCAGTGACCCCCACTGCGACTTTCTGATGCTTCAGTGAGCCCCACTGCGACTTCCTGATGCTTCAGTGACCCCCACTGCGACTTTCTGATGCTTCAGTGACCCTATTTTGATTTCCTGGTGCTCAGTGACCCCCACTGCAACTTTCTGATGCTTCAGTGACCCCCACTGCGACTTCCTGATGCTTCAGTGAGCCCCACTGCGACTTCCTGATGCTTCAGTGACCCCCACTGCGACTTTCTGATGCTTCAGTGAGCCCCACTGCGACTTCCTGATGCTTCAGTGACCCCCACTGCGACTTTCTGATGCTTCAGTGACCCCCACTGCGACTTCCTGATGCGTCAGTGACCCCCAGTGCGGCTTTCTGATGCTTCAGTGACCCCCAGTGCGGCTTTCTGATGCTTCAGTGACCCCCACTGCGACTTCCTGATGCGTCAGTGACCACATTGGGATTTCATGGTGCTTCAGTGACCCGACTGTCTTTCTGATGCTTTAGTGACCCCACAGCTACTTTCTGAAGCTTCAGTGAGCCCTCCACACTCAGTAGTTATCATAAAGTAACCCATTTCTTGATATTACTCTCGTAAATCAAACAATTACATTATAAAAGACGAGTGTAATTTAAAAATCGAAAGTCACAAAGATGTAGCGCAGCAAACTTTCGATTTAAAAAAAGAATATATTTTCGAATGTTTCAATCGCATGGAGTCTGTGCTTGTCTAGTCAGCTGCTGAAGGCCATTGGGCCATCATTTGCCACTTTTGAAGTGGCCCAGCTTGTACAGAATCGACTGAAGACTGTGCCTCTTGCTTAAGAACGGTGACAACCGGCTGCCACGATGGCGAGGTTCGCCTTCAGCGGCGGCCAGCGGCTCCACCAGCTCGTCGAAGGCGTCCGGCGGGCCAGCAGCAGCAGCGGCCGCCGCCGTCGCAAACTTCATGAGCTCGTCCGACAAGTTCTCCCGCCGGCGGTTATGCGGTGGCATCGCCGAGGCCGAGGACACAGCCGCAATCAGCAGGATGGCCAGCGAGATCGGGGACATTACCAGTGTTTGGTCGAAGTTGATGAGTCTACAACGGGGTTTGGAATCGGCATCATCTCACTCGTGCTGCTTACATACTGCAATAGTACATTGCTTACTACTCTTACCTTTATTGCTTAGTACCTTGCTTCACTGCAGCGATCAGGGAATATAGTTAGATTGTGGAGGCGGGCACTTCCAGCTGCCAGAGATGAAGCGTTCCATTTTATAGGCTCGTTACTGGCAGGGGGTGGGTGGGCAGCTGCGCAAGAAGCCAAAATCGGTTTGCCATTGGTTCCTTGGAGACTGACTGGCTTGCCGCGGATGCACAAATGGTCTGTTTGGGAGCATCTCGCGGAAACGAGAATCGGGGAAACCAGGTTCCAAGATCCAAAGAGGCTGCGAATCTAATGTTACGAGCTAAGAGCAGATTAAGAGGGAGAGGAAAAAGCATGCAATGTATTCGGGGGCAAGAATATAATAGCTCGTAATTAATTCTGTTAATTGCCAATCTCGAAACCATTACGAAACAAAATATTATTTGTTTATTTTAGCTGAATGCTCATCGATTGTGACGCTCTCTGCCCCGCCAGTCCAAGCCACCCCACCTCGCCCAATGTACATCGATTGTGGCGCTCTCTGCCCCTCCAGTTCAAGCCACCCACCTGGCTCAATGTACATCAATTTTGGCTCTCTGTCCCGCCAGTTCAAGCCACCCCACCTCGCCCAATGTACATCGATTGTGGCGCTCTCTGCCCCGCCAGTTCAAGCCACCGACCTCGCCCAATGTACATCAATTTTGGCTCTTTCTGCCCCGCCAGTTCAAGCCACCCCACCTCGCCCAATGTACATCAATTTTGGCTCTTTCTGCCCCGCCAGTTCAAGCCACCCCACCTCGCCCAATGTACATCGATTGTGGCGCTCTCTGCCCCTCCAGTTCAAGCCACCCACCTCGCCCAATGTACATCAATTTTGGCTCTTTCTGCCCCGCCAGTTCAAGCCACCCCACCTCGCCCAATGTACATCAATTTTGGCTCCTCTGCCCCGCCAGTTCAAGCCACCCCACCTCGCCCAATGTACATCGATTGTGGCGCTCTCTGCCCCTCCAGTTCAAGCCACCCCACCTCGCCCAATGTACATCAATCTTGGCTCTCTGTCCCGCCAGTTCAAGCCACCCAACCTCGCCCAATGTACATCAATTTTGGCTCCTCTGCCCCGCCAGTTCAAGTCACCCCACCTCGCCCAATGTACATCAATTTTGCCTCCTGCCCTACTAATTCAAGCCACTCTGCCTCGCTCAATGTACCTCGATTTTGACTTGCGCCGCCAGCCTAATTCTCATCGAATAGTTGAATTGTAACTCCCACAAAAATCGAAAGTACAATTCCCAAAAACTACGTAAAATCCATCTTAATAGCGTTTTGGCGACGTTTTCTTTGAATGCTTAAAAAATAGGCAGTTTTCTTGTCAAATATATTTTCCTTCCAAACAACTTCTGTGTTTACAATCATTGTGTACTCGTAAGTAGTATTTTGAAGCAATAACTACATTTTTTACTTTTAAGAGTAATAAAGATAGCGAAAATACACTAGCATTAAAATCGTTTCATAAATTTTTAACGCAAAAATAGGCACACATGTTGTTACGTTTTTTAAGCCGCATACGGTACCACTATTGTTAAAAAGGGAAATTGAAAGGCAATTAACATTCTATAATTATACTGTTAATGGAGAAACCACTTGCTAACACAAGGCAAATGGTATGGAATAGTAAAATTCTAAAAACTCACGAAATAATTATCTAGGCTATCAAAATAAGCATTCTTGGTCGGAATAAACAGACTCTGCTCCGGACTGGGGATATGCATTATAGACTGACGTGTCTGAGAAAGTAATTTCACGAGTTCGGGGTCTAGATTTTGGCATGCATGCTGGATCAGGATTCTGGGATAAGGGATCATGATTCTGGGATAAGGGATCAGGATTCTGGGATTTGGGATCAGGATTCTGGGATTTGGGATCAGGATTCAAGGATTTGGGATCAAGATTCAAGGATTTGGGATCAGGATTCAAGGATTTGGGTTCAAGATTCAAGAATTTGGGTTCAAGATTTAAGGATTTGGGTTCAAGATTCAAGGATTTGGGTTCAAGATTCAAGGATTTGGGTTCAAGATTCAAGGATTTGGGTTCAAGATTCAAGGATTTGGGATCAGGATTCTGGGGTTTGGGATCAGGATTCTGGGATTGGGAATCAGTCAATCAGGATTCTGGAATTTGGAATCAGGATTCAAGGATTTGGGATCAAGATTCAAGGATTTGGGATCAAGATTCAAGGATTTGGGATCAAGATTCAAGGATTTGGGATCAGGATTCTGGGATTTGGGATCAGGATTCTGGAATTTGGAATCAGGATTCAAGGATTTGGGATCAAGATTTAAGGATTTGGGTTCAAGATTTAAGGATTTGGGTTCAAGATTCAAGGATTTGGGATCAGGATTCTGGGGTTTGGGATCAGGATTCTGGGATTGGGAATCAGTCAATCAGGATTCTGGAATTTGGAATCAGGATTCAAGGATTTGGGATCAAGATTCAAGGATTTGGGATCAGGATTCTGGAATTTGGGATCAGGATTCAAGGATTTGGGATCAAGATTCAAGGATTTGGGATCAGGATTCTGGGATTTGGGATCGGGGTTGGGATTCAAGGATTCGGGATCAGGATTCAAGGATTTGGGATCAGCATTCTGGGATATTTAGGATCAGGGTTGGGATTTAAGGATTCGGGGTTCTCAGACTGTGGGTTAGAATTCTGGGATTCAACAATTGTAAATCACAATCACGCAATAATTCAGATGCGTGTGCATACGGATGAAAAATTTCAAACTTGTGAATGTCATCAATTACTACTTGAGATCAGAGAGAATAATGAGATTATGTAATTAAAACTCCCGCCCAGACAACACGCAGCAGGACAGCAGGAACTAGCTACAAGGGCCATATTCATTACGGAAGTAGAATTATCGCAGCCAACAGTCGTCCCCTCAAGCCCGACCCGGCACTGCTCTAGTATTAGTCTGACTGCTCGTCAGGCAGAGCTGGGCGGTGAGGTACAGCACCACCACAAGGACAACAAACTGAATCAGATTGGCTACTGAGCTACCGGATTCGGCAGCCGGTGGCGGAGCAGGAGTCGGCACCGGATTCGGCGAAGCTCCGTATCTGCGGAAGAACGCGAAGATGACAATGGCCAACAGTACGGCTGCTACGAACGCGAACAGAGCTGATACATCTCCGTCGCTTCTAGCCGCCGAGGCATTCGCGTTGGCATTGTTGCTTCTGTCGTTATTGTCAAAGCTGGAGGCCGGAGGGGCGCTGGGTTCGAGTCTGGCCGAACTGAACCAGCCGCCGCCGCCGCCGCCGCCGCCAGGCTCAGAGAAGTGCGGCTCCCCAGGCGGCGACTCCAACGGGCCGCAGTAGCCGCCCTGGCAGGCGTCGCGACTGTTCCGCAGGAACACCCGGTGCCGCCCAGTGAAGGCCTGCGAGCCCGGCTGGCGCTTGTAGATAAAGTTCACCGGCCGCCGGTCCATCGGGCAGCTGGCATTGTTGACCACCCATTCCTTCAGGCAGTCGAAACAGAAGCTGTGACAGCAACCGTTTGGCACGCCGGCTTCAGTGTCGATGCCGCAACAGCAGATGGCGCACTCAGCTTCCAGACTGTTGAGCGAGAGTTCCATTGGCTCCTGTTCGGCGGCTTGCTCGTCTGACACCCGCTGCTCCTGCTCCTGTTGCTGCCGCTTCTGGCGCTTGCTTGATGAGATCTGCATTGTAGGGAGCGGGATGGCGGCAGCTGCGGTTAAACCAGTTCGATCTTGTGAAAAAGATGTAGGAAACTCCAGATCCCAGATTCTACTGCTTGAATATATGACCTCAGTTGCGATTGTTAATCATAGGGTCATGACCTCAGTTGCGATTGTTAATCATAGGGTCATGACCTCAGTTGCCATTGTTAATCATAGGGTCATGACCTCAGTTGCGATTGTTAATCATAGGGTCATGACCTCAGTTGCGATTGTTAATCATAGGGTCATGACATCAGCTACCATTGTTCGGGTATAGGGTCATGACCTCAGCTACCATTGTTCAGGTATAGGGTGATGACCTCAGCTAGCGGTATACGAGCATAATTTACCATGAAAACAGCCACGGTTTGATTTGCCGTGGTGACCGAGGTCATAACCCTAAACTGCTGCCAATATCTTCTCGTCCTATCCGCACCAAACCCGGGAGCTCACCAAGACAGGAAAAAGTCGCCGAAAATTTCTTAATGAAAAGCCTCCGCTGCTGCTGCTGCTGCTGTCTCCGTCGGCGGCTGCGGCGGCGGCTTCATGGAGCTCGTCTGTAGCTTCGTCGACCAGCTGATCGCCGCCATCGACGGCGTCGTTGTCACCAGACGGCAAGTTGTTGACGCTTCGCTGTCCAGACGATCGGCCCCACCAGGACCGGTGAAAGCACAGCTGGCTAAACTGGCGACTGCAGCCGGCACCCGGGCACACCTGCTGGCTGCCCATCGGCTGGTCAGCGCCCAAGATCGACAGCATGCAGTGCGAGTGGCACGGGTGATCGTAGCAGCTCAACGGATGGCACAGTGTCTCCTCGCGTTGGCACCAGCGATGGATTTTATTGCCACAAATTGCGCAGCGCAGCTTCCTGCCGAAACTCTGCTGGCAGATTGTGCGAGCCTGGTGGAGTTGGCGGCGTTTGGCGACGAAGCTGGAGATGGAGAATGACATCTGCGGGGGGCGAGCAGAGACTGCGCTAACAACCAGTGCTTTTTGTCAGAATCACGGCGCCATTTGGCATCATGAAATTCTTTTTTATATATCCTGAAATGAGGCTGTTTTGGCGCCCTTTCATAGCAGTTGTGGCGCCCCCTAGCCAGCTGTTCTGGCGCCCTTTCATAGCAGTTGCGGCGCCCCCTAGCCAGCTGTTTTGGTGTCCTTTCATAGCAGTTGCGGCGCCCCCTAGCCAGCTGTTTTGGCGTCCTTTCATAGCAGTTGTGGCGCCTCCTAGCCAGCTGTTTTGGTGTCCTTTTATAGCAGTTGTGGCGCCCCCTAGCCAGCTGTTTTGGTGTCCTTTTATAGCAGTTGTGGCGCCCCCTAGCCAGCTGTTCTGGCGCCCTTTCATAGCAGTTGTGGCGCCCCCTAGCCAGCTGTTTTGGCGTCCTTTCATAGCAGTTGCGGCGCCCCCTAGCCAGCTGTTTTGGCGCCCTTTCATAGCAGTTGCGGCGCCCCCTAGCCAGCTGTTTTGGCGCCCTTTCATAGCAGTTGCGGCGCCCCCTAGCCAGCTGTTTTGGTGTCCTTTCATAGCAGTTGCGGCGCCCCCTAGCCAGCTGTTTTGGCGCCCTTTTATAGCAGTTGCGGCGCCCCCTAGCCAGCTGTTTTGGTGTCCTTTTATAGCAGTTGCGGCGCCCCCTAGCCAGCTGTTTTGGCGCCCTTTTATAGCAGTTGCGGCGCCCCCTAGCCAGCTGTTTTGGTGTCCTTTTATAGCAGTTGCGGCGCCCCCTAGCCAGCTGTTTTGGCGCCCTTTTATAGCAGTTGCGGCGCCCCCTAGCCAGCTGTTTTGGTGTCCTTTTATAGCAGTTGCGGCGCCCCCTAGCCAGCTGTTTTGGTGTCCTTTTATAGCAGTTGCGGTGCCCCTAGCTAACTATTTTGGTACCCTTTTACCCTTTACAGCAGCTATGGCATCCTTTTGCCTCCTAAAAAATGATAAAAGTTTTTATCTAAGCTACAACCAATGCCTACAAATGCAATTTTATAGTATTGGTGATTGCAATTAATTACAATGATAGTAAAAACTATAAATATATACAATATACTAGTTATATAGAATATAGATAATTTATATTTCTATTAAAAATCATAACTATTCAACTAGTCTTAGAAGAATTTCCTAGAGTCCACATTTTTATTCTAATAGAATTTTTTGATAACTTGCCAAATAAAGGCATAAAGCATTCTACTCTAATTAACAACCAGTTTCTAACAAAAAGTCTAGCTTATGAAAAGGCAAGATGTTTTGATGAAGACAAGAATTAACATAAAACCATTTTTATGACATTTATATAACTTAAGTTCATTTTACTCTCTTTAATACTTTATTTATATAATAAAAAGTTCAAAAGCTATGAAATAATCATACATGCGCAACCTTGGGAATCACCCGGCCATCTCTATTGACAACACACACATGTAAGTCACTATTGGCTGAGAGCAGTCACGTGACTACTATTCTGTCCAATAGCAACTTACATGTGTGTGTTGCCAATAGAAATGGCCAAGTAAATCCCAAGGTTGCACCTAAGCATAGATAAAATTCTTTTGTGCAATAAAATATAAAGATGACTCTAGTAAACCAGTCATAAAGGCAAAAAGATTGTTTTTTGAAAGCTAATTATATAAATGCTAAAGCTTCCTATGAAGTAAAAAAACTTCATTTTATAGGTAAAATAGTTTTTTGTTTCATTATTTTAAGTTAATTAAAATTGAATTAAGCTGAACACAATAAATAAATAGATATAAAATTATAAGTTATAGTCTTTTCAGCTATTTTTGTCACCCTCGTCCATGTAAAATTATTACAGTCCTAGAAAAAATTAAATTAAATTAAAAAACAAAACCATAAAAAGACATTAGTTTTAGTTTCATGGCACACAACAAAACATGATCTGCATTTTGAATTTTGAATATTAGACGTTCTTGCATGAGGGACTAAGAACAGTTAAACAGACATGTATGTAACCAAATTGAAATTCTGGTGGTTGATAATTACTTTCTATTGCTAGCAAAGAATAGGCAGACTAGCTGAAAACTCAATTTACAGCAATGCGCAGTTTTCAAGCGTATTGTCACTGCCAGACTTTTTTAAATACTACACCCAATTTCCGATGTTGAATTTAGACATCGGCTTATCATTCGGCACTATAACAACATGCGCAAGTTTTTTATTATTTAACCCAAATTCCAATAATCGTTGATATAGCTCTACAGTAATAAAGAGCAAAATCACAGTTTCAGATTCATTTTTTTAGTTTATCACAAATTTATTCTTTTTGAACTTCCCACACCGTCTGCCTCTTTCAGCTGGCAATTAAGGACCAATTCTCTTTTTTAATAACATTTCACCGCTTTTCATGGATGAGATTTAGGACCGTATCTTTTCGATGTGCTTCTTTAGTATCTTTAGTAGTATCTTTACATGCATACACTCAAGTACTCCAGTATAATCTCGTGTACGATCAAGTTTTATGGGCTAAGGTCGAATGGGTACATGGCTCGATTGACCCTACAAATTAAGCCAGATATAGCGGCAAAAGGAATTTCAATCTAAAATTATTCGAAGGACTTTCACTGCGCTAAGTTTTCTTGTCCGTTCTTCTCCAATAAAAACTCCAACAAAATTCTCCAATAAAGTCAAGTTTTATGATAGTTTGTATGCGGCTAAATATATAGACGCAACAGAATCTTGTAGATTGAAGCAACAATGAAAAAGCATACGCTGCAGTTTTGCAGTCCGATCAAAATATAATTTTAGAGCAAAATATGTACAGTACATGCAATGTGCCGAAGTTGGAACTGTCTGCATGCATGTGCCATGCTGCTGTCCCACCCCCTGCATACAGTTGTGCTAGCGAAAAAACGTTTCATTTTTTGAAAAAATTATTGTACGTATTGAATAATAGCATGCATATAAAGATTTAGCTCGTATAACACAATGTTTACGGAAAAACTTCACATCGAATAAATGAACAAGTCAGGTCGTTTTAATATTTCGATTTGCTAAAATAAAATAAAAAATCACGTGATAAACAGGTCTAAATCTGTTCGAATTAGTTTAAATCAGCCATGCATATTGCTTATAGCTCTTATCGCTTATTCACTGATTCTGGCAAGTAATAAACGAGTACGCCATTAAGATAAGTAACGTACGTACAGTACGCACACACCGCAATACAGCCTATGTGCAGTGTGCCCTCAGCAGCACCGAAGGGAGAGGACGAAAACTCGATTTAACCTTCATGCCCCCCCTTACTGCATGGTTGGCCCGAAGAGAGGGTAGGGAAAGACTGAAGTGGCCTCAGCTTGGGTATATCTTGGCAACACAATCTAAAGCACAAACTGCAAATGTTTTAAATAGGAAGGAAGGCTTTAGTTTATCTGCAGTGTGCTGCTACTAAAATTCTCTGCAAAGCTCCTGAAAAAACTTTAAACATATCGTTGAAAAGTTTGAATTGGTAAGTCTGAATTTTAATTAAGTATTACGAGTATAGTTGGACAGTAACTTTTCTACATCCGTTTCTACCCCCTGACAGTTGCTTCAGGGGGTCTTTGATACTCCCCTGACAGTTACTTCAGGGGTTCTTTGATACCCCTGACAGTTGCTTCAGGGGTTCTTTGATACCCCCTGACAGTTTGCTTCAGGGGGTATTTGATACCCCCTGACAGTTGCTTCAGGGGTTCTTTGATACCCCCTGACAGTTTGCTTCAGGGGGTATTTGATACCCCCTGAATACCCCCTGACAGTTGCTTCAGGGGTTCTTTGATCCCCCTGACAGTTGCTTCAGTTGTTCTTTGATCCCCCTGACAGTTGCTTCAGGAGGCCTTTGATACTCTTTGACAGTTGCTTCAGGAGGCCTTTGATACCCCCTGAAAGTTGCTTCAGTAGGCTTTTGATACCCCCTGACAGTTGCTTCAGGGGTTCTTTGATACCCCCTGACAGTTTGCTTCAGGGGGTATTTGATACCCCCTGACAGTTGCTTCAGGGGTTCTTTGATACCCCCTGACAGTTTGCTTCAGGGGGTATTTGATACCCCCTGAATACCCCCTGACAGTTGCTTCAGGGGTTCTTTGATCCCCCTGACAGTTGCTTCAGTTGTTCTTTGATCCCCCTGACAGTTGCTTCAGGGGGTATTTGATACCCCCTGACAGTTGCTTCAGGAGGCTTTTGATACTCCCTGACAGTTGCTTCAGGAGGCCTTTGATACCGCTGACAGTTGCTTCAGGAATCAGGAGGCCATCAAGTTGATAGATTATTGACTGAGAATAACTAAGATGTATTAGTTGATACACCCCTGACAGTTGCTTCAGGAGGCCTTTGATACCGCTGACGGTTGCTTCAGGAATCAGGAGGCCTTTGATACCCCCTGACAGCTGTTTCAGGAGGCTATCTAGAAATCCATAAACCCCCCCCCAGTCTATTTATAGGCCAACCTGCTTCGTAGCCTCAACTCAGCTTCAAGAATAAAATCAACCATAAAGTTATTTAGCCCAATTCATTGCAGCCAATGACCCCCCAGGTCCAAGAATCAGTTCAAAGCTGTCATTTTACTGCCTGAGCACTTTATCTGATCGTCTTCAAAAGAAGCCCACCAATGTTTTTATTTAAAATTTCAATCGACTATAAATAATTTGATGTTTATGCAAATTTTAGAATAACAAATTTCTGCTAGCAAACCAGAAGAGCAACATGACAAGGTTGCTACTTGGGCTAACTCTGCTACTGTCAGTAGCAATCAGCGCGCATTGCTCGCACAACGTTGTGACCGGCGGTAAATCGCCAATCACGGCGCAAGACGCAGAGGGCGAGTCGTTTCAGAATGCCATCACGGAGGTGACGAGGGCGTACAACACCTACTCAAACAGCATGTTCCATCACGCCATGCTCAGGTGAGTCAGTCGCTTTTTAAAAAGTTTGTTTGCCCGAGTTTAACAACAACAACAACAACAACAAAAACAACAACAAAAACAACAACACCAACAACAAAAAACAGCAACAACAACAACAACACAACCACTACCACCACCACCACCAAAAACAACAACAACAACAACAACAACAACAACAACAACAACAACAACAAAAATTGCACCTTGACAAAAACAACAACAAAAACAGCAACAACAAAAACAAAAACAAAAACAACAACAACAAAAAAGCAACAACAACACCACCACCAACAACAGCAACAACAACAACAACAACAACAACAACAACAATAACAACAACAACAACAACAACTCCACCTCGAAATTATCGCCACCCGCAGATACGAGGACGCCAAGAAGCAGGTGGTGGCGGGCATCCGGTACACTTTCGTCGCCGTGTTCGTCGAGACACCGTGTCGCAAGGCCGTCAGACACTACGGCAGCCCGCTGCGCTGGTGCAAGGAGAAGCTGAGCCCGGACGCTAAGGTGTACCGCTGCCCCGTGTCGGTGGTGTACCGGCCCTGGAGCAGCCCCAGGCAGTACGAAGTGGACCGGTCTGGCTTGGAGAGCTGCCAGCAGACTCGGCGGCTGAAACGGAGCGAGCCGCAGCATCAGGTGCTGCTCGGCGGCGACTCTCACGACATCGGACACTACGGACAGTTTGCCGAGTTCAAGAGGGCTCACGGGAAGGTCTACGCCTCCAGGTGAGCGCTTTCGGCTGGTTTATGACCTCTAGGATATGTGACTTCTTGGACATGTGACTTCTTGGACATGTGACTTCTTGGACAAATGACCTCTGGGACCTGTGACTTCTTGGACATGTGACCTCTAGGACATGTGACCCCCGAGACATGTGACCTCTGGGACATGTGACCTCTGAGACATGTGACCTCTGAGACATGTGACCTCTGAGACATGTGACCTCTGGGACATGTGACCTCTGAGACATGTGACCTCTAGGACATGTGACCTCTGAGACATGTGACCTCTGGGACATATGACCTCTGAGACATGTGACCCCCCGAGACATGTGACCTCTGGGACATGTGACCTCTGAGACATGTGACCTCTGGGACATGTGACCTCTGAGACATGTGACCTCTGAGACATGTGACCTCTAGGACATGTGACCCCCGAGACATGTGACCTCTGGGACATGTGACCTCTAGGATATGTGATCTCTGGGGCTTGTGACCTCTGAGACATGTGATTGCTTGGATGTATGACCTCTAGGACATATGACCTCTAGGACATATGACCTCTAGGACATGCGATCTCTGGAACCTGTGACCTTTAGGATATGTGACCTGTAGGTCGTGACCTCTAAGACCTTCATGGAGTACACCCTGTAGAGAACAAAGATTCTGTAACGAAGACCTCGAGAATTTCTGCCCCGCAGAGCGGAGGAGCAGCGCCGCTTCGCCATCTTTCGCGACAACATGAAGAAGGCCTACGCCTACCAGATGCTCGACCGCGGCGATGCTCGCTACGGCGCGTCGGTGTTCGCCGACCTCACCCAGGAGGAGTTCCGCAGCCGCTACCTGTCGCCCAGATGGGACCTGAGCCGCCGCCCCGCCGAGGAGGCCGCCGTGCCCACCCTGGGCGATCTGCCGACCAGCTTCGACTGGCGCGAGAAGGGCGCCGTGACCGAAGTCAAGAACCAGGGAACCTGCGGTGAGTTGGCGGGTCAGTGGTCAGTGGGTCAGTGGGTCAGGGGGTCAGGGAGCCAGTGGGTCAGTGGGTCTGTGGGCTAAGGGTCAGGGGTCAGTGGGTCAGTGAGCTAAGGGTCAGGTGTCAGTGGGTCAGTGGATTAAGGGTCAGGGGTCAGTGGGTCAGTGGGCTATGGGTCAGGGGTCAGTGGGCTAAGGGTCAGGGGTCAGTGGGTCAATGTGTCAGAGGGTCAGTGCATGGGTTAGTGGGTCAGTGGGTCAGTGGGTCAGGGGGTCGTTGGGTCAAGGGGTCAGGGTGGAAGTGGGTCAGTGGGTCAAGGGGTCAGGGGGTCGGTGGGTCAGGGGGTCAGTGGGTCAAAGGTTCATTGTGTCAGGGGGTCAGGGAGCCAGTGGGTCAGTGGGTCAGTGAGCTAAGGGTCAGGGGTCAGTGGGCCAGTGGGCTAAGGGTCAGGGGTCAGTGGGTCAATGTGTCAGAGGGTCAGTGCATGGGTTAGTGGGTCAGTGGGTCAGTGGGTCAGGGAGTCGTTGGGTCAAGGGTTCAGGGCGGCATTGGGTCAGTGGGTCAAGGGGTCAAGGGGTCGGTAGGTCAGGGTTCAGTGGGTCAGAGGCTCAGTGGGTCAAAGGTTCAGTGGGTCAGTGGGTCAGTAAAGCACGGGGTCAGCGAGTCCATGGGTCAGCGGGTTAGTGGTTCAGTGCATCAGTAGGTCCATAATTCAGTCCGTTGTGAGTTAGTGGGTCTGTTAGTAAGCGGGTCCAATGAGTCGATATCGCAATGGTTCAGTGGGTCAGTGGATCAGTAGGTCAAAAATCAAAGAACTGGGTCATTAAGCTAGCAGGCTAGTAGGTCGGAGCTGTGAGAAGGCAGGCCACAGGCTATTATATATAAATCTCACCCACTCCGCAGGCAGCTGCTGGGCCTTCAGCACCACCGGCAACATTGAGGGCCAGTGGTTCATCAGCAAGAAGAAGCTGGTCGATCTGTCCGAGCAGCAGCTCGTCGATTGCGACAAAGTCGACGAGGGCTGCAACGGCGGGCTGCCCAGCCAGGCCTACAAGGAGATCGAGAGGATGGGCGGCCTGATGAAGGAGTCTGACTATCCGTACAGGGGCAGCGACCAGAAGTGCCAGTTCAACCAGGGCAAGGTGGCCGTCTACATCAACAGCTCCGTGGCCATCTCCAAGGACGAGAAAGCCATGGCCGCCTGGCTGGTGCAGAACGGGCCGATCAGCATCGGTGAGTTACGATACGTAAAAGTCATTAAAATCAAATTGTTTGAGAATCATGGGAACTCAAACAAACAAATTTTCCTTAATTAGATTAACGACACAACAATGCGTGTCTAATATAGTAAGGCTTCTCGACTTGCAAGATCTTAAGAAGCTTTATTTTATGAATTTTTTTAATATTTAATTATTTTATAATTATTATTATAATTATTATAATTATTATTATAATTATTATAATAATTATTATTATTATATTATTATATTATTATTATTATTATTAATTATTATTATTTAATTATTTTTATATTTAACGAGTATGACGAAATTTCCGGCTTTAAATTAACGACAAAATAACAATTAGTTGGTATAACTGTTTGACTTGATTGAAGCAAAGAAAATCCAAGCAATAAGTCTGAGAACAACTCAATCAAACTGAGTTGAAATACTCGTAGTGGAATTTCATTTACAATTATTGTCGCATTATAAAAAAATTTCCGGCTTTAAGTTAACGATTTTCTCCAAACCCGCCAACAGGCATCAACGCCAACGCCATGCAGTTCTACCTGAGCGGCATTTCGCATCCTTGGAAAATCTTCTGCAACCCGAGCCACCTGGACCACGGAGTCCTTATTGTTGGATATGGCATGAAGGGCACCGAGCCGTACTGGATCATCAAGAACTCCTGGGGCACCAGCTGGGGCAACAAGGGCTACTACCTGGTGTACCGGGGCGATGGCACCTGCGGTCTGAACCAGATGTGCACCAGCGCCCAGGTGAAATAAAGAAAATCGATGCTGAACTCGATTTTAAACGCGAATTTCTTCGGATAAAAAGGATAAAATAAATTTTAAAAAATATTTAATCTACTACTCATAAGTGACAGTAGCATGCAGTGAGCAGTATATATTAAATTTTTACGCCAGAAACAAATCGATTACACTATAATAAATATTTTATTCCGGTGAGGACAGCCTGTCTTGATTCTTTCTAAATGGAGCTCTTTAAATTTTTTTGGGCATGCACCATTTTGCCCAAATACTTTTGTTCTCCACAGCAAATAATATGCATCTCTAATTAAAACATTCTTTCTATTATCAAAAAACGAATCAAATAAACTCGTTGATTTTCTATTTCTAAGAATATTAATCGATTTGATTTTTATCATAACATATTTAAAAATATACACTCAGTGCATTGGCGCGGGTCATTCAACGGGTGCCGTGAATGAGGGGGAGGCGTGAATGAGGGTGTGCCGTGAATGAGGGGGTGCCGTGAATGAGGGGGTGCCGTGAATGAGGGGGAGGCGTGAATGAGGGTGTGCCGGGAATGAGGGGGTGCCGTGAATGAGGGGGTGCCGTGAATGAGGGGGAGGCGTGAATGAGGGTGTGCCGTGAATGAGGGGGTGCCGTGAATGAGATGGCGCCGTGAATGAGGGGGAGCCGTGAATGAGGGGGGTCGGGAATGAGGGGGCCGGGAATGAGGGGGTGCCGTGAATGAGATGGCGCCGTGAATGAGGGGGCGCTGGAGGTGGTACCGTTTATACCGCACCGATAAATTGACAACTTTTCCTGCAATTGCTGAGCCGCTGGCCACGCAGAATTGGCAGTGAGGAAATTTGGTGGCGCCCGGACCACCCTGTCACACAGAGAGACAGGCTATGCTCTGAGATCAATCAGTAGCCAGTATTTATGATGAAGAGTAAGAGAAGAACAGCGCTAAGAGGCTGAGCTGAGTAAGATGGCAAACAGAATTCCCTATGGAGCTTAGCAGGATAAATCCCAGTCCTTCATCATCTATGCCATGGGGAGGCTGCAGGGTGGGGCTTCACAGGGTAGCAGAAGGCACGCGTGATTGCGCATGGGACTGCGATGCAGCAATGACAGGATTATGTGCTGTTGCCGCTGGATCCCCTGCTAACGGCGTGTGCGTTCGAGAGTTTCGCCCGAAGTGTTCCATATGGCGCTGGGCCATCGGGAGGGTCAAGATTTATGACCAGTGAGTGAGCTGGGCAGCTCAGGGCTGGGGCTGCGGAGCTTGAAGCATTTTGTTGCTGGCTTACAGTCTCTATCTGTCTGTCTGTCTGTCTGTCTGTCTGTCTGTCTGTCTGTCTGTCAGTTTGTCTGTCTGTCTGTCTGTCTGTCTGTCTGTCTTAGTGTCTGTCTGTCTGTCTGTCTTAGTGTCTGTCTGTCTGTCTGTCTTAGTGTCTGTCTTAGTGTCTGTCTGTCTGTCTGTCTGTCTGTCTGTCTGTCTGTCTGTCTGTCTGTCTGTCTGTCTGTCTGTCTGTCTGTCTGTCTGTCTGTCTGTCTGTCTGTCTGTCTGTCTGTCTGTCTGTCTGTCTGTCTGTCTGTCTGTCTGTCTGTCTGTCTGTCTGTCTGTCTGTCTGTCTGTCTGTCTGTCTTAGTGTCTGTCTGTCTGTCTGTCTGTCTGTCTGTCTGTCTGTCTGTCTGTCTGTCTGTATTAGTGTCTGTATTAGTGTCTGTCTTAGTGTCTGTATTAGTGTCTGTATTAGTGTCTGTATTAGTGTCTGTCTTAGTGTCTGTATTAGTGTCTGTATTAGTGTCTGTATTAGTGTCTGTCTTAGTGTCTGTCACACACGCAGCTCATCCCAGTCTCCCCGGATCCCTTAGATGAAGCAGTCCGAGAAGCCGCCGCTACCAAAGGCAGACGGTGGCGCGTGCTCGAGTGGCGGCGGGCTCCGCATGAGCTGGCAGCCGCATAGCAAAAATTTCCCAGCTTCGATGACGTCATCCTCACAGTTTGAGACACTGGTGGACAATTGCTTGATAGAGCTCTCTTTTTTAAAAGAAAAAAGCCCAAAAGATGCTCATTGCTTGTGGGAATAGAAGTGAACAACTGATAGAGGAATTCATAATCTGAGCGGCTGTGTCCGGTGACGCTACTCGCTCCCCTCTCCCTCATTCTCCGAAGCTAAAACTGATGGGGATCCGTCAGTCAAACAGACTGACTGGATAAGGGGGCCGGTCTGGGGGATGCAGTTTCAGCTTCATCGGAGATGGAGCCCAGTAGCCTTGAGGGCACTTGTTGGGCCGCCCGCCCTGGCCGCCCCGTTAGCCCCGCGGGGTGGGGCGTGACGGACAGCTCAGCCACGGGCCAGTTCAGAAAAAGAAGCAGAAAGGGAGACAGGAAAGGGCGGGAAATTCATCCTATCTATTAGTAAGAGAAATATCTGAGCTGAAAGATGGAGAACTCGAGACAGGGGGTTAAAATTTATGGGATTCTGAGCTGCATCATCGTTGTGGCCACACTGACATCGTCTCGCTACCAGCGCATGATACACGCTCACACTGGGTGTACAGCGGCACTTTGACTTTCTAATGTACAGTCTCTGTGCCTTGGGGATCGGCAGTCATAGGTGTGAATCTAAAAGCCATAAATTATTGTTTCGGAATCGAACCCGGGGTGTCTAGTGTTGAAAATTAGACAAAAAAGAAACTTTAATAAATCGATGCTTGTTATCAAAATTGACAGGCTGTCAACGATTTCACTGAAATTTCGGTTCAGTTCTGCTCCGCCTGCCTTCAGGGGACGCTTCGAGTTTGGATTGTCTGCTAAGCTCAAAGCAGAAATTCGATCCAGCCTGCAGAGAAAGATGTCTGTCTTGAAGAATTGAAGAATGATAAATAATGCGGGCTGGGGACTGAGCAGGGTGGCTCTTGTGTAGAGAATTGGATTGCGGAGCTTTTTGAGCAAATCAATTTCTGCTGTCTCTCGGTATTGACAGAGGAATTGACCACAGTGAGTTGCTGGCCAGCTCTGCTTTTGCTCTGGAACTGCGTTCAGATCTGATCGCTATTTGGTCCCAGAGAGATCTCTCTCTGATTTCTCCCTGGTCTCTCTCTGATCTCTCTGTTCTCTCTCTGATCTCTCTCTGATCTCTCTGATCTCTCTCTGATCTCTCTCTGATCTCTCTCTGATCTCTCTGTTCTCGCTCTGATCTCTCTCTGATCTCTCTCTGATCTCTCTCTGATCTCTCTCTGATCTCTCTCTGATCTCTCTGTTCTCTCTCTGATCTCTCTCTGATCTCTCTCTGATCTCTCTCTGATCTCTCTCTGATCTCTCGCTGATCTCTCTCTGACCTCTCTCTGATCTCTCTCTGATCTCTCTCTGATCTCTCTCTGACCTCTCTCTGATCTCTCTCTGATCTCTCTCGGATCTCTCTCTGATCTCTCTCTGATCTCTCTCGGATCTCTCTCGGATCTCTCTCTGATCTCTCTCTGATCTCTCTCTGATCTCTCGCTGATCTCTCTCTGACCTCTCTCTGATCTCTCTCTGATCTCTCTCTGATCTCTCTCTGACCTCTCTCTGATCTCTCTCTGATCTCTCTGATCTCTCTCTGATCTCTCTCTGATCTCTCTCTGATCTCTCGCTGATCTCTCTCTGATCTCTCTCTGATCTCTCTGATCTCTCTCTGATCTCTCTCTGATCTCTCTGATCTCTCTCTGATCTCTCTCTGATCTCTCTGATCTCTCTCTGATCTCTCTGATCTCTCTCTGATCTCTCTCTCTCTCTCTCTGATCTCTCTGATCTCTCTCTGATCTCTCTCTGATCTCTCTCTGATCTCTCCCTGATCTCTTTCTGATCTCTCAAATTTCTTTCAATACTCATTTCATATATTTATCTCTCAATCTTTCCATCCCTGAGTCAGTTTGTTTACCATGTTGTTTGGGCAAAGTCAAAAACGCGGTCCCCCAGGGGGCAGTGCTTAGTGGCTGGCATGAAAGCAAAAGTGGGTCTTCAGCGCACAGTCAGTTTGATTGCATAATTCCAATGTTGTTAATAATGCAATGTTAAACACAATGCCAATACAGCAAACAATGGCTGCCTCTTGGCAAAGCATTGCCTGCAAGGTGACTGAGAGTGTGGCCATATAGGCCCAATTTTAGCCAGGAGCAGAGCATTATTAGCACGCGGGAGCAAATGAGCTCGGAGGATGAGTCACCCATCCACCAGCAGAGACAGCGTGTGAAAGCCGAGAACGAAAGCGAAAGTTCTCCAAAAGCTGCAGCAGTGACATCCTACCAGCCTGACGCAACAGACAGCCTCAGGGACTGCTGGCTTGACCAGGACGACTTCATTGTCATTTCACGCCTGGCCGACTTCTGCAGTGAGCGACTGACTGACCGATGCAGCATTGATGAATTGATGAGGCTAGCAGCCTGTTTGACATGACAGCACAGTGACACTCTCTTTCTCCCGGGGAAATATGCTCAAAAAAGGTTGTTAATCTTTCAAGCGTGACTCTCGCTCTGTGCCTCACTGAGCGCGACTCAAAGAGTTGGATTTTGCTTTTTCTTGTTATACGAAAGAAGAAATTCAGGCACCCCGAATTCTAAATTGCTGTTGTCCACAATCTTGTCCACCATCTTGTCCCCCATCTTGTCCCACCACCTGGTCCACCATCTTGTCCACCATCTTTTCTACCATCTTGTCCACAATGCTGTCCACCATCTTGTCCACCATCTTGTCCACAATCCTGTCCATGCACCATCTTGTCCACAATCCTGTCCATGCACCATCTTGTCCACCATCTTGTCCACCATCTTGTCCACCATCTTGTCCACCATCTTGTCCACCATCTTGTCCACAATCCTGTCCACCATCTTGTCCACCATCTTGTCCACCATCTTGTCCACCATCTTGTTCACCATCTTGTCCACCATATTTTCTACCATCTTGTCCACAATGCTGTCCACCATCTTGTCCACCATCTTGTCCACAATCCTGTACATGCACCATCTTGTCCACCATCTTGTCCACCATATTTTCTACCATCTTGTCCACAATGCTGTCCACCATCTTGTCCACCATCTTGTCCACAATCCTGTCCATGCACCATCTTGTCCACCATCTTGTCCACCATCTTGTCCACCATCTTGTCCACAATCCTGTCCACCATCTTGTCCACCATCTTGTCCACCATCTTGTCCACCATCTTGTTCACCATCTTGTCCACCATATTTTCTACCATCTTGTCCACAATGCTGTCCACCATCTTGTCCACCATCTTGTCCACAATCCTGTCCATGCACCATCTTGTCCACCATCTTGTCCACCATCTTGTCCACCATCTTGTCCACCATCTTGTCCACCATCTTGTCCACAATCCTGTCCACCATCTTGTCCCACCACCTGGTCCACCATCTTGTCCACCATCTTTTCTACCATCTTGTCCACAATGCTGTCCACCATCTTGTCCACCATCTTGTCCACAATCCTGTCCATGCACCATCTTGTCCACCATCTTGTCCACCATCTTGTCCACCATCTTGTCCACAATCCTGTCCACCATCTTGTCCACCATCTTGTCCACCATCTTGTCCACCATCTTGTTCACCATCTTGTCCACCATCTTTTCTACCATCTTGTCCACAATGCTGAACACAATGTTGTCCACTATCTTGTCCCACCATCTTGTCCACCACCTTATCTTCTAGACCTTCTATAGATATTGAATGACCAATGAAATTTAATTAAAATAATATATTTTACACCAATGGCATTGTTTCCGAGGTGAAAACTTTTAGAATTATTAAAATCTGAATTTTTCTTCCGCCATCAAGGCCAAGCAAACTGATCGACTCAAACTCGCAGGCTGTCTGAAAAATATCTGGCAGACAATCTGGTGAAGCCGGCTTGCACAGCCCTACTGAGGTATTAAAAGTCACCGGAGCGGAGAAATTATTGGCAGCTGAATCTGATCACGTGACAGGCGCCATCAAAGCAACTCGGAGGAATCTGAGCAGCCATGAATCAGAAATTTTCTCGTCAAGAAACCCGAGCAGCCAAAGCGAGTAGAGAAGCGATGAAGATGGCTTGGTTAATAGCAGGTGTGCCGCACCGTCTTGTTAATTGCTTAGGCATGGTAAGGAGAGACAGATAGAGAATCAGATGAAGAGGTGAGTGCTAGCGAAATGGCAACTGTGAGACTCTATGCAGGCAAGACTGTCGGGAAAGCTGAGTCGCCAATATCTGGTTCTGTAAGCAAGAATCTCAGCAGAGATCTTTTTTCTGTAAGTTAAAATTAATTATTATATGATGCGAGGAAAACTAACGGAGCAGTTGCGGAGATGCAGACTCGGGGGCGTGTTGAAGGGACACCGACAGAAGAGGTGTAGAGGGAAGAAGAGGGGAGAGGAGAGGAGAGGAGAGGAGAGGAGAGGAGAGGAGAGGAGAGGAGAGGAGAGGAGAGGAGAGGAGAGGAGAGGAGAGGAGAGGAGGGAGAGGAGAGGAGAGGAGAGGAGAGGAGGGGAGAGGAGAGGAGAGGAGAGGAGAGGAGAGGAGGGGAGAGGAGAGGAGAGGAGAGGAGAGGAGAGGAGAGGAGAGGAGAGGAGAGGAGAGGAGAGGAGAGGAGAGGAGAGGAGAGGAGAGGAGAGGAGAGGAGAGGAGAGGAGAGGAGAGGAGGGGAGGGGAGAGGAGAGGAGAGGAGAGGAGAGGAGAGGAGGGGAGAGGAGAGGAGAGGAGAGGAGAGGAGAGGAGGGGAGAGGAGAGGAGAGGAGAGGAGAGGAGAGGAGGGGAGAGGAGGGGAGAGGAGGGGAGAGGAGAGGAGGGGAGAGGAGAGGAGGGAGAGGAGGGGAGAGGAGAGGAGAGGAGAGGAGAGGAGAGGAGAGGAGAGGAGAGGAGAGGAGGGGAGAGGAGAGGAGAGGAGAGGAGAGGAGAGGAGAGGAGAGGAGAGGAGAGGAAAGGAGAGGAGAGGAGGGGAGAGGAGAGGAGGGAGAGGAGAGGAGGGGAGAGGAGGGAGAGGAGAGGAGAGGAGAGGAGAGGAGAGGAGATGAGAGGAGAGGAGAGGAGAGGAGAGGAGAGGAGAGGAGAGGAGAGGAGAGGAGGGGAGAGGAGAGGAGAGGAGAGGAGAGGAGAGGAGGGGAGAGGAGTGGAGAGGAGTGGAGAGGAGAGGAGAGGAGTGGAGAGGAGAGGAGAGGAGGGGAGAGGAGGGGAGAGGAGAGGAGAGGAGGGGAGAGGAGGGGAGAGGAGAGGACAGGAGAGGAGGGGAGAGGAGGGGAGAGGAGTGGAGAGGAGAGGAGAGGAGGGGAGAGGAGGGGAGAGGAGAGGAGAGGAGGGGAGAGGAGGGGAGAGGAGAGGACAGGAGAGGAGGGGAGAGGAGGGGAGAGGAGGGGAGAGGAGAGGAGAGGAGGGGAGAGGAGAGGAGGGGAGAGGAGAGAAGGGGAGAGGAGGGGAGAGAAAGAGAGGACAAGAGAGGGAGAGAGTAGAGATATTATTGGAAGGTAGAAGGAGATTAGAAAGGCCCAGTAGACACAGGCACCGACAAGGTGAAGCCAGTGAGAGGCGGCGATGCCACTGCGAGAGATCGGTGAGCGAAGGGACAAAGGACAGGAGAAGCGAATGGTGGATGAGAGAATGGGTGATCCAGCATAATAAATGCAGACCAGCAGTCGCACACACGCAGAGAGAGTCTATAAAATTGCTACAAAAGCGGCTTGTGGAGCTCAGCTGCCTGGGAGATTGGCTTCAGCTCGAGAACAGATGAAGACTCCGGATAAGACTGGAATGCCTTCGTAATTGCGGAAATCCGACCGTCAACCCCCTCCCCCTCTCTGCGGGGTGCCGAGCGCAGCGGGGGTGTCGAGGCGGCCGGCACCGGCCTCGAAGAACTGTCGAAACACTTTTTTGCCCCCCCCTGTTCTAAAATAATTTTTCTTTTTACGCACTGGCGCGTTCGGGCCGCTCAGATGCCTTATCAGATGCGCAGCAGGGCGCCTTCAAGGCTCTCTGCGTTTTTTTCTTGTCCAGCCACTGCCTCAGTCATGACCATATGGCTCTTGGGGCGGCTTCACGTAGATATGGCAGCTCGAGGGGGAGATACAGGGAAGGAAGGGAGAGAAGGAGGGGAGGGAGATGTGGAGAGGGAGATGTGGAGAGGGAGATGTGGAGAGGGAGATGTGGAGAGGGAGATGTGGAGAGGGAGATGTGGAGAGGGAGATGTGGAGAGGGAGATGTGGAGAGGGAGATGTGGAGAGGGAGATGTGGAGAGGGAGATGTGGAGAGGGAGACACAGAGAGGGAGATGTGGAGAGGGAGATGTGGAGAGGGAGATGTGGAGAGGGAGATGTGGAGAGGGAGATGTGGAGAGGGAGATGTGGAGAGGGAGATGTGGAGAGGGAGATGTGGAGAGGGAGATGTGGAGAGGGAGGTGTGGAGAGGGAGATGTGGAGAGGGAGATGTGGAGAGGGAGATGTGGAGAGGGAGATGTGGAGAGGGAGATGTGGAGAGGGAGATGTGGAGAGGGAGATGTGGAGAGGGAGATATGGAGAGGGAGATGTGGAGAGGGAGATGTGGAGAGGGAGATGTGGAGAGGGAGGTGTGGAAAGGGAGATGTGGAGAGGGAGATGTGGAGAGGGAGATGTGGAGAGGGAGATGTGGACAGGGAGATGTGGACAGGGAGACATGGAGAGGGAGATGTGGAAAGGGAGATGTGGAGAGGGAGACATGGAGAGGGAGATGTGGAGAGGGAGATGTGGAGAGGGAGATGTGGAGAGGGAGATGTGGAGAGGGAGATGTGGAGAGGGAGATGTGGAGAGGGAGATGTGGAGAGGGAGATGTGGAGAGGGAGATGTGAGGAGGGAGACGTGGGAGACAGGTGGGAGGGAACTAATGTCTGAAAATGGTAGTCCCATACTGAAAGCTAATTTCCCATTACGGGGCTCAGCGGCTCAGATGCCTTAGCAATATTATAGCCCTCACAGCGGGGCTTTGAAGGCAGTCGTTGCCTTCTGCCCGCTTCCTGCTGTCAAGTCCATACGGCTCTCGCAGCGGGGCTCCTTTTCAGACCCCAGCAGGGCGCGCCTGAACTACAAGCGGTGGTCTAGTCAAACACCGCCCGACCGACCACAATGGCAATGGGGCTCAGAGGGGAAGCAATTTTCGGGAAATTAAGAGGCGCACGAAGAGGACCGGCTCGGTCCAGAATCAATGGAAGCGCCTGCTCGAAGTCACGCGATGGGTTGTTTGAGAAAAGAATTGAGAGAAAAAAGAGAATGAAGTGTGGGCCAAGCCCGACCGACAAAGGCTGTTTATTGGCGTATAGAGTTTCTTTAAGGAAAGTTAATTAATTCTCGTGCCTCATCGTCTACAGTTTGAGAAGAATCGAGGGCGAGAGCGAAACTCGAGTGGCCGAGCAAAGCGTTCTCAATTTCATATTTTCAAGTCTGGCAGTGGGCGACAAAGAGCCCGTGATCCCCAAACTCCCACGATTGGAGTTCCCGCGTCTGTGCGGGCTCAACCGGGCGTGAACTGCGATTGGCGCAGCTGATCCTTTCACTGACGTCGCTTAGCCTCGTGTCGGCTTTTGATGATGCATTGAATCTGATGCTGGCCTGGGGCCGATGACGGGGTGAAACTGAACAGCCGTTGACCCTCCAGCCGTAGCGATAAGCCTGGGCAGCTGGCACCAGCTGACACGGTCGCAGTTTCTGTCGGGGATTTTTCGGGATCAAAAAAATCTCCGCGACAATGACGATGACCGAAGGGGTGACAGATTTTTTTCTTTCTTTCTTGAAAATTAAAAGGCGCCGCTTCCGGCTTGGGTTGACGCTGGCTGGGGGGGATTTTTAGCAACTAAATTGGCGGGGGGGGGGGAAATCCATATCGAGGAAAATCTCCCTCATTTATTGAGGGATTAGAAAGGATTTTTTATATTGCAATATCCCAATGCACACATATGCCGCTGCTTGGCTTGAATTATGCTCCGTGGAGTTCGAAACTAATCTGCCGTCTGGATTGGAGATTATAAATATAATCAGGGGGACATGGTCAGAGAACAGGGGGGCATTGGGGAGAGCACAGGGGTCATAGGAGAGGGCACAGGAGTCTTAGGGGAGGGCACAGGGGTCATATGAGAGGGTACATGGGTCTTAGGGGAGGGCACAGGGGTCATATGAGAAGGTACATGGGTTATAGGGGAGGGCACAGGGGTAATATGAGAGGGCACAGGGGTTAATAGGGGAGGGCACAGGGGTTTGGAAGAGGGCACAGGGGCACAAGGGAGGTCAAAGGGGGCATAGTGGAAGTCACAGGGGACATAGTGGAGGTCACAGGGGGCATAGGGGAGGTCAAAGGGGGCATAGTGGAGGTCACAAGGGGCATAGTGGAAGTCACAGGGGGGCATAGTGGAAGTCACAGGGGACATAGTGGAGGTCACAGGGGGCATAGGGGAGGTCAAAGGGGGCATAGTGGAGGTCACAAGGGGCATAGTGGAAGTCACAGGGGGCATAGTGGAGGTCACAGGGGCATAGTGGAGGTCACAGGGGGCATAGTGGAGGTCACAGGGGGCATAGTGGAGGTCACAGGGGGCATAGTGGAGGTCACAGTGGGCATGGGGGAGGTCACGGGATTCCGTTAGGCGATAAGAAACTAAATCTAAATATACTAAATATCTAATATTTGTATGTCCATAACGCTCTAGAGACTTAAAGAACTAAAATCCGTTGTAAAACAAACTTCTTCGGGCTCAGGTCTAGACATCTCTGCTTAGTAGTCCCTATCCCTGCACATCGGCCGAGATTAGCCGCAAAAGTGTCGGTGATCCAGGAGGCCAGCGCGGTGACAGGAAACACCGGTTTCGGGCCGGTGGTCGCTCCTTGAAACTCCCCACTTACTTACTCCCTGGGCCCTCCCGGCCCTCCAGTCGTGGGAATTTGACAGCAGGCGCTTCAACCCCCACCCCGCTCTGGCTGATTCACCCGCCCATTCGCTCCACCTCCTTCAAACCAGCCCCAATCCCGATTTTAGTTGTCAAAGTCTCGAAAAAATCCCCTTACAAAAGGCAGCACTTGGCGAGCTCAGGCTGGCTGGCATTGCCGTTCGCCATGCTGCAAGATTCAGTTCCGCCTTTCTCGCTATACTGTACAGAAACTCGGGCGCGTACAGACCCCCCCCCCCGGGGGAGGCATTATGCTTCGAAGTATTAGGCCGGAGTGGAGGCGAGGGGTTATAAAGATTGCGTCATCATCAGCATCATCAACGGGGCAGTAGCAGCAGCTTTCTTCTTCTACTAAAAGATCCTCGCCATTATTGCTGAAATCTGCTTCGAATAATATTAATGCCCGCTCTGTTCGGCAATTTTTGGCGGGATGGGGAACTGAATTTTCTTCGTTGCTTTCAGGGAGGGTCGCTGCAGGGAGAGTTCCACTGCTGCACTGAGAAGAGAAAGGGAAGAGGGAGAGAGGGAGAGGAGAGAGAGTAGGGCACCTCCAATCTCAGGCGTTGACACGGTGAAAAAGGACTGATAAGTAAATTATTTTATATTGCTGATATTTCAAATCTGGTAAATTCTTCGTCAGGGCGAGTAGGAGAGAGGGAGGAAAGGAGAGAGAGGAAGAGAGGGAGAGAGGGAGAGAGGGAGAGACGGAGAGAGGGAGGGAAAGGAGAGAGAAGAAGAGAGGGAGAGAGGGAGAGGGGGAGAGGGAGAGAGGGAGAGAGGGAGAGAGAGGAGAGAGGAGAGAGGGAGAGGGAGAGAGGGAGAGGAAGAGAGGGAGAGGGAGAGGGAGAGAGGGAGAGGGAGAGAGGGAGAGGAAGAGAGGGAGAGGGAGAGAGGAGAGAGGGAGAGGGAGAGAGGGAGAGGGAGAGGGAGAGGGAGAGGGAGAGAGGGAGAGGGAGAGAGGGAGAGGGAGAGAGGGAGAGGGAGAGAGGGAGAGGGAGAGGGAGAGAGGGAGAGGGAGAGGGAGAGGGAGAGAGGGAGAGGGAGAGAGGGAGAGGGAGAGAGGGAGAGGAAGAGAGGGAGAGGGAGAGGGAGAGAGGGAGAGGAAGAGAGGGAGAGGGAGAGGGAGAGAGGGAGAGGGAGAGAGGGAGAGGGAGAGGGAGAGAGGGAAAGGAAGAGAGCTCTTATTGCTTCTGCTGCGCTGAAGACAGGCCGGGAGAGAAAGAAAAAGAGAGAAAGTCAATCAGTCACGCAGGCTCTCCTCCGCTCTTGAAAGCCTGGCCCCAGCCTCCTTCATCGCCCACCGAGTCACTAATGTTCAGCCAATGCCTGGGGGATGCGGGGAAACCTATCCATAATTGCATGGATAGAAAGAAGGGCGAGGGGATGTGGGAAGACTGGGATATCCCCGTGGCAACGGCAGCTGTAACGACGCTGCAAAATACCTGGCGCTAAGCTGCCACCAGCCCATTCCGCACGGCTTGATAGACAAGTGTTGCTACCAATGCCATTATAATTATAATTATCATAATCCCCTGTATTAATTGCATGGAAATTATTGCCTGACAATGCAGACTGATGCCCCCAGCTGAGTTGCATTGCGTGACCAACAGCTTCGTAGCTTCAAAGAGCCGAGCTCTCCTTCGAATCCCTCACAGCGGGGGGGGCTTCAGACTTCAGTTAGCAACGGCAGACTCTCCATATCACTTCCTAGCTACTGTGGAATAAACACGGCGACTGCTTCTCAAATTCTTTTTGTATCTTAGGGGGGCAGGATTTGCCCGGAGATAGAGATTTATGAAGTTATCAACTGTTTTTCGCGCAGCTCGCAATAAATTATCATTGTCTGGATTTCTGAGTCAGGCTAGCGCTCTACTCACAAAATCTACCAGGGAAATCTTGCAAATACATGTAAAACTGTCTAGATAAGCGCGCACTATCACAGAAGCGCGAAGTTGTATAAGCGCGCACTATCACAGAAGCGCGAAGTTGTATAAGCGCGCACTATCATAGGATGAGGCAGTTGTACAAGCGCGCACTATCACAGAAGCGCGAAGTTGTATAAGCGCGCACTATCACAGAAGCGCGAAGTTGTATAAGCGCGCACTATCACAGAAGCGCGAAGTTGTATAAGCGCGCACTATCATAGGATGGGGCAGTTGTATAAGCGCGCACTATCACAGAAGCGCGAAGTTGTATAAGCGCGCACTATCATAGGATGGGGCAGTTGTATAAGCGCGCACTATCACAGAAGCGCGAAGTTGTATAAGCGCGCACTATCATAGGATGGGGCAGTTGTATAAGCGCGCACTATCACAGAAGCGCGAAGTTGTATAAGCGCGCACTAACACAGAAGGGCTCTACACACTATGCTAAATCAGTATCGAGTACAATCTAACCCTCGCATAGTAACAAAAACATTCTTTCACAGAATTTAAGCTATAAATTCGCAGGGCTTACAGAATAATTGGACCCGACCAAAGTAGAATTTCTGCTTCAACTCTTGGCTAACCTTAAAGCAGCTCAAACTTTTCGGTCTCTGTCTCAGATTCTTGACTTTCCAGTAAAAAAAATTTCTGACCCAAATTTCGGCCGTTTAAGAAATTTAAAGAAACTCATTTGTTCTGCTAATTAGGCCCTATAAAGAATCGTCGGCCTGCATCGTTTAAAATGCATCAATTAGTCACGTGCGCACACCTAGCCGAGCTTGCGTGCGTCATTTACCGCTTAGCCGTGTGAGGAGGCATTGGAACCCACATGAACTCACCTTAAATACATAATAGCGCCCACGGAACTCTGGAACTCTGGAACCCACATCAGCTCCCATGGAATCCACACCAGCTCCCATGGAACCCACATCAGCTCACTGCAACCCACATCAACTCCCATGGAACCCACATCAGCTCACTGCAACCCACACCAGCTCCCATGGAATCCACATCAGCTCACTGCAACCCACATCAACTCCCATGGAACCCACATCAACTCCCATGGAACCCACATCAGCTCCCATGGAATCCACATCAGCTCACTGCAACCCACATCAACTCCCATGCAACCCACATCAACTCCCATGGAATCCACACCAGCTCTCATGGAACCCGCATCAGCTCCCATGGAATCCACATCAGCTCCCATGGAATCCACATCAGCTCCCATGGAACCCACATCAGCTTCCATGGAATCCACATCAGCTCCCATGGAATCCACATCAGCTCCCATGGAATCCACATCAGCTCCCATGGAACCCACATCAGCTTCCATGGAATCCACATCAGCTCCCATGGAATCCACATCAGCTCCCATGGAATCCACATCAGCTCCCATGGAATCCACACCAGCTCCCATGGAACCCGCACCAGCTCCCATGGAATCCACATCAGCTCCCATGGAATCCACATCAGCTTCCATGGAATCCACATCAGCTCCCATGGAACCCGCATCAGCTCCCATGGAACCCACATCAGCTCCCATGGAATCCACATCAGCTCCCATGGAATCCACATCAGCTCCCATGGAACCCACATCAGCTCCCATGGAATCCACATCAGCTCCCATGGAATCCACACCAGCTCCCATGGAACCCGCACCAGCTCCCATGGAATCCACATCAGCTCCCATGGAATCCACATCAGCTCCCATGGAACCCACATCAGCTTCCATGGAATCCACATCAGCTCCCATGGAACCCGCATCAGCTCCCATGGAACCCACATCAGCTCCCATGGAATCCACATCAGCTCCCATGGAATCCACATCAGCTCCCATGGAATCCACATCAGCTCCCATGGAACCCACATCAGCTCCATGGAATCCACATCAGCTCCCATGGAATCCACATCAGCTCCCATGGAATCCACATCAGCTCCCATGGAACCCACATCAGCTTCCATGGAACCCACATCAGCTTCCATGGAATCCACATCAGCTCCCATGGAATCCACATCAGCTTCCATGGAATCCACATCAGCTTCCATGGAATCCACATCAGCTCCCATGGAATCCACATCAGCTCCCATGGAATCCACATCAGCTTCCATGGAATCCACATCAGCTCCCATGGAATCCACATCAGCTCCCATGGAATCCACATCAGCTCCCATGGAATCCACACCAGCTCCCATGGAACCCGCACCAGCTCCCATGGAATCCACATCAGCTCCCATGGAATCCACATCAGCTTCCATGGAATCCACATCAGCTCCCATGGAACCCGCATCAGCTCCCATGGAACCCACATCAGCTCCCATGGAATCCACATCAGCTCCCATGGAATCCACATCAGCTCCCATGGAACCCACATCAGCTCCCATGGAATCCACATCAGCTCCCATGGAATCCACACCAGCTCCCATGGAACCCGCACCAGCTCCCATGGAATCCACATCAGCTCCCATGGAATCCACATCAGCTCCCATGGAACCCACATCAGCTTCCATGGAATCCACATCAGCTCCCATGGAACCCGCATCAGCTCCCATGGAACCCACATCAGCTCCCATGGAATCCACATCAGCTCCCATGGAATCCACATCAGCTCCCATGGAATCCACATCAGCTCCCATGGAACCCACATCAGCTTCCATGGAATCCACATCAGCTCCCATGGAATCCACATCAGCTCCCATGGAATCCACATCAGCTCCCATGGAACCCACATCAGCTTCCATGGAACCCACATCAGCTTCCATGGAATCCACATCAGCTCCCATGGAATCCACATCAGCTTCCATGGAATCCACATCAGCTTCCATGGAATCCACATCAGCTCCCATGGAATCCACATCAGCTCCCATGGAATCCACATCAGCTCCCATGGAACCCGCATCAGCTCCCATGGAATCCACATCAGCTCCCATGGAATCCACATCAGCTTCCATGGAATCCACACCAGCTCCCATGGAACCCGCACCAGCTCCCATGGAATCCACATCAGCTCCCATGGAATCCACATCAGCTCCCATGGAATCCACATCAGCTTCCATGGAATCCACACCAGCTCCCATGGAACCCGCACCAGCTCCCATGGAATCCACATCAGCTCCCATGGAATCCACATCAGCTCCCATGGAACCCACATCAGCTCCCATGGAATCCACATCAGCTCCCTCATAGACTTCCTCCGGGATTTCAACCGGGAAGTTCTTGAAAAAAACATGTACCAATTCTGCAAAACATCCCCTAATCCCAGTTAGAATCCACGCAAGAGGCGCGGTTCCCTCCAGCCGACCCCTCTTGCCCTTCCCCGACAGCCCGGACGGACAGTCCAAGGAGCAATTGTGCCAGCCCCGCCAAACCCAGGTTAGAAGGCAGAAGCAAGCAGGTCTTGACGACTGGCTGAAGAAAAAACACAGGCAGACAGGCAGGCGGACAGGCATTCACTCGCTCAAACCGGCCGATTATGTAATAACGCGATGTGCGGCAGAGTTTCTACATGAAGATGATGATGAGCTGTGAGAAAGAATAATAATGCCCCAGCCTCCCATCCAGATCCCTGTGGGGTGAATCCCTTGTAGAAGAAGCTCGCAGACATTAGCCATTATTATTAGTGTTGTTATAATTAAAAGGCAAGGGGCTCATTGAAAAAGCTGCTGCCGATGCCGCATCCGGGGCAAGCAAGCAAGCAAAGGGTTGTGTTTTTTCCTGCAAAAATTTCCCTTTCCATAATTTCTCAAATTTTAGACCGATTGGATTGGACACCCCGGATCTGGCCAATCATGAGGCAGCTTTCCTATCTTTCCTCTCTCTCTTCTGTCTCTCTCTCTCCCGGGGTCTGAATAAGACCATGGAAAAAAGCAATTTATTTTAGACAGCTCAACTCATTCTTGGAATGCTCTCTGGTTGGTGCTACAGCTGTCATCATTAGGTGTAAATAGCTCATCAAGCTATAGACCAGTCCGGACACATCGCCATAGACCAGTCCGGACACATCGCCATAGACCAGTCCGGACACATTGCCATAGACCAGTCCGGACACATCGCCATAGACCAGTCCGGACACATCGCCATAGACCAGTCCGGACACATCGCCATAGACCAGTCCGGACACATCGCCATAGACCAGTCCGGACACATCGCCATAGACCAGTCCGGACACATTGCCATAGACCAGTCCGGACACATCGCCATAGACCAGTCCGGACACATTGCCATAGACCAGTCCGGACACATTGCTGCAGGCACAGAGACAATGAAAGAGACGTCGCCCACCAATAGTAACCCAGCATCCGCTGCTTCATCGGAAGCTCCGTTACTTCTGGTCTCAACAGCGGCGGCGGCTGCGGCTGCTCATTCCGCCGACAAGACGCAGACAGCAGCGACCACGGCAACAACCACAATGACTCCCACAACAGCCGGCTCCACAGCCTCTGAAGAATACGCCGATGCTCAAACTTCTGACGGAGCAACTCTGAAGGTGCGCCTCGCTGATGACTATCACGATGGCGACGTCGGCGCCGGTGGTGGTGGCCACCGAGGAAGCCGAAGCAGCGGCTGCTCGGCCACGTCAATCGCTCTGGCCGTCCTGCTGGCCGGCTTCGCAGTCGCCCTGCTGGTGCTTGGGCTGCTTTATTGCCTGGACCTGCGGTTCCAGTCCGGGCTCCGGCTGCCGCACCGAGCCCAGTTTCTCGGCTGCGACGGCGCCGACGGTAGCGGCGGCAGCGGCGAGGCGACATCGTTTGGCGACAACACCGACGATCCCTGCACCGGCGACTTCTACGCCAGGGCCTGCTCTGGCTACTCGGCGAGCCACCCGCTGCGCTGGCAGGCGGCCTCCGGGCGACTCGAATCGTCCAGGACTCGCCTGTCCGACACGCAGGAGGCCATCGAAGACGCGCTGGTGGAGCGGCTGTTCCACGGGCCGCAGGGCCCGGCCGCGCCGGCCTGGCAGTCGGCCGTCACCAACCTGACCCGGGCCTGCGCCAGAGCCGGCGCTGATTTCCCTCGCGACGAACTGCTCGACCTGCTGGCCGAACGGGACCACAACATTCGCCGACGCCTGCTGCCGCCGATGTCGTTCTTCAGCCGTCGCAGCCTCGGCTGGGCCGGCGGCAACGACAGCTGGGAGGCCACGCTGGGCCGCCTGGTAGGCAACGGGCTCGGCTTTGCCGTGGAACTGCGCCCAGAACCAGCGACAGCCGCGCAGACTGCGAACGCGGAGGCAGAGGCGGACGTCCTCAACTGGCTGCTGGAGCCGCGGCTGTCAAACATCGCACCGGGCAGCGACGCGGCCTCCGTGGCCGGGCTCGTCAAGGCGGCCTTCACCGACCTGCTGGGCCGCGGGGTGCCGCAGCTCATCGCCGAGGCGGTCGGGCGCTACCACGTCAGCCTGGCGAGGCTGCTGGCGGTCGTTGACGCCCCAGAGGAGCCGCCGCAGCTGCTGAGCCTGGACGAGGTGGCCGGGCTGTTTCCGGCTGGCTCGGCCGGCTGGGCGGCCTTCCGCTCGGCCGCTTTTCCTGGCTGGGCGAGCGGGCGATACCGCAGGCTGCGGGTACGGCGACCGGACACCCTGCGGCGGGTGCTGCGCCTCACGGCCAACCTGGACCCGGACAGCCTGGCCGGCTACGCCTTCGTCAACGCCCTGGCCGGCCTCGAGCGTTTCTCCGTCGGCCTAGCGGAGTTCTTCAACCAGCCCGGCCAGCGCGAGCTGCTCAGCCGACGTCAACCGCTGCCGCTGGGGCCGCCGCCGCCTCCGACGCAGCCCGAGACCATCGGACGCCGCTGCCTGCGCGTCGCCTTCGACTTGATGCCGTCGCCGTCGGCGTTGCCGCTTTTTCATCGGGGACGTCGCCGACTTGTGGCCGGCCTGCGGGCCCGTCTGGCCGACACGATCCGCGGCGCCTCGGACATCGAGCTGGCGGCAAAGGGCGGCCTCCTGCGCGCTCTGGACAGCGGCAGGTACGGCTACGCGTTCGGCGAGACCAACGAGGCGGCCGAGCTGCGAATGGCGAACGCCTACGGTGGCCTGGAGGCCAGACGGGAGGCCGGCTACCTGGGCATTGTGCTGAACATCCTGAGGCACCGTCGCATTGTTGGTCTCGGGTCTGCCTTTTACCGCGGCGGCAGCTCGACTGGGGACGTCGACGGAGGCCTGGGGCCGGCGCCGGCCCTGCTGGCCGAGCTGGCGACCCCGGGCCTGCGGTTCCCGCTGGCGGTGAACGCCCTGGCGCTGCGCCCGGCCGCCTTGGCCTTCCTCACCGCCCACGACTTGCTGGCGCGGCAGCCTCAGCTGGAGTCGCTGACGGTAATCCGCTGCGCCGCAGCCACCAATCGCAGCGGCTTCGGCCTGCCGGCGGAGTCGTCGGCGAGGCGGACAGCGGCGGACCGGCAGCTGCGGTCGGCCAGTTTGGCCCTGGCTGCTCTGCGGCCACCAGCCGCTGCTGACAGCAAGAAGGAGATCGACTTCGACCGCGACTTCCTGCTGACGGTGGGGCAGCTGCTGGCCTGCCATCGGTCGGCGCCGGGGCTAGAGACAACGGATACCGGCACGGGCCTCTCCATGGCCAGCCGGGCTCGCCTGATGGCGATTCTGCCCGAGTTCGGGCGGGCGTTCGGCTGCGGCCGGCCGCTTACCGGGACGGCTGCACCTGCTGCGTCAGCCGCTTGCCGACTGCTGCAGGTGGACGATTGAATGGCGACTGTTTCATAGTCAATAATAATTGGAGGCTGGAGGTCCTTCCTTAGAAAGTAGCTTCTATTTGAATTAAAAATTAGGTAGACTTTTTAAGGAAATAGTTTATTTGTTTAAAAGTTTGCTTTAAGCTGGCCCACCTAATGAAAACCGGTTGATTTCTTAGAAACTTATGCAGAAATAGGTTCTTTCTTAGAAACAGAGGAAAATTCTTGATAGAAATCGACGGGTTTCTTAGAACTGGTTCATCTTTATGGTAATCGTCTGTTGCTTTAATGAACGAGTGAATTTCCTTGAGATCAGTGGATAATCAATACCAATAATCAATGAAACAATACAAAGAATCTAGTATTGTTCATTTTCGAGTGATTACTTTTTGAAAATGTCTTGAAACATCGGTGCAGTTAAAATGAGTAATTGACTTTTAAACTCCATTTTCCATTTCTAAGAAATCGTTCAATCTTTTTGTTGTATCGAAGGCTGTTCCTGCAAAACAATAAGATTTTAAAATAGTAGCTTAAATAGTTCGTTAAAATTTAGAATAAAATTGAATTAAATTTGAATTAATTAACTTAGATAATTATAGTAAAATTTATTTAAATTTAAATAATCAAAATAATAGAATAATATATTTATACTAACTTCACTTCACTTTACTTTACTTTTAGCTGGTAAAAATGACTTATTTTTTTTTGCTAAAATTATCTAATTAATTGTGCTACTTCAAAAGTTGAATGCAGTTGCTGGACTTCACTGGATTTTCCAGCGAATCAAGCAGCAATTAATCAAAAAAACTTTGACCTCATTACGAATTGCGATACGATTTTTTTGCTGATAACCGACTTTGTGTTAAAATTCATGCAATTTCATCTTCATCTTGTACTACTTATAAATGTTAGCTGAATTTATACCATTATTCAACATTTTGACAGCTACAATGCCATATTTATATCTGTTGATTTTGAATTTTACAACTCATTTATCACTGTTAGCTAATTTAATATCGCACTTTCAAGTGTCCCAATCTGAATTTTGGACACAATTTTTTTTTCAAAAACTTTGCATGCTACTTAAAGTAGCGCTAATCGCTTGTACAAACCCTGGCATCCTTTTTACTTAGTTTTTACAAATAGTTCGGTAAAATAAATACACGGCAATGCAATGCACTCATGAGCTAGCTAATAATCATAGTTATAACAAAAATTAAAACGGCAATCCGACTGAATTAGTATTATTATTAATTTTAAACTCTAAAAAGTACACATGTACTTGTCATTTAAGTATAAAAATGAAACTTCTGTAAAAATCCAGTTTAAGAAATTTCATTTTTAGACCTTAGCGGGCAGGTAATTCCCTTTAAATAAATTCATTTATTCCTACGATTTACTACTTACATAGCTCTACGATCAGTAGTACAAAAACTTTTTTTATTCAAGTGTGGAATAAGGAACTGCTGTTTTTTTATTAAAAAACAATTCTATTGAATTTTTTTAGCAATTATTTTTGTTTCATTAACAGATGGCTAACAGATAGCTATTAGGGGATACAGTTTTTGCTGTGCCAGAACGGAGCACACGATTCAACAATTCTGCCAGAAGGTCGGATTTTTCAAATGCACCCCTGTGCGCCAAATTTCATCAGCACGTCGACCACATGTGTCCGCATCAGCTCTGGCTTTGTTGGTCACTGGCTTTCACCCAGGCGCAGTTTCTGGACCTTTAACAGGTGACAGCAAAAACTATTTGGTAGTTCGACGAGCAAAAAATGCGTTGGTGTTATGCCAACTGTTTACAAAACAAGTTTATTAGTGATGGAAGGGCAGAGGAGAAAAACGACAGAAAAAGCAAAGCACAAAGCAACAGAGTACAGCTGGGCAGTGCAGGATGAACTTTGAGCAGGAGCCAGTCTGGAGCACAGATACTAAAATAACTAGATAGGCCACTCAGGCATATATACTTAGTAAAACAGCTTTCTACTTTCAGTTCAGTAGCAAAGAAGAATACATAAACTATTTTATAAAAATAAAGCCAGCTAAAACGACTTTGATAAGTTTAGTTAGCCCAAGCTTGCAGGCGTAAACTGAACCATTTGCTAATTGGTTCAGCAATAATGTACATTGGCCAGTCCACTGAAATGTACATGGCAGCTTTAGGCTGGAATTCCGAGAAAGCCAATAAAAATTGGGGCGGGGCGGGGGAGGGGATGAAAGGCTCGGTTGGAGGGTATAAGCTGGGGGTAAGAGCCACTAAAATGAGCCTTGGCTTTAAAAATACATTAAAATGCTTCAGTTTAACTTGCTACTGAACTGAAAGTAGCTTACACGCAAATGTGCTGCGTGGCCCATCTTAGTTATTCTAATATCTGTGGTCTGGAGTAAGCATAAAACTATTGCTGTTAATGTTCCCTGCGAACAGGTGACAGCCTAGTGTACAAAAAATGCCGTATTGAGCAGAAGAAAACGCCATTATTTAGGTATTAGATAGACTTTAGCATATACATCAAAATTCAACTAGATTTAGATCGGACTGTATAAATCAGGGCTCGGCAAACTCTGGCCCACGAAGCGTCTCTATTTGGCTCTCGGGTCCATTGGAATTTGAAAATAGCGACCTAATGTTTCTCTCTGCTCAGCTCTCTTCTCTCTAATCTCATCCCTCCTCTCTCGTCTCCTCCTTCTTCCTCCTCTCTAGGATCTATCCTCATTTATTCCCTCGACTCTCCTTTCACTCATCTCCCTTCTTCTCTATTCCCTCTCCCCTCCACTGGCCTGCAGTCATGCTCTAGGGCTCTCTATCTGACCCTTTGAGGTAAAAAGGTTTGCCGACCCCAAGGTATTAGAGATATTAACTGACAGACTAGGCGCAATAACAGTAATAAATAACAATTGTTTTTGAATACATTTAGTATTTATATTGTTGAGGTGGTAGAGCAGCTGAATACTTTTACATTAGAAAAACACAAAGAGAAAAAATATTCAAAAAGCTAAAAAACTAAGGGTCTCGGTGCTCGTCTTCAAGGATATTCGGCCCCGCGAGTGTTCAACAGACCCTAGGGCTGCTCGACAGACCGAGGGCTCTCTCTCTCTCTCTCCCACTTTCCAGCCCAAGCAGAATGGGCGGCTCCTGCCTCCCCGCTGTGTCCTTGTCCTTGGACTAGAGCGCTCAGGGTGGAGCCCTAAGTCGGTGATGGAGGACTCAGGGAGAGTCGGTGATGGAGGACTCAGGGAGAGTCGGTGATGGAGGACTCAGGGAGAGTCGTTGATGGAGGACTCAGGGAGAGTCGGTGATGGAGGACTCAGGGAGAGCCGGTGGTGGAGGACTCAGGGAGAGCCGGTGGTGGAGGACTCAGGGAGAGTCGGTGGTGGAGGACTCAGGGAGAGTCGTTGATGGAGGACTCAGGGAGAGTCGGTGGTGGAGGACTCAGGGAGACTCATGGAGAGTCGGTGGTGGAGGACTCAGGGAGACTCATGGAGAGTCGGTGGTGGAGGACTCAGGGAGACTCATGGAGAGTCGGTGGTGGAGGACTCAGGGAGACTCATGGAGAGTCGGTGGTGGAGGACTCAGGGAGACTCATGGAGAGTCGGTGGTGGAGGACTCAGGGAGACTCATGGAGAGTCGGTGGTGGAGGACTCAGGGAGACTCATGGAGAGTCGGTGGTGGAGGACTCAGGGAGAGTCGGTGGTGGAGGAGGACTCAGGGAGAGTCGGTGATGGAGGACTCAGGGAGAGTCGGTGATGGAGGACTCAGGGAGAGTCGGTGATGGAGGACTCAGGGAGAGTCGGTGGTGGAGGAGGACTCAGGGAGAGTCGGTGATGGAGGACTCAGGGAGAGTCGGTGATGGAGGACTCAGGGAGAGTCGGTGATGGAGGACTCAGGGAGAGTCGGTGGTGGAGGACTCAGGGAGAGTCGGTGGTGGAGGACTCAGGGAGACTCATGGAGAGTCGGTGGTGGAGGACTCAGGGAGACTCAGGGAGAGCCGGTGGTGGAGGACTCAGGGAGACTCATGGAGAGTCGGTGGTGGAGGACTCAGGGAGAGTCGGTGGTGGAGGACTCAGGGAGACTCATGGAGAGTCGGTGGTGGAGGACTCAGGGAGAGTCGGTGGTGGAGGACTCAGGGAGAGTCGGTGGTGGAGGACTCAGGGAGAGTCGGTGGTGGAGGACTCAGGGAGAGCCGGTGGAGGTCTCAGGAAGTGAATTTTCAGCCAGACACTCAGGTCAAGGAATGCATGCTGCAGTTTAGGTTTGGAAGATTGTCATTCAGTCCAGTATGTCATGCTGTGCTAGCCTTAAATGTCTTCTAGTCAGTCCAGCTAGTTCAGTTTAATGAATGGCGCGACGAGAACTGCTGCGGTAACTGCCGGCAGCGGGCACGTCAATAGTGTAGTCCGGCTTGTGGGCGGTTTCAGCAAGGAAGTTGATGGGATTGGCCGCCAGCTTACCGCCAACGCTGCCGCCGCCAACGCTGCTGCCAACGCTGACTGGTGCGTAGAGGCTGGAGTAGACGTTGGCGTTCGAGTAGCTGGCGCCGCTGCCGTTGCTGCCGTTCTTGTAGCGGTCAGACTCGGGCAGGTATTCGATGGACTGCGAGCCCAGCTGCTGCGGCTGGTGCTTTGGTGTTTTGTCCGTCTGCATTGACGAATCGCAGAGCAGCACGGGCGGAACCAATTTGGCAGGCTGGGACAGCTTTGAGCCACTGCAGTTGCGGTGCCGGGCGGGGGTTGCAATTGTTTCTTAGAATTATTTTTCCTAGAAATTCCCAGAAAAATGTGTATTTTTCCTACTAATTATTCGCTTATTTCTCAGAAACACTGTTGGCTAGAACTATTTTCTGAGTTTCCTAGAAAATATTTTATGGATTTCTTAGATTTCTCTGATTTCCTAGAAATCTTTCCTGAGACTGCTAGTATCTGAATCGGTTTCCTGGAATATTTTTACCAATCAAATGACTTCAAAATATTTAAAATCGATTGATTTCTTTGGAACGATTTTTACTCTTTTAGTTTTTCCCACCGATATTAGAATAACTAAGATGGGCCACTCAGCACATTAACGTGTAAGCTACTTTCCGTTCAGTAGTGAGTTAAACAGAAGCATTTTAATGTATTTTTTAAAGCCAAGGCTCATTTAATCCCCCAGCTTAAACCCTCCAACCAAACGCGCCTTTCCACACCATCCCCTGCCCCGCCCCAGTTTTATTGGCTTTGTCGGAATTCCAGCCTAAAGCTGCCATGTACATTTCAGTGGACTGGCCAATGTACATTATTGCTGAACCAATTAGCAAATGGTTCAGTTTACGCCTGCAAGCTTGGGCTAACTAAACTTATCAAAGTCGTTTTAGCTGGGTTTATTTTTATAAAATAGTTTATGTATTCTTCTTTGCTACTGAACTGAAAGTAGAAAGCTGTTTTACTAAGTATTTGTGCCTGAGTGGCCTATCCAGTTATTTTAGTATCTGTGTTTTTTTCCTACAAACTGATTCACGCGTATTTCTAGGAATACATTTCTTAGAAACCGCGTCTCACCGAGTCTCGCACTCGTCGTACTCCATACTGGAGGCGGACCCGGACTGACGCCCGAGATGGCTGTCCAGCAGGTTGGACATCTCTTGCAGCTCGCCCACCTCCTTGTTTCTTAGAATGCCCTTGTCCGGCAGTGTCTGACTGCAAGTGTCCGACTGCTGCTGCTGCAGCCTGGCTGCCGAGTTCAGCCTGTTAATCTGGCAGCCGGAGTTCAGGCTGCCGCCGCTGCTGCCGCCGCCTCCGACTGAGTGCGACGGAGGAGCGAACGAGACGGTCGTCCCTCGCGGGGACTCCCTGACTTCGTAGCCCAAGTCGTTCTTCTGGCGACCTTTGCCGCTGCCGCCGCCGATGCCGCTGCCGCCGCCGATGCCGCTGCCGCCGCCGCCGATGCCGCCGCCGCCACCGGCTCCCCGTGACGAATTTGAAAAGTTCTGGTGGCCAGTCCGGCAGAGCTTTTTACGGCAAATGTAGACAAAGGTTACCAGCAGCAGCAGCAGAAAGAAGCCGATCAAAGCGCAGATCAGCTGATGGAGAGAAGGGGGTCACAAACTTGATTGTCTTCCCAATACGCTCGTAAATTATATTTAAGATGTCTCATAAATCTAGATTGCATTCTTCCAGAATTATAAAAACATAAAATTCCTATTTTCTCATCTGTCTACTGTGAAAGATCCCAATTAAAAAATATCCAATTCCTCCAATTCAAAAATTTAAAAATCGATAATTCCCCCAATTCAAATATTAAAAATCCAAAATTCCCCCCAATTCAAAAATCCAAAATTCTCCCAATTAAAAAATCCCTCATTCCCCAAATTAAAAAACGCCAACCGCACTACTCACAATTGTCCAATCCCCGTTTCCCTTGTCCGTCGGGTTGGAGTCCCGGCTGCCCTGGGCGGGGGACCAGTACAGCTGCTGCAGCAGGTTCACGCGGTCATTGGGGCCGAGACGCCGCTCGCAGGAGCGCCCCGTCCAGCCCGGCCGGCACAGACAGGCCGCTCTGGTGGTGCAGACACCGCGGCCGGAGCAGACGAGATGCGTCTGGCTGTCTCGCGGACAGGCAACCGAGGCGGCCACGCGGCCGGCCAATTCGGCGGCTGCAGACACCGGCCGGACAAGCAGGCGGTGCCGCTCGGACAGGAACTGCCGTCCGGCAGCGCAATGTCCATCGACTTGTACCGGCACTTCAACTCGGTGCTGTTCGGCCACTGGACCTTCAGCTCGTGGACCGGCTTGCCCTGACCGCCGACGCACATGAGGGTGGCGCAGGGGTCCAGCTTGATGCCCTCGTAGCACTCCAGAGGGCCCGCGCTGGCGCTGGCGCCCCACACCTTTTGGCAGGAGGCCTCCCTGGTGGGCGCGCACTGGCCGGACAGGCACCACCGGAGCTGGTCCCCACCGCCAGACTGGCCGGCGCACGGCTGCCAGTCGGCCAGTTTGGAGTCGTCAGGACAGGCCTCGTCAGTGCCGTTGCACAGCTCCGGCAAGTCGCAGTTGTTTGTCGAGGCCCGACAAATCGAGCCGGCCGGCCTCAGTCGGCAGCCGGAGCAGCAGGCGCCGCTGCCGGCGCGGCAGGTGGCCCAGCTGTGCAGCATGCAGGTCGTCGCGTTGCAGCAGGCGGGGCCGGCGCTGCTGGCGTCGCATTCCTCCGACCGGTCCAGGCGGCCATTGCCGCACAAGCGCAGGTCGCTGCTGGGAGCGGCTGCTCCGTTGAGCAGGCAGTCGGCTGTGCCGGCTTGGAGCGCGGCCTCCAGGCGCTGCGCGTCTGAGCGGGTGAGCAGGCGGTCCGGGCTGCAGCTGGAGGGAGCGGGCAGAGAGGTTGAGAACTGCTGTTGTTTGTGAGTCTAAATAGAACTCAAAATTATTAGTTTGAGATTATTTATTACTAGTAGTTGCAAGTGCGCCCCTGCAGTTCGAACTGAACGGCACCGTGGCTCATAAAGAAGGGAGATGGGTAGGGAAGAGGGGGAGAGGGAGAAGCAGATTGGGAGAGGGAAAGCGAGAGAATAGGAGAGCGGGATTGGAATAATGGAAGAGGGAGTGTAGGGGGAGATGATGGAGAGTGGGAGACTGGGAGAGGGAGTGTAGAGGGAGATGGAGAGTGGGAGACTGGGAGAGGAGTGTAGGGGGAGATGGAGAGTGGGAGAGTGGGACAGTGGGAGGGGAATTAGTGTAGGGGGAGAGGGAGAGTAGGGGGAAAGAGAGAGTGAGAACGCCAGAGAGATCGAACGGAGAGGGAGGGCCGAGAGTCCAGGGCTGATTTTAAAAGAAACAGGAAACTTTTTCGCGCTTTCGAACAAGGCTACTTGAAGTAGACTAACAGACAAACCAAAATTGTAATAAAATAAAATTTCCACAGTCCCAGTCACCGGAAACACGCGCAGATAAAGATTTTTTAATTATGCATAATTGCTTCATCTGGCTGGCAGAACAAACCCTCCGCCAGATCTAATCTGTGTAATGGCCAAATAAATACCCTGAGGCATAATGATTTATGATCCGTGGATTGAATATAACTGGGCGACGAGACTTAACGGCCGGCACATTCCTATGGGAGGGGGGGTCCAACAAGCGATTTCTGTCTGCAAAAAAACTTTTTTGTCTGCTTCTTTTTATCTGCCGACAGTGGGAGACGCGATAAGCTGGGATCTGTCTCCCACTGGCTGGCCTCCCAAAGGGCTCGAGTGGACTCGAAAGCCAGCAGAGCGAACTTCAGCTTTTGCGCAGGTGGCGCGAATACCCCGTACACTTTTTTCTGTTGCGTCAAGCAGACGCTTAAAAACGACGCAATTGAACTATTCAGCCACTGCCTTCGCGCATCTATCAGCGGTGCAGCACCGAAGTGAGGATTTGGCATGTCTATGGGAAAATTTTGACTGTTAAATATTTTATAACCAAAAAGAATTTCCAAAAAGATTTAGGCTCGTAGTATCCTGATGGGATTGGCCGATTGGGGATATTTTATAACCCGATGGGATTTGGGATATTTTAGAACCCGATGGGATTTGGGATATTTTATAACCCGTTGGGATTTTGGATATTTTATAGCTAGATGGGATTTTGGATATTTTATAATCAGGTGGGATTTTGGATATTTTATAATCAGATGGGATTTGGGATATTTTATAATCAGGTGGGATTTTGGATATTTTATAATCAGTGGGATTTTGGATATTTTATAATCAGATGGGATTTGGATATTTTATAATCAGATGGGATTTGGGATATTTTATAATCAGGTGGGATTTGGATATTTTATAATCAGATGGGATTTGGGATATTTTATAATCAGATGGGATTTGGGATATTTTATAATCAGATGGGATTTGGGATATTTTATAATCAGGTGGGATTTGGGATATTTTATAATCAGTGGGATTTTGGATATTTTATAATCAGATGGGATTTGGGATATTTTATAATCAGTGGGATTTGGGATATTTTATAATCAGTGGGATTTTGGATATTTTATAATCAGATGGGATTTGGGATATTTTATAATCAGATGGGATTTGGGATATTTTATAATCAGATGGGATTTGGGATATTTTATAATCAGATGGGATTTGGGATATTTTATAATCAGGTGGGATTTGGGATATTTTATAATCAGGTGGGATTTGGATATTTTATAATCAGATGGGATTTGGGATATTTTATAATCAGTGGGATTTGGGATATTTTATAATCAGTGGGATTTGGGATATTTTATAATCAGATGGGATTTGGGATATTTTATAATCAGATGGGATTTGGGATATTTTATAATCAGATGGGATTTGGGATATTTTATAATCAGATGGGATTTGGGATATTTTATAATCAGGTGGGATTTGGATATTTTATAATCAGATGGGATTTGGGATATTTTATAATCAGGTGGGATTTGGGATATTTTATAATCAGTGGGATTTGGATATTTTATAATCAGATGGGATTTGGGATATTTTATAATCAGGTGGGATTTTGGATATTTTATAATCAGATGGGATTTGGGATATTTTATAATCAGATGGGATTTGGGATATTTTATAATCAGATGGGATTTGGGATATTTTATAATCAGTGGGATTTGGATATTTTATAATCAGATGGGATTTGGGATATTTTATAATCAGTGGGATTTGGATATTTTATAACCGATGGGATTTGGATATTTTATAATCAGATGGGATTTGGGATATTTTAGAACCCGATGGGATTTGGGATATTTTATAATCGATGGGATTTGGATATTTTATATAGATGGGATTTGGGATATTTTATAACCCGATGGGATTTGGATATTTTATAATCAGATGGGATTTGGGATATTTTATAATCGATGGGATTTGGATATTTATAATCAGATGGGATTTGGGATACTTTATAATCAGATGGGATTTGGGATATTTATAATCAGATGGGATTTGGATATTTTATAATCAGATGGGATTTGGGATATTTTATAATCAGATGGGATTTGGGATATTTTATAATCAGATGGGATTTGGGATATTTATAATCAGATGGGATTTGGGATATTTTATAATCAGATGGGATTTGGGATATTTTATAATCGATGGGATTTGGGATATTTTATAATCAGATGGGATTTGGATATTTTATAATCAGATGGGATTTGGGATATTTTATAATCAGATGGGATTTGGGATATTTTATAATCAGATGGGATTTGGGATATTTATAATCAGATGGGATTTGGGATATTTATAATCAGATGGGATTTGGGATATTTTAGAACCCGATGGGATTTGGGATATTTTATAATCAGATGGGATTTGGGATATTTTATAATCAGATGGGATTTGGGATATTTATAATCAGATGGGATTTGGATATTTATAATCAGATGGGATTTGGGATACTTTATAATCAGATGGGATTAGGGATATTTAATAATCAGATGGGATTTGGATATTTATAATCAGATGGGATTTGGGATATTTTAGAATCGATAGGATTTGGGATATTTTATAATCAGATGGGATTTGGGATATTTATAATCAGATGGGATTTGGGATATTTTATAATCAGATGGGATTAGGGATATTTAATAATCAGATGGGATTTGGGATACTTTATAATCAGATGGGATTAGGGATATTTAATAATCAGATGGGATTTGGGATATTTAATAATCAGATGGGATTGGGATATTTTAGAACCCGATAGGATTTGGGATATTTTATAATCAGATGGGATTAGGGATATTTAATAATCAGATGGGATTTGGGATACTTTATAATCAGATGGGATTTGGGATATTTTATAATCAGATGGGATTAGGGATATTTAATAATCAGATGGGATTTGGGATACTTTATAATCAGATGGGATTAGGGATATTTAATAATCAGATGGGATTTGGGATATTTAATAATCAGATGGGATTCGGGATATTTTAGAACCCGATAGGATTTGGGATATTTTATAATCAGATGGGATTAGGGATATTTAATAATCAGATGGGATTTGGGATACTTTATAATCAGATGGGATTTGGGATATTTTATAATCAGATGGGATTAGGGATATTTAATAATCAGATGGGATTTGGGATACTTTATAATCAGATGGGATTAGGGATATTTAATAATCAGATGGGATTTGGGATATTTAATAATCAGATGGGATTCGGGATATTTTAGAACCCGATAGGATTTGGGATATTTTATAATCAGATGGGATTAGGGATATTTAATAATCAGATGGGATTTGGGATACTTTATAATCAGATGGGATTTGGGATATTTTATAATCAGATGGGATTTGGGATATTTTATAATCAGATGGGATTTGGGATATTTTATAATCAGATGGGATTTGGGATATTTAATAATCAGATGGGATTAGGGATATTTTAGAACCCGATGGGATCCGGGATACTTTTTATCTAAAGGGGATTTTCTTGAGGACTCTAGTTACAAGCTGCTCCCCAGAAACCAGCCGGAGTCCAACTCACTCGCTGCCAGTGAGGCAGGGGAAGGCCAGCATGCCCAGCTGTTCGGCCACAGCCAGGCCGGCCAGTCGGGCGGTCCTCGGCCATTCTGTGGAGCCGCCGCCGGCCACTCGGACAATGGAGGCGGCCCGGCCCGTACAGACGCTGTCCATCATGCTGAGGTGCTCGCTCCTAGTTGAGTAGTTGGCCCCGGTGAGCAGCAGCAGGGCCTGTTCGGCTGGCAACCGCCTGAGCCGGGCCCGGTCCAGAGCCGCCAGCAGGCCGGCGCGGAGACTGCCGTTCAGGGGCGGCAGGCCGGCCGAGTCCAGCAGCTCCAGGGACTGCAGGCGGAGGGCCACGCGGCTGTTGGTCAGCAGGCGGTTGGCCTGGCCAACTACGCGACCGGCCAGGGAACTGGCGGCGCCCTGGGACCGGCCTAGGGAGGAGTACTGCGGGGCGAAGGGGGCGAGAGATTTGCTGAGATTGATTTTGATTGCGAGATTGTCCCCACATGAGATTAGACTAGATTAGATTAAAGCTAAGATCAGATTGGATGAGCTGAGACTAGATTGGTTGAGCTGAGATTAGGTTGGATGAGCTGAGACTAGATTGGATGAGCTGAGATTAGGTTGGATGAGCTGAGACTAGATTGGATGAGCTGAGACTAGATTGAATGAGCTGAGACTAGATTGGATGAGCTGAGACTAGATTGAATGAGCTGAGACTAGATTGGATGAGCTGAGACTAGATCGGATGAGCTGAGACTAGATTGGATGAGATGAGATGAGATGAGCTGAGACTAGACCGGATAAGCTGAGACTAGATTGGATAAGCTGAGACAAGATTGGATGAGCTAAGATTAGATTGGATGAGCTGAGACAAGATTGGATGAGATGAGATGAGATGAGCTAAGATTAGATTGAATAAGATTAGATATCAAGCTGTTCAGGTGAGATTCCCTAAGATTAGATGTGACACAATGAGAGGCGCACCAGCGAATAGTCGATAACCACGGCCAGTTTCACTACGAATTCCTTGGCTGGCGGAGCAGCCGGGGGCCAACCGGAGGCCACAACTCTGTCCAGCAGTGCGCTGGCTGGCTGGCCGCCGACAGACGGTTGGAGCAGCTCGGTGAACGCGGCGAAGAACGTCTTCACGGCCGGGTCGCGCACGATGGGCCGGTCGATAGCGTCTGGCGATTTCTGATGCTGAACAACAGGTAGCACGGCGTGCGGCTTGTAGACCTGGCAGAGGTTGCATTCGATCGGCTGGATGGTGAAGTCGGCGCCTTGGTAGCGGAATATTCCGTGCACCCTGTCGGAGCAGACGTCAACAAATGCGCTGGACTGCGGATCACCTTGAATCTTGCCTTCGTAGAAGCAGCGAGAGAATTTGTCCGACACGGCCTGCTGGTCGCCCTCCTTGTAGCGCAGCTGGAAGCTGCCGCGCGGAGCGATGAAGCTGCGGGGTTGGCGGAGAGCCAGTGTACATTGGGTAAGGGACAGAGGGTTGGCGGAGAGCCAGTGTACATTGGGTAAGGGACAGATGGTTGGCAGAGAGCCAGTGTACATTGGGTAAGGGACAGGGGGTTAGAGGGAGCCAGTGTACATTGGTGAAGGGACAGGGGGGTTGGCGGAGAGCCAGTGTACATAGGGTAAGGGACAGGGGGTTGGTGGGGAGCCAGTATACATTGGGGAAGGGACAGGGGGTTGGAGGGGTGCCAGTGTACATTGGGTAAGGGACAGGGGGGTTGGCGGAGAGCCAGTGTACATTGGGTAAGGGACAGGGGGTTGGAGGGGTGCCAGTGTACATTGGGTAAGGGACAGGGGGTTGGAGGGAGCCAGTGTACATTGGGTAAGGGACGGTGAGAATTGGCAAGAGGGTCTGATTTGATTACTCATTTCAAAACGCCCTGATTAACGCAATGTAAATCTATTCTAATGCTAATATTGAATACATGTTCTACATATAGACAGAGAAAGCCGCACTAGAAACGGAGATGCATCTCAGAGTTAAACAGGCCGCTAGTCAGCAGATGACTGGCTCAGCGCAGTTGAATTAATCGCCTCCGGGGGTTGAAGAGTTCAGTTTTAGACTAGAAAAAGCTGTTCTCGCAGTAAAAATTTTACTGCTCTCATTCCCCGATATTTCGCTCATGTTTCCCAGCCCAGGACCCCCGGGAAGTGTCGGCCCTGACTAGATTGTAAATCTTTTGCCGCCCGCGCAATCAGGCGGGCCCGGGCTGATGGGGCTGGGAAAAGAATCCCATCGTTTCTCATTCATAAATTTCCGCGTAAACCCCCCCCCCCCACCCAAACGAGTCCCCAGCCAGCCAGACTCAGGCCAAAGTTGAGCAGAGTTTGGGGACGGTGACTCTGAGGAAGCGATGGCTAAAACGTTGATTGAGTATCAACAATTTATTACAAGGCAGCAGCTGTTCCCAGCTTTTCCCGTTGCCTCCGCGATTACCCAATCTCCCTTGCCTCCCCTCTCAAGCGGCACTTGCTTGTCGATTCTTTACATCTCAGGATTACCAGGGACACTGGACCGCGAAACAGTGCAGGTGCCATGGGCACAGGAGATTGGGCAAGTAGATGGGTGGCAGACAGACAGACAGACAGACAGACAGACAGACAGACAGACAGACAGACAGACAGACAGACAGACGGACAGACAGACAGACAGACAGACAGACAGACAGACAGACAGACAGACAGACAGACAGACAGACAGACAGAGACAGGGGAGAGACATGGAGAGACAGGCAGACAGACAGGGAGAGACAGGCAGACAGACAGGGGACAGGGAGAGACAGGCAGACAGACAGACAGGGAGAGACAGGCAGACAGACAGACAGGGAGAGACAGGCAGACAGACAGACAGGGAGAGACAGGCAGACAGACAGGGAGAGACAGGCAGACAGACAGACAGGGAGAGACAGGCAGACAGACAGGGGACAGGGAGAGACAGGCAGACAGCGGGGACAAACGGGGACAGACAGGGAGAGACAGGCAGACAGACAGGGAGAGACAGGCAGACAGACAGGGGACATGGAGAGACAGGCAGACAGACAGGGAGAGACAGGCAGACAGACAGACAGGGAGAGACAGGCAGACAGACAGGGAGAGACAGGCAGACAGACAGGGAGAGACAGGCAGACAGACAGACAGGGAGAGACAGGCAGACAGACAGGGGATAGGGAGAGACAGGCAGACAGCGGGGACAAACGGGGACAGACAGGGAGAGACAGGCAGGCAAAGAAAGTCGAATGGACTCGGACATCTTTCTCAATGCACTGTATCTGTCTCTCATGATACTCGCCTCAATTCCTGAGAGCGGTTACGGACTGATGGGCCAAGCTAACCTTTCATAACCCAGCCTGACTGCATCTTCCCTCTCCGTTGCCGCCTGGAATCCAACTGGCTGAGCTGTCTTACAGCTTTACGCTTGGCTAGAAAAAAAATGAACAAATGTTATTCTGCTCAGTCAATTAGTCATGCCCAGTTCGTACTGGCTAGACATGAGCGGCCTGCTTGTACGCAGCTCTAAAGGCAGATTTGCTGCATTGCGAGTTGGTACGATCGTGTGTTCCAGTGGGCTAAATATAGGCCGAATTGTGATGTACAGCCACAAGGATTCCAAGAGGGCAAGTAAGGTACTGGGGCTAGTGGCTGCTACATTAGCTCTGGGCGTCTATCTATCTATCTATCTATCTATCTATCTATCTATCTATCTATCTATCTATCTATCTATCTATCTATCTATCTATCTATCTATCTATCTATCTATCTATCTATCTATCTATCTACTGTCTGTCTGTCTGTCTCTCCATGTCTCTCTCTCTTTTGTCTGTCTGTCTGTCTGTCTGTCTGTCTGTCTGTCTGTCTGTCTGTCTGTCTGTCTCTCTGTCCGCCCGCCTGCCTGCACCCCAGACCGCCGGTGCATTAAAGCCACCTTAGTCTTTAACAAGCCCCAGGCCCAACCCCAATTAGCCCCGGATATTCGCACCGAAATCGCCCGCAAAGAAGGCAAAAGCCCAACCAGAAAAAAAAACACGCCACCAACAGGGCAGCACCGGAGCAAAAATTGGCCAAAGCATCTCCTGAAGGCGCCCAGAAAAAAGCACCGGCCGCCAATAAATATCCAACAAAAGAGATAAAAAATAACTGCCACCAACCCATCGGGCCTCAACCGGCCTTCAAAAGTCGGTTCGGTTGGGAGGGGGGCATTAAGTGGCTCGCCGTCATAAACTACAGTGCCCCACAGCTCCATGTAGCAACCAGTCCGGTAGAGACCAGCAGACCAGAGAGAGAGAGAGGGAGAAATTGCCGATAAATCAGAGAGGAGGCAGAGATAGAAGGCCCGCCGCCCGCAGACCCCCAAATATTTACCTACAACTGCAGGGTTCACTGCGGGGTCTAGTTAGCCAAGGGGATCCAAATAAAAATTGCATAAAGATACGAGTGGGGAGAAGGCTAGAGGGGTGGCAGATAAGGCTTGTCGAGGCCGCGTATCTATCATGGGCGCTTGCATAAAGTTTGCAGCAAAGCTGAAGAAAAAATTGCTCCAGTTTTAATACCAGCCCCAGCGCATACTGAGACAGGCCGTCTTCGCATCTGCCTCTTCAGGCAGGCAGGCCTTCCACCCTGCTTTCCTAACCTTCCTTCAGGCTCGGCTTCAGGCTGGCCAGCCTCTGCAGAGTGGCTCCTCGAAATTCCCAATTTCAATCTACTTCAACATTCCAAAAATTCAACTTCACAATCAGCTAAACCCTTAAACTTCCCCAATCCTTAAACTTCCCCAATCCTTAAACTTCCCAAATTCTTAAGCTTCCCCAATCCTTAAACTTCCTTAATCCTTGAACTTCCCCAATCCTTGAACTTCCCCAATCCTTAAACTTCCCCAATTCTTAAACTTCCCCAATCCTTGAACTTCCCCAATTTTTAAACTTCCCCAATCCTTAAACTTCCCCAATCCTTAAACTTCCCTAATTCTTAAACTTCCCCAATCCTTGAACTTCCACAATCCTTGAACTTCCCCAATCCTTAAACTTGCCCAATCCTTAAACTTGCCCAATCCTTAAACTTCCCCAATCCTTAAACTTCCCCAATTCTTAAACTTCCCCAATTCTTAAACTTCCCCAATAAAATCCATATAGCAATCCTCAAAGTTCACAATATCGAGACTTTGTCAACCCCGAATTTCAGATTGCTATACCCAGATTCGGCATTTTAAAACGCCATGTTTTCAGCACAGCCTCCGTCCCATTCTTCCCTCCCTATCGCGGCCTGCTACATGTAGGTATCCCCAGAGACTGCAATTTCTTTCACTAATACCCGAGACAAGAAAAGCCAGGTTGCTGCTTCTGCTTGGCTATTCCTACCCGCAGCGCCGCCAATACGGCTTACTGTTAAAAAGCTTAAACTGCGCAAAAAGCTTGCGCAGATACTCGTGTCGTATCAGGGTGCGCACAATTTCAATTTGCGCAATTTCTTTCTGCTTTTTGTTCTGTTTTTGGAGAGGCCGCTTGAGAAAATAAGGAATTTTTAAAATGGGATATTTCTCGATTATTCCACAGCCTGTCTGCCATCGCATTCTCTTGAATCAATCCAGATGATCTTTATAATTCTGCCCTCTGATCTGGTTGCTTATCCATCAACACTCTAATCCTACATCTATCTACCCCTCTATTCCCGCATTTATCTACCCATCTAAACCCCAGCATCTATCTACCCCTAAACCAGCATCTATCTACTCCTCAAATCCTACATCTATCTACCCCTCTAATCCTACATCTATCTACCCCTCTAATCCTACATCTATCTACCCCTTTAATCCTACATCTATCTACCCCTTTAATCCTACATCTATCTACCCCTCTAATCCTACATCTATCTACCCCTCTAATCCTACATCTATCTACCCCTCTAATCCTACATCTATCTACCCCTCTAATCCTACATCTATCTACCTCTCTAATCCTACATCTATCTACCCCTCTAATCCTACATCTATCTACCCCTCTAATCCTACATCTATCTACCTCTCTAATCCTACATCTATCTACCCCTAAACCAGCATCTATCTACCTCTCTAATCCTACATCTATCTACCCCTCTAATCCTACATCTATATACCCCTCTAATCCTACATCTATCTACCCCTCTAATCCTACATCTATCTACCTCTCTAATCCTACATCTATCTACCCCTCTAATCCTACATCTATCTACCCCTCTAATCCTACATCTATCTACCCCTCTAATCCTACATCTATCTACCTCTCTAATCCTACATCTATCTACCTCTCTAATCCTACATCTATCTACCTCTCTAATCCTACATCTATCTACCCCTCTAATCCTACATCTATCTACCCCTCTAATCCTACATCTATCTACCCCTCTAATCCTACATCTATCTACCCCTCTAATCCTACATCTATCTACCTCTCTAATCCTACATCTATCTACCCCTCTAATCCTACATCTATCTACCTCTCTAATCCTACATCTATCTACCCCTCTAATCCTACATCTATCTACCTCTCTAATCCTACATCTATCTACCTCTCTAATCCTACATCTATCTACCTCTCTAATCCTACATCTATCTACCCCTAAACCAGCATCTATCTACCCCTCTAATCCTACATCTATCTACCTCTCTAATCCTACATCTATCTACCCCTCTAATCCTACATCTATCTACCCCTCTAATCCTACATCTATCTACCCCTCTAATCCTACATCTATCTACCCCTCTAATCCTACATCTATCTACCCCTCTAATCCTACATCTATCTACCCCTCTAATCCTACATCTATCTACCCCTCTAATCCTACATCTATCTACCCCTCTAATCCTACATCTATCTACCCCTAAACCAGCATCTATCTACCCCTCTAATCCTACATCTATCTACCCCTCTAATCCTACATCTATCTACCTCTCTAATCCTACATCTATCTACCCCTCTAATCCTACATCTATCTACCTCTCTAATCCTACATCTATCTACCCCTCTAATCCTACATCTATCTACCTCTCTAATCCTACATCTATCTACCCCTCTAATCCTACATCTATCTACCCCTCTAATCCTACATCTATCTACCCCTCTAATCCTACATCTATCTACCCCTCTAATCCTACATCTATCTACCCCTCTAATCCTACATCTATCTACCCCTCTAATCCTACATCTATCTACCTCTCTAATCCTACATCTATCTACCCCTCTAATCCTACATCTATCTACCCCTCTAATCCTACATCTATCTACCTCTCTAATCCTACATCTATCTACCCCTCTAATCCTACATCTATCTACCTCTCTAATCCTACATCTATCTACCTCTCTAATCCTACATCTATCTACCTCTCTAATCCTACATCTATCTACCCCTAAACCAGCATCTATCTACCCCTCTAATCCTACATCTATCTACCCCTCTAATCCTACATCTATCTACCCCTCTAATCCTACATCTATCTACCCCTCTAATCCTACATCTATCTACCCCTAAACCAGCATCTATCTACCTCTCTAATCCTACATCTATCTACCCCTCTAATCCTACATCTATCTACCTCTCTAATCCTACATCTATCTACCCCTCTAATCCTACATCTATCTACCTCTCTAATCCTACATCTATCTACCTCTCTAATCCTACATCTATCTACCCCTAAACCAGCATCTATCTACCCCTCTAATCCTACATCTATCTACCCCTCTAATCCTAAATCTATCTACCTCTCTAATCCTACATCTATCTACCTCTCTAATCCTACATCTATCTACCTCTCTAATCCTACATCTATCTACCCCTCTAATCCTACATCTATCTACCTCTCTAATCCTACATCTATCTACCCCTCTAATCCTATATCTATCTACCTCTCTAATCCTACATCTATCTACCCCTCTAATCCTACATCTATCTACCCCTCTAATCCTACATCTATCTACCCCTCTAATCCTACATCTATCTACCTCTCTAATCCTACATCTATCTACCCCTCTAATCCTACATCTATCTACCCCTCTAATCCTACATCCATCTACCCCTCTAATCCTACATCTATCTACCCCTCTAATCCTACATCTATCTACCCCTCTAATCCTACATCTATCTACCTCTCTAATCCTACATCTATCTACCTCTCTAATCCTACATCTATCTACCCCTCTAATCCTACATCTATCTACCTCTCTAATCCTACATCTATCTACCCCTCTAATCCTACATCTATCTACCTCTCTAATCCTACATCTATCTACCCCTCTAATTCTACATCTATCTACCCCTCTAATCCTACATCTATCTACCTCTCGATAATGAATATCGATAAAAATAAAACTTTCCTAAACTCACACTAATCTACTTACAACTTGGCTAATAACTCCATCATCTTTGTTAACCCTCTAAGCGCAACTCGCTTGTCATCTCACCGTCACTTTGCTAAAATCAGCAGCCAAGCAGCCTCCTCAGTCGCTCTGGAGTCACAGTCCGCTATTGCTCACAAGCCCCCCCCCCCGTAAAGGAGTGACTCAGCACAGCACAACTGCTCAACTGTAACACCCCCCCAACCCGAGTCGGTCAACCCGAATAAAAATGATTATTTCAAACCACACATCGGATGGATGGTTTATCTCGCAGAGGCCAACTACGAGCTATTTTACAACTTTTTGTAATGCATGATTAAGCTGGAATAATTTTCCCACTAACATAGCAGGGGGGGGGGGCTACGAGGTCACCGAGGAGAGGAGAGAGAATGATAGGAAAGCGCCGGCTGCAAGGAGCGCAAGGGTATTAATAAAACTTGAATTTCCCGCAACCCCCTGCCCCCAGCCCCGCAGAGTCGGTCAGAAACTGCTCTGCCACTCTGTCTGGCAATAAAATTTTGATATTTATCGCCTTATTAGAACCATACATGGGGAGCATGCGGCGTGCAGAAGAGAATTGAAGCCGGCAGCAGCAGCAGCACATGAGGGGGGGGGGGCCGGTCACCCCCGGCCGCGGGCCCCTTTTTGACCCCTGCTTAAAATTGTTATAAAAGTTATAAAACCCACCGACCGGTTGCTATCGTGTTGCTAGGCCGATACTTGTGTGGCAACTGGCAATAACTATATAAATATATATATTCAAATTTCTGACCTTAGCTGTTGAAGCAACACAGAAATTCAGCCTGTGTCTCTGCTTTCATCTTATTGCCTCACTCTCACCCTGTCTGTCTCACCCTAACACTGTCTCACTCCCACACTGTCTCACTCCCACACTGTCTCACTCCCACACTGTCTCACTCCCACACTGTCTCACTCTCACACTGTCTCACTCCCCCTCACTGTCTCACTCCCACACTATCTCACTCCCACACTGTTTCACTCCCACACTGTCTCACTCCCACACTGTCTCACTCTCACTCTGTCTCACTTCCCCTGTCTCATCCACACTGTCTCACTCCCACACTCTCACTCCCACACTGTCTCACTCCCACACTGTCTCACTCCCACACCGTCTCACTCCCAGTCTCACTCCCACACTGTCTCACTCCCACACCGTCTCACTCCCAGTCTCACTCCCACACTGTCTCACTCCCACACTGTCTCACTCCCAGTCTCACTCCCACACTGTCTCACTCCCACACTGTCTCACTCCCACACTGTCTCACTCCCACACTGTCTCACTCCCACACTGTCTCACTCCAACACCGTTTCACTCCCAGTCTCACTCCCACACCGTTTCACTCCCAGTCTCACTCCCACACCGTCTCACTCCCAGTCTCACCCCACACTGTCTCACTCCCACACCGTCTCACTCCCACACCGTCTCACTCCCACACCGTCTCACTCCCAGTCTCACCCCACACTGTCTCACTCCCACACAGTCTCACTCCCACACAGTCTTACTCCCACACCGTCTCACTCAAACGAAAAACTCAAAGGTATAGAAAGACTCACTCGGCTTTAGTGAGACTCAAGACGACAGGCGGGCCGCTGGCATTGATGTACATGCTGAGCTTCAATGAAGCGCGGTAGCTCTCCTGGGAACAAATCCGTCATACTCGTGCAAATAAGTACAAAATTTGGAGTTAAAATAATTTTCAAATGTTAATCAAAACAAGATCGGCCATTCACTCACATAGGGCGCATTTTCCACGCACTGTTTCAGCGGGGCTAGGGGCTGCGTGTCGCAAAGAATATAAGTTACTGTGAACACCTTGTAGCCAAGGAATGCTTTGTAGTCTTCCATGGCCTTGACAATTGCCTTGGCATCGGCTGGGCATCCGGACAGACAGAGCGGCCAGTTGTTGCAGTGGAAGCGGAACTCGCTGGGCGACACTGCAAATGGGAATCAATTAACGGCTTGGGGGATTAGTGTGCCTGGATTAGCCCGATGCAAACTTCTAAACACAGTGCAATTTGATTGTCAGGGTCTCTGAGTTGGGTGTCAGGGGCACCGAGTTGGGTGTCAGGGGCACCGAGTTGGGTGTCAGAGGCTCCGAGTTGGGTGTCAGAGGCACCGAGTTGGGTGTCAGGTCAGGGGCTCCGAGTTGGGTGTCAGGGACACCGAGTTGGGTGTCAGGGGCTCCGAGTTGGGTGTCAGGAACACCGAGTTGGGTGTCAGGGACACCGAGTTGGGTGTCAGGTCAGGGGCTCCGAGTTGGGTGTCAGGTCAGGGGCTCCGAGTTGGGTGTCAGGTCAGGGGCTCCGAGTTGGGTGTCAGGTCAGGGGCTCCGAGTTGGGTGTCAGGTCAGGGGCATCGAGTTGGGTGTCAGGTCAGGGGCACCGAGTTGGGTGTCAGGGGCTCCGAGTTGGGTGTCAGGTAGGGGTGTTCGGGGTTCGGGGTCGGGTCGGGTTTCGGGTCGGGTTTTGGTACCGGGTTCGGGGTTCGGGGTAGGTGTTCCGGGTCGGGTTCGGGGTTCGGGGTAGGGGTACCGGGTTCGGGGTTCGGGTCGGGTTTGGCCACCGGGTTTTCGGGGGTTTCGGGATTTTGAACAATTATCATTCTCAAGAGTATTTTCAAGCACTTTTTACTCCTTATGCAAAATCCACATTGCGAAAGATATGCATTGAGTTTCAGGTACAACTTAAGTTATATTTTACATACAATTTGAAACAGAAATAGCAAATAGAACCATGGATTCATTTACACTTTCTGGTAAATAACGATTGTCGTTTTTCGACCCATTCAGTCTTGCAGTTGATGATTTAAAAAATTACGTTCAGTACTAATTTTACATGTGCTACGTGTAACATGGTCTGAACTTCTGGATTGGATGAGGAAGCCTAAAATTTATAAATACACTATTATTCTCCACGCATCAGTCGCCAATAATCAATTATCACAATGATTACCTACTCATATCAGCATACAATTTTATGTAAAGACGTCACTTTAGTTTTTACATAGCAATTCTGTTATACCACTACTGACTTACTGTTAACTGTAATCAAAAGTAAAAATAAATATATATTTGTGATTAACTCTCCCGTTTCATTGTATCATTGTTTTATCTGTGCTATCTCTTTATCGCTCTAGTTCTATCTCTACTGATATCTACACTACAGGGTATAATCTAATTTTATTGTACTCTATTTTTGCAGCTTAAATAAACTCATAGATGTAATATTACTATGAAAGCAATTTCGTTGTAAGTATAGGTACGAAATGGTCCTGATTTTAGTTGTGACCTTTCATGTATCTTACTATTAGATCTTGGGTCTTGGTATTCCTTCCATCTCAATCCCAATCCCATTGCAAGAAGTGTTTCATATTTCTTTTCCTAGTTGTAGAGTAGCTAAGGGTAATAAAACCACAAGGCTAAGTGGTTGAAGCTGTTAAGGCACATCTCAATATATAAAACTGAATTTAAAACTGAAATTCAAAACTGAAAACTGAAAAATTGAAAACTGAAAACTGAATTTATTAAAATGATTGACCAAAATAAGCGTGAAAATGTTCGGGGTTACGTTCGGGGTCGGGTCGGGTTTTGGTACCGGGTTCGGGGTTCGGGGTTGGAAGAAATGTTCGGGACGGGGTTCGGGGTTCGGGGTAGGGGTACCGGGTTCGGGGTAAACCCCGAACCCCGAAAAAATGGCCAACCCGAACACCCCTAGTGTCAGGGACACCGAGTTGGGTGTCAGGTCAGGGGCTCCGAGTTGGGTGTCAGGTCAGGGGCTCCGAGTTGGGTGTCAGGTCAGGGGCTCCGAGTTGGGTGTCAGGTCAGGGGCTCCGAGTTGGGTGTCAGGTCAGGGGCATCGAGTTGGGTGTCAGGTCAGGGGCTCCGAATTGGGTGTCAGGTCAGGGGCATCGAGTTGGGTGTCAGGTCAGGGGCTCCGAGTTGGGTGTCAGGTCAGGGGCTCCGAGTTGGGTGTCAGGGGCATCGAATTGGGTGTCAGGTCAAGGGCTCCGAGTTGGGTGTCAGGTCAGGGGCTCCGAGTTGGGTGTCAGGTCAGGGGCTCCGAGTTGGGTGTCAGGTCAGGGGCATCGAGTTGGGTGTCAGGTCAGGGGCTCCGAGTTGGGTGTCAGGTCAGGGGCATCGAGTTGGGTGTCAGGTCAGGGGCTCCGAGTTGGGTGTCAGGTCAGGGGCTCCGAGTTGGGTGTCAGGGGCATCGAATTGGGTGTCAGGTCAAGGGCTCCGAGTTGGGTGTCAGGTCAGGGGCTCCGAGTTGGGTGTCAGGTCAGGGGCTCCGAGTTGAGTGTCAGGGGCTCCGAGTTGGGTGTCAGGGACACCGAGTTGGGTGTCAGGGGCTCCGAGTTGGGTGTCAGGGGCACCGAGTTGGGTGTCAGAGGCACCGAGTTGGGTGTCAGGGGCTCCGAGTTGAGTGTCAGGGGCTCTGATCCGGAGTTCAGAGTTACAATTAATTTTATTTCAGACCCTACCCAATTGCTTCTGGCGGGCCAACTTTAAATATAACAACAATAGTGATTTATTTAGGCGTTTAAGTAAGCGGAGGCTGGGGTAGTTTTCCAAGAAATCGAGAACCCGGGAGCGCGCCAAGTGTAAAGCGACTGGGGGGTGGGGGGTGGCAAAACGCTAAACGGGTCACAGGGGATTAAGGCTGTCCCGTTGAGTAGGCAGGCAAGACAAATAAACACTGGATGGAATTGAGCTCCATGAGGCCGCCAGGACACTGACGCCTAACCATATGCATGAACCGAGGCCACGCACACAATTCTAACATATAGTCCGACAACGTTGGAATTTGGGGAATAGCGGCTGCAGAGACAGACTTAATAATAATACAAAAAATAAGGGGAGAGGAGAGAAGGGGAGAGATGAGAGGGAGAATTGGGAGATGCACAGACGAGATCAGGACGCATCATTCAACGGAATCAAAGACTTGGAAGTTTTGCGTCAAGTTTAGTTAGTTTAAAGCACTAAAAAGAAACTGCGGGACCTCGTGAGAAAACTTGACGAAAAACCCGGAAACCAGAAACCATATACCAGACACAATAAAAATGGTGCATCCTGGCTCAGTACTAAATTAATAATCGCGCAAGATTGTAACATTCCAAGTTCCAGCCATTCCACCAGCTCCAGTCCGACAACTGGCTTAAACAGGCCAAGTTTTGCCGATCAGATCGTCAGGAAAGGAGCCGGAGTGTGAGCCACTGAGCCAGTTATAAACTTTTATTAACTAACCCCCCCCACCCCACACACGCACACTCAAGCGGACCCCCGCTGCTTTCCAACAACACGCTGATGAAATGCCGGTTTTATTGGGCCCGCCCGCCGCCAGCACGGGGGCGATTCCAGCCGCCACCCCATTGACTCGTTTTAAAATAAAAGCCGCGCGGGCTCGCCCCCGCCCCAGCTCCCACTTCTCTCTAGATAGAAATTTTGAGAGCCATATAAACAGGATGGAATTGGTCGTAAATAGGAGGCCGACCGATCATGGACCTTAGAAGTTGTAAATCCACCACGGCCCAGCGACTGACGGCGGCGGGCCTGGAACAGCTCTTGGCAAGGGGTCGAAATGCTGCTTCGTTTGCCTGAAATGCTCTTGGAGCGTTATAGCGGCGCAGCCAGGCATTGGGGTGGGCACGTGGGCTGGAGCAGCAAAAATTCTGGGAAATGGAAGGGGAGGCAAGGGGCCGAAAAGATGGCATCCCTTGCAGCCTTGCTGCTGGCGTCCCTGCTGCTGGCACCTCCACGTACTGCGGCGCCACGACCCCACGATGGAGCCCCCACCAAAAATCCTGCTACATCCCTGAGTAGATAGGTAGATAGAGATACATAGATAGATAGACAGAGAGATAGATAGAGAGATAGATAGATAGATAGATAGAGAGATAGATAGAGAAATAGATAGATAGATAGAGAGATAGATAGATAGATAGAGAGATAGATAGATAGATAGATAGATAGATAGATAGATGGATAGATAGATAGATAGAGAGATAGATAGATAGATAGATAGATAGATAGATAGATAGATAGATAGATAGAGAGATAGATAGATAGACAGACAGACAGACAGACAGACAGACAGACAGACAGACAGACAGACAGACAGACAGACAGACAGACAGACAGATAGACAGACAGACAAACAGACAGACAGACAGACAGACAGACAGATAGACAGACAAACAGACAGACAGACAGACAGGCAGACAGATAGATAGACAGACAGACAGACGCAGACAGACATGTTTTTTTCGATTTGGCCTATTTTGCGGACAAATATTTTGCGGCTATCGTTACTGTTAGAGGGACAAATGCATTCCTGGATTTCAAAGTAACAAGTTAGCGTAAATTAATTAAAAAACAATCACAACTACACATCGGGGTGCACAGACTCAACAGTGTTCTATTCTCACTTCATTTACTTTGTGAATTTAGCCAGTTTGGGAGGGGGATTAACAGCACAAAGGTCCCATGCAGCGCCTGCAGGGGGGGGGGGTCGGTCAGGCTGGCAGAGTGGCACAGTGGCTGTAAAAGCTACCCAGACCCGAAAACACAGATAAAAATGCCGCCCGCGTGGCCCCAGCCCCCAATAAAAGTTAAAATAAAGACCACACGGTGGGGGGCATTCTAAGACCCAGCCATAGAGACGCACAAGTCTTTCTTCCCCTCATACCGCTATATAGTGATGAGAGTACAAGCAAAGTCTGCGCTAGTATTGGGGTGCAATAAATCTTCTGAAGGCCCCGAGACAACAGCGGCGGTTTCTTGGTCTGTGGTGTGTGTTGTGTGTGCGTGTGTCTCTCTCACTGAGCAGGAAGAACACAAGCGACTTAGCGACACTTCCCAAAAAGTGGAGCTTAATTCGTTTCTTAAATTCATGTTTTTAACACACGATGAGTTGGGAGTTGCATTGAAAACTGAGCACTTAAATGCACTCAATGGCTGCTTACAAACAAACTTGATTGTGTGTCTGGGCTGGGGGTTCCCGAACCCGAGCTTTTCTAGGTCACCACCTTATTACGAGATTACTGAAAGCACCATAGCAGAAGGCCTGTAGTTAACCAATGTACATTTGTTATACATCCAACTTAATCATGCTAATCTGCCTTGATCTAATTAGCATAATTGCGTTATGCTACAGAGTAGAGACAGAGGTTCGAGCTGCAGTGCCATGGAGCTGGGCCCCCCAATTCCGCCTATGATGGCTCGATTCAAGGTCAAATGGATGGAAGACCGAGAACTCTGAATAGGAGAAACGAAGGCTATAGATGAGGACCCCCAATGAGAATGAATATACGAGTTAAATTACTCACTGGCCGCAGAGCACGCCAGAAAAGCGTTAGTCGATAAGGCAGCTAGAATTAGCAGACACCTGACTGCTGACGGCGAAATCAGGCCTTGACAACTGGGTGTCATATTTGTTTTACTTTGCAGATGCTGGGCTGACAACTCTGCAGTTAGTGCAAGTCACTAGCTCTTTAAGTAGCTATTTTGTAGCGAAAGGCTGCGGTGTTTATACGAAAAAACACAGCAAGTCAAGTGCGGCTTGTATTTCTATGTAAAGCAACAATTGAAACAGAAAAGTCTAGTGTCTAGAAACCAAATGCATGGCTAATATATAGAAGTAGCGGGTGGAGAGGGCCTGCCCCCGCCCCTCACTCCACCCCGAACCTCACAGTTAACAACAGCCAATCAGCGCCGACCAAATCTTGTATGGCGAAGTCATTCTGCGTGTGCGTTATATACTACTGATGAAATAGAATATAAGCGAATGGTAGTAGTATTGAGACTTAGCTTAAAATAGGATACTTATTTATTCTTGTCATTTTAAAGGGCTAACGACGACAACAACAACAGAAGAAACAACCCAAAAAAGTTATGCAGTCAAGGTGTGTCAGATAACGCGCCGCAGCGTGAGCGAGCGGACGGAGTCAGTCTACGAATCGACGCGTAGTCGCGTAGTAGGCAGTCGATGTATCGACGGGTTCGCGCCAGGTCCACAGACAGATACTAAAATAACTAGATAGGCCACTCAGGCACAAATACTTAAGTAAAACAGCTTTCTACTTTCAGTTCAGTAGCAATGAAGAAGTTTAGAAGCCCAAGCTTGCAGACGAAAACAATTTGCTAATTGGTTCAGCAATAATGTACATTACCCAGTCCAAATGAAATGTACATGGCAGCTTTCCGAGAATTCCGAGAAAGGCAATAAAAATTGGGGCGAGGCGGGGGAATAGTGTGAAAAGGTGCGGTTGGAGGGTTTAAGCTGGGGCTTAAGAGCCAATAAATGAGCCTTGACTTTAAAAATACATCAAAATGCTTCTGGTTAACTTGCTACTGATACTGAACTGAAAGTAGTTTACACGCAAATGTGCTGTGTGGATGGCCCATCTAGTTATTCTATACATATTCTATATATATATACAAGGTGAATAGCAGGACGTCCTGTAGAGTCAGGGGGTAGTAGCTCTCGGCCCGGGTCACGTGACCCGCAGGTTGAAGTCGCTACCTGTGCAAGGATGCCTGGATGCCAGACGGGCGTTGCAGCTGGGTCCTCTGGTACAGAGCTTTGGTCCCAACGCCCTCGTCAGCTCAAAAGGCGGTGCAGAGCAGCCCCGAACGCGCCGAGTCCAGCTAGATAGATTCGCGGTGCGGGACATCAGCGATATCCCCTGTTGGTCTCCTTTCCGCGTTGTTCTGGCTTTGTTTGGGATCAGCACAATGTGCGCTGCTTTCTAATCGGTGGGTGCAGGGGCGCCAGTAAGCACGCGGTTCATCACGCATGAATCACCTGGGAAGCCTCACAGCAGAGCCGCAGAGGTTCGACCAGAACTCCGTCCGGCCCTATCCGTTTTGTTGCCTGGCGCCTGTTTGTTGTAGGAACCGGGCTGGTACAGAAATCCTTCTCAGCTGTTCGGCGTGTGTTCGGCGGGAGCGAGAAGTTGGTGGGCAGCGGTGGTGCCATCACGTTCACGATGCTGGCGAATTAAGTCACGAAGGTCAATCCTGCGCTCCTTCGGAGAGTCGCCGGCCAGGTTCACCGCCACGTGCTTTTTGTGTCCAGTCAGGGTGCGAACAGCCGTCCACACTGCTCAGGTCTTGAAGTCGAGCCCGGCTAAAATGACGGACCGGACGGCGTCGTCGACATAGTCCTGCTGCCGCTCGTCCAGTAGGTGCATAAAAAGCGTCCTCAGCGTCGCCCGTGGGCCGTCAGTTTCTCCTTAGGCTGGTGGATCCGCTCTGCCAGACAGGCAAGCGGTTGCTGCACCGATCCTATCAGCGGGACCATCTGTTCAGCAGTAATTCTCACGGCGGCGCTGATGTATACGCAGTCCGCCTCGCGCTGATCGCTATGCGCGTCGGCGAAGGCATCGGCAAACTGTCGTTTCGTGCAAGAGTCCAACAGAGCGCGGTAGTAGCGTCGTGGCCGCTTCTTAGAACGTAGGTAGATCTGGTAGTTGAGTTGAGTTGCATGTTGCAGAGCAGGAGTCAGTGGTCCGACCGGAAAGCCAGCGGTGTCATGGTGTCGCAGTTAATGACGAAACGACGCTCGCCAGTCCGGACCAGCGCGTGATCAGGTTGCACTAGCCACTTCGTGGCGTTCCACCCGCGTGCATTCCGCCGCCTCCTCTTGCAGCCCGCAAAGGTGACCAGGCGGGAGGGGGACATGCGGAACTGGGTGTTAGCGGACACCAGGTCTAGCCGGGCCAGCTGGTCCTCCCAGCGCATTCGTCTTGGCGCTCTCGCGTCCGGTGACAAATGAGGAGCGCTCAGACCTTCATGGAGAGGAATTGCATTTCTGCCTCCGAGCACCACTAGTGTGTCTCGGCTTGGTACTTTATCCAGCTGCTCAGCCAGGAGGTCAAAAAACACTCGTGCTTCCTCTGGGTGAGCAGCTTTGGGCGAGAACGCGCAGAACAACCGAGCACGCAGGCACAGGTCGACACTTAACAGACGCGGGGACAGCCAGCGACACGCAGTGCATGCCGAAGGCGCGGTGCAATCAGTAAAACGACGTCGGTCGCGGTCTTCTGCCGACGTGTACAAGAGGTTCCACCCGACTCCAAGGTTCTCAGAATGAAGATCTGGCTTAGAGACCTGCAGCGCTAATAAATTCAGCTGTAGCTGTAGGGAGCCTAGCCTGAGGCGGCCAGCTGGTAAAGCTGGGACCCAATGCCATTGAGCCTGTTGATCATTTATTTCACTAGAATAAAACTTCAAGAGCTGGAAATTTCAAATCATCGAATCACTCGTAATTTAAGTTGTGAGCTGGCGGAAGTGAGTAGCAAGACTTTTGTGAATAGCAGGACAAAAATAAGAAATTAAAAATAATGATAACAATAGGATGATGAGTTTCGAGCTTGTGAAGTTTTAAGGTTCCAAAAGGTTCTGTCTTTTGACAATGTACCTAGGATTGGAGATATTGCCACACTCTAGCAACTTGCCAAACCTTGCTCCTAGTGACTTCTGGCTGCTTGGTGGATGATAGAAAAGGCCACATTACAGGGCATGACCTTTGTCACCAGCCAGTAAGTCAGAGGTGCCCTCAAGGAATTCAACACAAGTGTGTCCTAAAAGGTGCATGTTTAGTACAGTTGAGAAAAAATAACTTTCTTGCCTTTTATTATTTAATAATAGTTTTAGTTTCTCCACACATTTTTTAATTCTAAATAAACCTTGTATTGTAAAATGTTATACATGAAAGTTTATTATTATTTAGATATCATTAATTATGACTATTAAATTATATAGAATTTAGACTATTCCTAGGATATTCAAAATAAATAGCCAACCTTTGGCAGATTAGAAATCCATAGGATCTAAAGTTCATTGACACGTGGAGAAGGTTCCAGTGATAAACTTATATTAAAAAGGCCAAAAAGATTTTAGTTGTATAAAAAATTACTTAAGAGAAAACAGAGATCTAATACTAATAGCTCCTACAGGGGTAGCTTAGGCCTATCTATCCCCTCAAATATGCCACTAGGACTGATAACTTTCCATTAAGTATTTTAAAAATTGTCTAATCACAAAACTAAATAAAGAAATATATTTTTGGTTCTTATATTTTTAAACAATATAGTCAAATTGACAATAATGGATAAATATATATTTGTAGCAGTAGTAGAAGTTGGCTTAGGCAAGGCACCTATTGGGCCAATAATGGGTTTGTGTATTAGTTTAGTTTAGTTTGGTTTAGTTTTAGGGGTAAACTTGGCTCTCTACTATGTCAACATAAATTAGAAAAGAATAAAAAGCCAAATTTATTTGAAAATTTTAAAATTGAGTGGACATTTAGATTTTGGGATATAAATGCTCGATTTTTCTATTATAAACATTTTGGAAAAAAATAGGAAAAAATAAAAAATAACCTAATCCTTCAACTAATCTAAATTCGCATAAAAGATCACTACAGTAAATTTTAGCGTAAAATATTAAATAAGCATGTCTACATCAGTAGCTAAAATTCTGAATATGAATATAAACAAAAATTCTATTCTATTCTTCATGACTAATTTTTATCAGAAATAAGACGCAAAGATGACAATAAACAGATAGAAAATTTATACACAAGAGCGAAATGAAGCAGTATATTAATGAAGAATGTTTAATGTATGTTTCGGGTACACACGAGGTCTTGCTGCTCAGTATGCAGAACGAATTCTTGGAAAGCACGTTGCATCTAGAAAATTTGAACTGTCTATATAATTCGATAAAACAAAATACACTAAAAAGTGTGTGAATTGATTAAAGTTTCTTAGCAGTGTTAGCAGTTTAGGATTAAAATATATGAGAAATTCAGTAAAATATTACCATTTAATTATATTTACTTTTTCTCTAAAAGCTGCAAAGCTTTGAGCTGCAAGCTGATCATGGCGCACTGACAAGCAATTACACCACTCAAATAACACTGAAGCTGTTAGTCCACCAAGACCGCAACAGAGGAAAATATAGTTGTCTTCTCTTCAGTCCTCTTGTATGAGCGTTCCAGCTCATGAGAGTCAAGGGAGCCCATTTGGGTTGACTACTAGTAGTTGATCAATGCACAAATTAATATTTGTGGTACTCCTCATGGTTAAATGCAATTAAAAGTAAAAACCTGGATATTTATGTCTATGTAAATTGCGGATACATGCATATAAAAGTTTACTACAGTCTAAAAGTCTGTGATTAACAATATTGTATCTTATTAAATCATCATCTACTATAATTAGAGATTTTAGGTAGCCAGCGATTTTAAATCCGTAAATTCGGATTTCGAATCACGCGTGCTTAAACACGTGCTTAAAAAAATAAATTATGAAAAAGAAACTGATAATTAAGCTGCATCTGTAAGCTAGGCCACACGTATTCTGTATTTCTGTCCAAAAGATTGATGGATGACTTCAGTGCCGGTATTCATTCCCTTTCAAGCAAGACACAAAATTCAAATTTCTGCGACAAAAATTAGATGCGAAACTGGACAAACAGAATTTGTCTCATAAAAATACTAAATGCATATAAAACCCCGACAAACAAAATTAGATAGCAGATTTGACCAAATTTTGTATTGACTGATGTGTTACATGCATGCACGATTTGCTTCCTAAGCTGAAATGTATGTTTTACCACGCAGAGCAAATCCTGCATGCATCCTTATTTGAACTGCTAATGGACCACCATTTTTGAAATGTTTGCTGGCCCGAAAGACAATACAGAAAATCTACAAATTCCATCGGGAAACTGCTAAAGCAAGACAAAATTCTGGCGGGAATTGTTAAGACAGACGGAAAATCTAACAGGATCGAACGCCATGGACTTGATTACCGCAGTTCTGACTCTGTATGCCACGGCATTCTCGGCCCTAACGCTTGCAAACCTGTCTAGTTACGATAGAATCCAACGACGCCTATGCATTGCCGCCGACTTTAAGCGGCCGTGGCCGAATTGCTCGTCCAAGCTCAAGTGCGCCGCGGTTTGCTCATCCAAGCCGGTCTGCCGAGCTTTCACCTTCGATCCGGACAGCTCGCTCTGCGTCCACTACGCGTTCGACAAGTGCAGCAAAAATGTGGCGCAGAGCTGCAACACCAGCTGCCCGACTGTTGGGACAGTCTTCATCAAGAAGCTGGCCGGACTGCC